>JAJEJO010000337.1:0-398063 GCA_020662805.1 Glaucomys volans | reverse complement strand
CTGAGCCACATCCCCAGCCCTATTTTGTATTTTATTTAGAGACAGGGTCTCACTGAGTTGCTAAGGGCCTCGCTAAGTTGCTGAGGCTGGCTTTGAACTCGTGATCTTCCTGACTCAGCCTCCCAAGTCGCTTGGATTACAAGCGTGCGCCACCACGCCCGGATTAAGACAGTCACTTTTTAAATGCTTGCTTTGATTCAGGTCTCACCAGGAGGTCAGGTCTTTCATGTGCATAATCATATGCATTGTACTTTATTTTCCCACCACAAGAGAGATTGTCCTCTTTTTTTTCTCTTTATTTCTTATGATCTTTAGTTTTGTCACTAGATTTCTTAATTTTTGGATTATTTATTCTCTTCTTGTTCGTGTTTAAGCAAACAAACAGAAGCAAACACAAAGTTTAAGGTAACATCATTACCGGAAAGCAAAGGAAGGGTGTGGAAATGAAATGCCATTCATGCATTTTTTTTTCTTTTAAATATCTTGTCCCAAATTATAGAAATATATGAGTAATAATATGTTGAAAACAGTCACCATATATTTTCTTGTGCTGCAAGTAAAAAACATAGTTTAAAATTACATATTTTTCCCTGGGCACAGGGGCATGCACCTGTAATCCCAGCTACTTAGGAGGCTAAGACAGGAAAATCACAAGTTCCAAGTCATCCTGGGCAATTTAGCCAGAGCCCTTGTCTCAAAAAAAAAATAAATAAATAAAGTGGGATGCTGGGGATATTACTTAGTAGTAAAGTGCACCTGGGTTCAGTCCCCAGTACCAAATAAATTCATAAAAATATAAAGGACTAGGGACATAGCTCAGTAATAGAGGGCCCCTGGATTTAATTCCCATTACCGCATGTGTGTGCACACATACATACACACAAGACCCTATATTTGATTTCCAAAATACAAATAAAAATGTTTTCATCTTAAATTTTTTCAGCAAAATACAACAGTTCTTTTGATGTAAAATACAATCAAAACACTTGGATGAATTTCTATGCAAACCATGGAAAGAAGATATTAATAATGTCCTTATTTGTTTAATGAATATTTGAGTCTTGTCTTTGTTCAAAGTCCAACACAGGGTGTTTGAGGAGGTGAAGATGTTTAGTGTTTACAGGGTAATAGAGATATAACATCTATACAGTTCCTCATGTTCCTATTACAAAAGCATTGGCTACTGTTGGAATTCAGGAAGGAGGCCATGTCGCACAGTGACACCTAGGGAAGGCTTCTTGGGAAGAATGGCATTTGAACTAGGCCTTAAAAGAAACACATTTTTGTTGTTGTTGTTGTTAGGTGTGGATACTTCTGAATATGAATAATTGTTATTTCCAGTATCCAGGGGCAAAAGAATATCTTGAATAAAGATTTGGAAGAAATAAAGTAGAGGAGACTATTTCTAGGTAAACAAACATTTCCAGGAAAATAGCCTGACTGAAGCAGATTCAGTTTATGCAGCAACTTATGTGTTAGGCTAATAAGTGTAGCCTTTTTCTATATTAGGAAAACAATGGAGGTTGTCTGTATTAGAGTTTAACAGATAAATTAGTACTTTCCCACTACTTTAAAAACTAGCCCAATTAAAAATTATACAGTATAATCATGAAAAAAAAATGACAGATTGTGAGCTTTTTATATGTCTCTAAAGTTAAGCTTTTTCAGTATGATCTTCTAGCAGCTTTCATGCCTTCAAAAATATTTCTAGTACAAAAAATAAACTTTTTTTCCTCAAAATTAACGGATTCCCATGATGAGCCAAATAAGGTAACATACTGGCCTTTTTGTATTTATTTGTGGCTGTTTAAATATTAACCTGCTAAAACAAATTTGCAATAATTCTCAGTTGGTCACTTTTCTATCTTAGCACTTTTACTTCTTTTTATGTAACAATAGGTAAACATCATTATATAAGAGGCAAGTTAGTGTGAATTAAATGGCCCTAATGTGCTGCACCACAGTGCAGGATTGAATCCATGGCCTTGTACTTGCTAAGCATGCACTCTCTTGAGCTACACCCCCAGCCCCCATCCTGAAAATAGATAACTTTGATTATTGTTTTGGACAAAATAATTTTTGTGTGTGTGTGTGTGTGTGTGTGTGTGTGTATATATCTTGAAAATTTGCAGGATTAGTTTTTAAGCATAGTTAAGTATTCAAATGTGTTGGGACAATTAATGTTTTTTTATATCAAGAATCTAAACTATTAAACATAGTCTTTACTTTTTATTAAGCATGTGATGGTACTTACTAAAATAAATAGCTCCATGAATGATTATCTTTCAATTTTCATGTCATTTGTGCTATAAAAGTGGAAAATCACTGGATTACCCAGAAAATTTTTGTAAGACAGAGGCTCGGTCTGTTTTTTCTTGTACATCTCCTCACAGGACTTGGTCCACAGTTCTGTGTGACATCTGTTGAGGTACTATTTAAGTCACATGGCATCTAGCATATGTTACTTTTTTTTTGCAACTAAGTAGAAAATAAATCTTCACAATGTGTATCAAAGATTCCAGATGAAAAAAAAAACTATGTAAAATCAATTTATTTTAGAATATATTACTTATTTGTGCTGAATTAAGAATAGACAACACTAGGAAACTACTCCATAAGATGAAAAATATGGTAAAATATTTCTTGGTTTTCCTATCCTGATATTAATGAAGGGTGGTTTTCGTTTTCATTTACTCTGACCTTTTTGTTGACCACTTGTATGAGTTTTGAGAAATATTTTTTCCAAGAAAAGGATTTTTCTTTGCTTACATAAATCACATTACTATAGAAAGTTTGGAAATACTTGGAAGAAGTCTAAAGAAGATTAATATTCACAGTTTTATCACCCTGAAATACTGACTATAAATAATTTGGTATTTGTTCTTGGTAGGTTTGCTTTGATATCTTTAATATTGAATGTCAAAACTGTACACTTTATTTTCCCCTCAATCATTTCCCATGTGACAATTTTTGCATCTTCATGGGATCCAGTGTTCTGTGGTGTAATATTTGCAGATTGATGACATTTGGGTTTACTCAGTTGCTTTTGTTGATTGACCATGCTGATCATGTTTTTAAGAACATTGAGTATTTGAAATACAAAGAATGCTAGAGAGTTGTCTTTCTCCTTTATTTTTGATAAAAGCTTAAATGTTTAAATTTTTATTTGATGGAAGGGACTGACTTAAAGGCTCTTAATGTTTTATTAACAAAAAGTCAAAGTGTTTCAACTAAGTACATTTTTCTTGGTCAATCTGAATAGGATATGACTTTTCACTTGTCTTTAAGTGGTATGTGTGCATCTTGTGGATTTCTCTTACCAGCATTCTATTTTTGTTGTTGTATTATTTTTTTAAAGGGTAAATGGGTTAAAATTTTCTTTAACTGATCAGGGAAGATATTGGTACTATCATTTCTTTGTTCCCAACTTAAACATAACAGAAAAAATACTGAACAGGGCTGGGGTTGTGGCTCAGTGGTGGCACGCTCACCTAGTATGTGTGAGGCCCTGGGTTCGATCCTCAGCACCACATTAAAAAAATAAAGGTATTGTGTCCACCTACAACTAAAAATATATATATAAAAAATTAAAATAAAGAAGTACTGGACCTCCACAGGGACACATTTTTGAAAATGAAAATACCTATTTATGCCAAACATTTGTCCAAATAAGAACTAGAGGAAGCTGAATTAATGCCGCCTTCAGATACATTATCCACCATGTCAACTCCAGAATTATTTTTGTCTCTTTTTAGCACTTTGCTTTTGAATAAAATAACTTATCTAGCATAAAATATTGTGAAAGGAAATATTAAACATCTTATAAGGGGTGCAGTCATTCCTTCTTGTCTGCTGCTTTTCTTAAACATTATATAATTATTTAATTCCTGTACCCTTTTTGTTAATCTTAGCTCTTCTCCTTGTAGGATGTAGGCCTTTCCAGGTGAAGCCTTTGTCCTTTTTTCTGTTGTGCCCTGATGACAGCATGTGCTTAACAATCATGCCCAAGAAACACACATTGTATATGCTTTGCTTAAGACAGCTAGAAGGGAAACATGGAGTTATTAGTAGATATATACATACTCTTGTGGTCTTAGTTTACTAAGATTATTTAAAACTCCCACTCACTTTATTTATCTTTTATTTACAGAAATGCTGCCATCATTTCTTCAGAAAGTTGATGTTGTCTCTGAAGCTTCTAGAGAAACTTGTGTAGCTTTGAGTGATTGCCTTAATCTCTTCACTAAACAAGAAGGGGTAGGTCCTCTGGAATTGAACTTTTTAAATAATTGTTTTAATGTCACATGCTTGATCATCCAATTAGTCATTTCCTTCAAACTGTTCAAAGGTAGGAAAAAATTAGTATCAACAAAGGAAAGGAAAGCATCATTTTCCACAAAAATTCAAAACTTACTTATTCTTGATTAAGCAAGATGATTTTGAAAAACCTGTGATCACATCTTTTGAATTGATTGATGTAGCCATGTTTAACCAATTATATTTAACATTGATGTACCTCGGGTTGTGTGACGTTTCAAGAAGAGAGATGTGAAAATATTCTGGAAACAAAAGATCTTTATACAAAAAATGTGCAATGCTTTTATTTAGTAAACAGCGTATTATCAATAACTGTGTAAACTGAGCTCAGTAGATTAAAGTTTTGGTGTTATTTTCCCTTTCCTCTTTTCCTGTTCAATAGTATGCCATTTTCATTTCCAAATTTGAGTAAGATTGATGTGCTTATCCATTAGTAATTGTTTTTCTTCTTCCCTGCCCACCCACCGTGGAGATTAAACCCAGGACCTTGCACAAAACAGGCAAGCAATCTACCACTGAACAGTATTCCCTTGCCTTTTTTTTTATTTTTTGAGACAGGGTCTCACTAAGTTGCCAAGGGTGGACTTCAAACTTTAGACTCTCCTGCCTCACCTACCTTGCCCAGCTTAGGAATTCTTTTTCTAAGGACTGAAAAGTTGTAAAGATGTGTTTTGGTTGCTTAAACTAGTATTTTCCTTGTTTTATGATGGTGCTGTTGCCTTTTTTTTTCTTCTTTTCATGATTTTAATGTAAGCCAAGGGCAACAGGCTTTCTTTTTCATTTTGTTAATTTCTACATCTTAGTTTTATCTTAAACATTTTAGATCAAGATACCTAATTTCTTATTATAGTTTTTACCTTTTGGTAAAGATCAGGTTTTAGCAAAATAAAAAAAAGATAAAAATGTTATTGTTATCATGTGTTTCTTTTATATGTAAATACCTAAAATTTTCCCTCCATGATTAAAATGGAAGATTTGTAAACTCATAGACATTTGGTGGGGGCGGTGCTGGGGATCAAAACCCAGGGTATCACATATGGTAGGCAAAAGTGTTACCTCAGTCCCAGACACAGTTTTTAAAATGCTATGTTTGTAATGTGTACCACAAATTCCATATATGAATTTATTTGGGGAATAAGAAATACATGGAAATATTAATCTGAATTCATTTAAAACAAATTTACAACAAGTCTTTCAACAGAATTCTGTTACAGGAATATAATTATTTTCATTAAGCCTTTTAAATGGTTGATTCTTTTAATACTTTTTTGGGGGGCTACTCGGAATTGAACCCAGGAGTCCTTTACCATTGAACCCTTTTTATTTTTTATTTTGAGGCAGGGTCTTGCTAAGTTGCGGAAGCTGGCCTTGAGCTTGTAAGATCCTCTTGCCTCAGTCTCCCATGTAGCTGGGATTATAGGAGTCCCACCACCCTGGCTCCTTTTTAATACTGTTTTAAAACATCACTTCTTCTCTTTTTGATTTTTTGTTGGTTTGCATATTTCGAATGCTAGTTTATTTATATAAAGAATGATTGGCATTGTAAATCTGGATAGGATGGCAGCTTTGTAAAACATCTTTGAAATTAATTATGATGTCATAGCATTCAGGTAGTAGTTGTCAAACCTAATTTGTCAAACCAAATTTTTCTCAAGTCTTATGTGGTACCTGATAGATGTATTGAAAACGTTTTTGTTCTAGAGATGTGTGGTTTTAAAGTTAAACGATAGATTAAATATGTTCTGTTGGTGTGTATTTCATTTCTGAAGATGTCAACCTATTCTAATTTTTAAACTATCCTAACAAAAGCCTAAAATCCCTCTTTGTGAACAGTCTAGATTTTCAAGAGTTATTAGTCCAAAGTTCAAACTATTTAACCCTTCTTAGCCTCTAAAGTTTGTCATGAGGATTAAATACGATAATGTAACCATAATGCTTAGCATACTTTCTAACTCATAGTAATCCCTGAATAAAATTCAGCAGTTAGTGTTGTGTAGGATCTTACAGTATTAACTCTTGGAATCACTCTTCTCTGGGAGGTTTGGGTCTTTAGCATTGTATTTATCTTATTTTGGGAAGAGGCAGCATTGTCTAGAGAAAATTTGACTACTCATGGAATGATTGTGTCATGTTTCCATCCTTATTATTTAAGTGACAATGGGCTACTTAATGTTTGAGTCTTCATGTCCTTGTCTTTCAAATAAAGTAGATCATATCGAAAGTTCCTAGGAGCATTGATCTGAAAGTCTGATGGACCTGTTTTGTTCTCAGTCTTTGTTTAACGAATTGTGAACAAGTTTCTATAAAATGGAAATATATAAAAAAAACCTCGGAGTTGGGCATGGAGAGCAAGTATACTTAGGTGAATAATTTGTATAGAGAGTATATTGTATACTGCATGAAATGTAGTAGTCATTAGTAATGGCATTTAATTTTTCAAACAAAATCTTTTAAGTCTTTAGGAATGCTTTTCAGTAATTTCATGAAATATAATTTCCATAGAATCATGGATTTCCTTCTAAGAAATAAGATTGTAGTGAGTGAGAAGACACCCCCACACCAAAAAAAAAAACTACTTGAAAGATAAGTGACATCGTTGAAGTTGGTCTTTTAAATGATCAAGAATGACAGGAGAGGAATTTAATAACTGATGTTAGAGTGGCATAATTATGCTGGGTAATGCCCTATTATCTGGCATTATCAATTATATTTCTATTATCTGGAAATTTTATTAAAAGTAATAATAAACATTGAACTGAGACCTGATTCTAATATCTGGCTCTGCTACCTAATCTCCCTTTAACTTAGTTTTTAAACACACCTTCTTTTGGTTAGTGGCCAGCTGAAACATCTGTGGATTGTTTGAAAAGTAAATGAGGTCAATTGGCAAAACACCTGTGTTGTACCTGTTACAAAATACAAATCAGATAGGTGTAGATGACCTCAGTTTTCATAGCAGCAAAGCTGTTTTTATTCTAATCTTTTTGTTGGCTGTTATTTTAAATGTTACACATTTACTATTCCTTTTTTTTTTTTTTTTTTTTTTTTTGCCGTGCTAGAGATTGAACCTAAGGCTTTTGTGAAAGCTTGTTAAGTGCTCTATCACTGAACCATATCCCCAGCTCACACATTTAATCTTTAACCTAAAAATTTGGAACTTTATGTTTTCTGGGTGCCTTAGGATTATTGTTTTGTATGTTTATAAGTACTTGGTCCCTTTAATTCCTCAGAGGACTTCCTGTTTTTCAACTAAATGATTCAGTCATGCTGATGCTTTTTGAAATCTTATTTGATCCTTATGAGTGGTTTTTTTTTTTTTAGATGTTGATTGACCTTTATTTTATTCATTTATTTATATGTGGTACTGAGAGACCAACCCAGTGCCTCACACATGCTAGGCAAGCACTCTACCACTGAGCCACAACCCCAGCACCTCCTTATTGACTGTGTGCCTGCCTCTGGCAGTAGAATACTGATCCCTTCTGATTTACGCTTTTTAATCTCATTTATTAACAAGAAAGCCACAGAGCCAAACTTGGTCAAATTATGTTCAATCAGAGTAACCAGGCTCTTTATGAGAAACTTGGGGGTTTTCATTGAATACAGAACTTTGTGTCTGAATCACGTGACTGCTATTTCTGTGATGTGTGTGTGGCTTTTGCTTTTTGGAGGATGCTCTGATGACCTACAGATTTGAGGTTTTCATTGTGACCCCAATAAATGAAGTGTTACAGGCAGATTTGATTTATATGTAAATTAGTACATGGATGAGAAAATTGCAAAGAGAAACCTGCAAAATATTTTCAGGGTAGAATACCTGGAAATGTAATATTACCAAATGTTAATGTTGTGTGTGTTTAACCTTGTCTGAGAATTTCATTTAAAAGGCTAAAACTGGTTTCATGGGGAATTTTTTTTTTTTTTTTGGACTGGGGATTGAATCCATGGGAGTTCTACTAAACTGCACCACCCAACCCTTTTTACTTTTGAGACTGGGACTTACTAACTTGCTAAGGCTGGCCTTGAACTTGCAATCCTCCTGTGTCAACCTTCCAAATTGATGAGATTACAGGTGTGTGCCACTGTGCCTGGCTATGAATTATTTTTATTTCTATAGTTTTCTTCAGCAGACTATGGTCTCTGAAATGCTAAAATGTCACATGGAAGTCATCTGCGGTGCTCCCCTATTCTAATGTATCATTGAGCTCCCTTGATTTAGTCAAAGCAGTTTGTTCGAGTTAGGAATTTGCCTGTTTGAAGTTGGTATAATCTCACTTACCAAACATTCTATACTTCATGTTAAATCTGACTGCTGAAGAGACGTGACTGAGGTATATGACTGGATGGTGGCAGTTTGTGATTTAATGGAAAGATTCAGACTCTAAACTGTAATCATCTGAAAGGTTGAAATTTATACTGCTGCTCTTAGACTAGACACTGATACATTTGAAGAGGAATCACATATCCACGTGGATTTACAAGTCTACCAAGTTAGGATTTCTGTTTGTTTAGCTTCCTGTGCTTTCTAATCATTTAGTCATTTCGTGTCCTAAAGTTTGAAGCAACAGCTCCTTCAGGCCTTCACCCTTCTCTAACCCTCTTGTCTCTACAGTTTCCTCATCTCCCTACGCTCAGAGCAAAGTTTCTTTGCTGAAAACTAGTCAATCTACTCCCTCACCCCAATTTTTGTCAATATCAGCTCTCATTCTTCTATTAGAGACCTTTACCTCCTTCCTTCTTGCTTCTTCTCTGGGGACCTTGCTTCAGAAAAATAGCTCCTTTCTTCTTTTGAATTCTCTTCTTCCTTACCGACAGCTTTTATCTATCTACATGCATCTCTTTTCATTTCCATTCTTGAAAATGTGACACTTGCCATTTCAACTTCTTCATTCCCCAAACTAGTCCATTGAAACTGTTCTTGCCAGTATCTCTCTATTGCTAAATCAGAGAATACTTTCTAAATAGTCTTGCTTGTCCTTTGAAGAACTTGGTTTTGCTTCTGGCTTTTTGGAATTTTTTGTGGCTTCCACAGTGCTTCCCTCTGTTGGCCTCTCTGGCCTTTATGGCCTCTCCATCCCTTGTTCAGTCACTTTATAAAACATCTATTCTTCTGCTTATGCCTGATATATTAGAACTCCCTGCATTTCTGTTGGTGGCTTCAGCATTCTCCCTGGACCATTTCATCTACTCCTTTAAATAGAAATCCGTGACTACTTAGATATCTACCTTAAGTCTGTACTGAGCTCTGAATCAGTATATCAAGCTACCTTTTGGTTATATCAGAAGCATTTCAAAAACCAGTGTTTTGGGCTGGGGATATAGCTCAGTTGGTAGAGTGCCTGCCTTGCAAGCACAAGGCCCTGGGTTCAATCCCTAGCACCACAAAAAAAACAAAAAACAAAAAACAAAAACAGTGTTTTAGTCCCAGCTTTTTCACTCTTGTGACTAAAAGGATCTAACCAGCACAATTGTAGAGGAGAAAAGGTTTATTTGAAGGCTCATGGTTTCATAGGTCTCAATGCATAGATAGCAAACTCCATTCCTCAAGGGTGAGGCAAGACATCATGGTGGAAGAGTGTGGCAGAGGGAAGCAGCTCACATTATCAGGAACCAAAGAGAGAGAGACTTAACTCTACAGATACAAAATATGTACCCCATAGTCATGACCCCAATGAGCCACTCCCTTCAGCCACAGCCCACCTGCCTCCAGTTCCACTCAGTTAATCCCATTAGGGATTAATTCACTGCTTAGGTTAATATTCTCATAACCCAGTCATTTCTCCTCTGAACCTTCTTGCATTGTCTCACACATGAGCTTTTGGGGGACCCCTCACATCCAAACCATAACAACCAGTGTATCTGAAACTGAGTTATCCATTTAATTCAGAGAAGTATGAACCAGGATCATGGGAGCTATCTTTGGTTCACCCTTTTTCACCATGCCCACATGTAATCAAGTCCTGTTAATATGACTTCCTGAATTTCAGTTGTGTGTCTTTGTTCTCTCTCTTCTCACCCCAACACACAAATTCCCCATTGCTACTCTACTAGATAAATTTTTCAGGATGGATTTGTTGGATGAATACCACTATTTCCTTATCCCAGCCTCCACCCTTGAAACCTAGGTTGAGTTCCTCCTGTTCCAGGAATTTCTTGTCATCAATGGCACTCATCACATTGTATAATGATACAATGTGTCATATCATTATAATGTATACAGTGTGATATATATTCACTAAATTAGATTACCTTAAAGATGCAACTGTATCTTAGTTATTTTTGGAGCATGGCCCTTAGCATATAGTAGATAGTTAATAAATATTTGAATGAATAATGAATGTACAAAGGAAGGAATACAAGCTTTTGGGTCAGACCAGTCTGGATCTAAATTCTGCTGCCTTAACCTCAAGCAAATTAATATATATTTAAGGATTCCAGTTCCAAATCTGAAAATGAGAATGTA
This sequence comes from Glaucomys volans, assembly GCA_020662805.1. NCBI lineage: Eukaryota > Metazoa > Chordata > Mammalia > Rodentia > Sciuridae > Glaucomys > Glaucomys volans. Next base: position 387,283 of record JAJEJO010000337.1, on the reverse strand, counting down.
AATGAGTTATTTTATGTGAAATGCCTCAGTACAGTGCCTCGCACATTTTAGGTGCCCTGTAAAACGAAGTAGCTTTTGTTATTTGTTGTGCTGCCTAGTACTACTTTTGTACACTGAATTCATTCTCTAATTTTCAGGGCCTAGAGAGAAAGATTCTGTAGCAGAGGCTCCCCTTTAGTGGCAAATGTGACTTTAAGTGCAAGAAATCAGTTGAGAATAAAGAAAAATAAGATAAAATGACTTTTCAGACACTCTGAAACCTCATGGAAATCAATACCAAATTTTCTGAGTTATGGTCTTGGATTTTTTTTTAAAACACATTTTACATCTTTAGTGCAAATACAGCCATCACTGATTGCAGAGAAACTTAAAATATCCTGGACTCTTGTTAAAGAAATATTATTAAAACATTAAATATTTTGTTCATTGCTATTCAGGACTCACTAAAGTATGAGAACAGATACATATACATTCTAGAGAAGTTTAAAACTTACTTTGGAACAAAAGTTGTTTTGCTTCACCAGAGCATTACAGTTAACTAGAAATCTCATAAACCTGAATATCTCACTTAAGAGGAGTGTTTATCTGGTGGATTTTTCTGTACTTGGAGCTGTTTTTTACCGATTAAATCTGGGCAGAATAAGAAACCATCTATTTTGCTTAAGTAGGCTTCACATTAGTAGGAGTAATACCATTTTCTGCCTTGGTGCTCAGTCTACTCCAACTAGGGTATAAACAGTAAGTGAAGACTAGTTTAGCCCTCCCCTTCGCATGGTAAACACCAGCTCCTCAGCAGAAGCCAGACTGACAGGCAGAACTGGAGTGGAGGATTCCTTTGCTCTCCTTAGTTTCCTGAGGGGCGTGCTGGCCATTTAAAAGTTGTCAGGGCCAGAATCTCAAGAGAGAGCTTGAGCTCAAGGCTACTTTAGGACCTTGCAGGAGACTCCGCAGGACAGTGGAGCCTAGCACAAGTAGCAGTGGCCTTAGTTCTCTTCCGAGAAACCCGTGCGGGGCGCTGCTCCCAGGGGCTGTGGCCAGGCTCTCCTCCGTAGGTCCCTACCTGCGCCTTCACGGAGGGACGCCTGGGGAAGGGAGGAGGGACCAGGACAACGACAGACAACGGCTGCGGAAGGAGCCGCCTGCTGCAGGCCACGCCGCGCGCCGCTCCCCGCTGGCTCGCACTCTGCCTCTGAGCCCTGGAGGGCGGGTCTGCGGCCGAGCGAGCCTGCAGCCGGCAGAGGGGCGCAGCAAAGACCTCTGAGGCCCTGGTTGCGGTGCTGGAGTCCTGGACCGAGGGCGGGCCGCTCCTTTGCCCGACCTCACTGGGGGAGGCGGGAGCTGCTGCCCAGCTGGAGACAGGGGCGGGCCACACGAAGGTGACTTAGGGAGACCTTGCGGAGCCGCCCTGGGTCGCCGCCTTGCCGATCTGCTTGGCTGGCGTGGAGGAGAAGCCGGAGTAGGAACAGGCCAAACGCATTTGTGCTGGAAATTGCTGAGGAGTGCAGGGTGGAGCGTGCCAACTGGGGTCCTCAGATCCGGCCCAGGTGGGTAGGTGTGTGTGCCTGCTCACTGGCTTTGCCAGGGCAGCCTTGGGGGTTAAGGAGGATGCCGGGGAATGAAGGGGCGGCGGGGGTTGGGGGGGCGGCCAGATGTGATCGAGGGATGTGAGCGGATCCAAGAATAGTTGGATGTGTGTGCACAGAGCAGGGTGTAGCTGCGGGTGCAGCCACGGGTGCGTGGGGAGGGGTGCATAAAGCTGGGAGACCCGGGCTTCTCTCCTCCTAGCACGGGATCTTCCGGCTGTTTGCCTCTGGTTCCTACAGGAGGATCCCCTGGGGGAAAATACCGACTGATATTTTTTTTCCGGCTAAATATTAGTATTAGGTCAAGTGGGGCTAGAGTAGGAGGAGTAAGACAGTGAAAGACATTATTGTCCTAAATAACCTTCCAAGTTAGTGATTTTTTGCATGTCTCTGCTCTGGCTGACATTGAAATGAACTTAACATCTCAGCTTTAGAGGCCGTTGAAATTTCAAGAATTTGAGGGGAAATGCATGAGTGAATTAAGGAGAGAAAGGGAAATTATATTAATGTTGGGAGCGGAGAGGTGACTTAACTTTAGTGTTTGATTGTTTTCTATTACGCATAGGCTTTCTTTGTAGCTTAAATCAATGGGGAATCACGTTCCTAGCATTCAGACCATGTGGCTAGTTGTTTTGTGTTTTCAGTTGTGCTGGATTTTTCTGGGTGTGCAGGGAGGGTACTCAAGAGAGATAGATGCCAGGAAAGAGCTTTGTACAGCTTATTTGAGTTATTAAAGCTATTAAAAGTTTCTTAATTTTAATTAGGTTCAGAGAATTAAGGCACTTCATTTTAAAGGCATATCATTGCTTAGCAGGAAGCTTTTGCAAGGAGAAAAATGCTTGCAATGTGTGTTGGTGGAGTAATGTGTAGGCTAGAATACAGGATCTAAATAAACTTTCTTTTCAGTTTGCCACAACCAAGTTAGTCTCTCCTCCAGTGATTTTTAGCACTGAAGTGGTTAACTTGTCAAGGTGACTCAATTTTGATTTGGTAGGTATATAATCTGAACTTGAAAATCAGAGAGCTATTTCAGCCTCTGTGTAAATACTTTCACTAGACTGGAGTTTGAAAAGGAATTTGTATCATTGTGAATATAGTTGCTGAACTTTGCTCTCTCCTCTTTAGGAACCTTAAGTTAATTTTCAGGGATTTCTTTGGTAAAAGTGACCCACCTAATCTCTTTACTCTGATGTTCACCCTGCAGAATGGGGGAAAATAAAAAAGCATATTAGGTTTTCCACATTAAAAGCAAATGTTTCTACTCATATTCAAGGTAGTTTAAATACACTACAAACAGATTTTAAATATTATGTATGAAATGATAAAGTTATGCAACATCATAATCCAAACTCCATGTATCATTTTCATTCTTTTAAAGACCTGATGAACTAATTACTGTGTCTGGCATTTAAATATGCCACTGTTACTAGCTCTGAAGATCCTAAGAAAATTTTTAATTCCTTTAGAAAGTAGAAATTTAGGATTTCTACTTGATCCATTTATTCAGCATATATTTTAATCTTTCAGTTTACATATATAATCCAGATCAACACTGCTACAAATTAATTTTGAAAGTACTAGATCATAAATTATATAGAAGTAAAATTGTTTATGTAAAATGAAGCTGAATTTCATTTTGATAACTTTGGGGTAATTTTTTAACAAAAACATACAAAGTTTTAAGTAGCATCTGTGTGTGTGTGTGTGTGTGTGTGTGTGTGTGAAGCCTGTCATGTTTGTTGTAACCTAAGATCTATCCTGGTAAGTTGTTGTATCACTGTAGTACAAGACTGAATCCTGCATGCAATTTTGTCTTGTTTCCTAATGTATTCCCAATGTAGAATGCAATTCTGGCTTATACGCTTATGAATTTTGAATAAGTTGTATAGGCAGGCGTTCCTGTCATCTTAACTTCAAAATGTTCAGGATGTAACCCCTATATATTGTTATAATGGCCCATTGTGGATTTGGTAGTTATTACTTCATGTAAAATTTTTCCTTGACAATTCAGCAAGTATTTACAGAATGTTTACCTTCTTGGAAACTGCCTGACGAGTCTGTCTTAATAAAACTTAGTTTACTACAGGAGTCAGATTACTGGATTATTGTGGAAGGTACAACACAGAAGCCACAAAAGAGGATGAATTCTAGCAAATCATTCATTAAGACTGGATGGGAGAAAGAATAAAAAGTAACTGTCAATGAATACAAGTAGGATCTTTTCAAAAGATTTTTAAAAATATATTTTAAGAGTTTAAAATTTATTTGGGCAGTTAAAATCACTCAAAGATTTTAATCAGAAGAGATTTAATCAGATTTGCTCTTTATGAGAAGGATTAGAGGACAGGCCTGAAAGCAGGATGACCAGGTGCAGGAATCCAAGAGAGATAATCCAGCCTGAGTCAAGTTAGTGACTGAAGGAAAAAAAAAAAAAAAAAGAAGAAGATACAGAGCAGAGAGATAATTCAAAAATAAAGAACTTAAGTAGGAGCTGACAATAGATTGAATGTTGAAGGAAATAGCCAAAGGCTTACTCCAGCCTTCTGGCATTGTCACCAGATAAATGTGACTAACATAGGGAATAAATGGAATGTGGGAAGGTGAGTTCTCTCTTGGACGTGTTGATGTGTCCTTACTTGTCCAGTAAAAGTTTGGGAATCATTATGTTGAGAGTCATCTAAGTAAATGTGGTAATCAGCCTATGGAGTGAATGATATCAAGTAGGAGAACTATAACTTGAAAAAATTTGAAATCAAAGCATTGAATACTACTGACATTTAAAGACAAGTGGAAGAAAGGGAACCAGCACAGAACACTGAGAAAAAGCAGCCAGATACAGGAGCAACTCTAGAACAGGGGAGGTCAAGGGAGAAGAGCTTTCTAAGGAGTACAGGTATTAACTGAAGCATGTCCATGGGAGATGGGAGCCAGGTGGTCCTTGGAGTTTTTGATGAGAGGTGTTTTAGAAGCATGACACAGGAAGAAGCCAGATTGCAGAGGAGTAAATGTGAGGGAAGTGAGGAAGCAGAAATAATAAAGATAGACTGTGATTCAGGTTGTGTGGACATTCATAATCTGATAATTCAAATTTTGTTTCTTCCAGTCCTTATGCTTTTCATTTCTTTTTAACATACTTATTAGGGCTTTCAGGGTCATATTCAGTAGATGGTGGGAATATATGTTCAACCCTTATATTACTAAAAAGACACTTTTCATGATTCACTGTTAAGAATAATATTTAACAAATATCATTTACCAGGTTAATGACATTCATTTTCATTCTTGTATTAAATTTTTTAATGAGGAAAAAATGTTGAATTTTACCATGTTCTTCCTATATTTGTTAAGAGGATCATATGTTTTTTTTTTTTAATTTTTTTTGGTAAATTATGTGTTAGATTTTTTTCTAACGATAAATTATCCTTATGTATCTGGAATAAACCTGCTTCAATTATGATATATTTAACATTCTTCTCAATTCAGTTTATTTGGGATCTTGTCATTTCTGTTTGTAAGAATGGCTTATAATTTCCTTTTTGTTCTGTTCTTATTAGGGTTTAGTATCAAGGTTATACTGACCTTATAAAATGAGTCAGGGAGTATTGACTCTTCTGCTGTTCTCTGGAAGATCTTGCATATAATGGAAATGATCTATTCTTTGAAAATTTAGTAGGACTTTCTTATAAAACCATCTTTGAGTTTTTAAAAAATTACTATATATGTGTATTTAATATTTGTAAAACTATTTCAGTTTTCTATTTTTGGGGGGGTCAATTTTGACAAGTACATATTTCTAAGAATTTATCCTTTCAATTGAATTTCTGAAAGTTGTTGTTATAAAGGCACCCATGGTATTTTTCATTATTTTAGAACTTACGTTGGATCCGTGTGTATTCCTTTTCTTACTCTTTTTTTTCTAATATTTGGATATGTGTGAATAAACTTCTTTTTCTTCAAATGAGTTGTCCCCCACCCACACCTCATCCACTGTCACCCTAGACTCTCTCAAATAAGTTTAATTAAAGCTTTGTTAATTTCTTTTTCAAAGAACGGTCTTTAGCTTTATCTAACGTTACTTTTAAAGTTTCTGCAGTTATCTCTTTCTATGAATTAATCCCACCCATAATCAATCTATTTATTCTTCTCTGTCCCTTGAAAGTGGATAATTTGTTCCAAATTTGTTTTTTTCCAGATATGTTACATGTTTTATTTATAGTAGTTTGTATTTTAACAAATCTATCACTGCTAGCTTTATCTTTTATTTTGATTATTTATAGATTCAATAGTTTGTTTTTGCATAGACTACATCTTGCCAGACTGAAAGCTACTCATGAATGTAGTCGAGGTACTGCCCTCCTATAATTAAAGCACAGGAAACTTGCAGGTGGTTTTGATGACTTCAGGGTTTGTTTTTTTCCTCTTATCTCTCTTCCTGCCTCGCCAGCTTGGCATTGCTCTTTGTTTCTTTTCTCCACCTTGCTGCCTATCTTCCTCTTATTCCCTTCCTCACACTTTCTTTTCTATACCATGATGTTACTTTTTTTATAATTTTCTTATTAGTTCTTTTTTTAAAAAAAATTTTTTTTTAGTTGTCAGTGTACCTTTATTTTTATTTATTTATTTATATGTGGTGCTGAGAATTGAACTCAGTGTCTCACACTTGCTAGGCAAGCGCTCTACCACTGAGCCACAGCCCCAGCCCTATACCATGATATTTTGAGTGGTGGAAGAACAGTTCTTTCCTTGACACTGTCCCTCACTCCCCCCATACTGATACTCTACCTTGGAGGCTTTTTCAGTTATCTGCTCAGTGTACTCCATCTTGCTCTTTCCTTCTTAGAACCTTGGCCCCAGCAACAAAAAATAAAAAGCCAAGATGACTTGGGTCTCATTTTCATTAAATGCTCAAAGGTTAATCATTATTTACCATGTGATCTTTGTTATTCCTTATGCAGTCCAACTTGGGGAAAACCTAGGAGGAAAGCATACATGGTAGAACATGAACCAGTAACTGGGGAGTCCTGAGGCATGGATTTCAGTAACAGACTCTTTACTGGCACTTTAACTTGGGTATGTTAAGCCTTATTCCAGGGCTCACATTCTTTCTGCTTAACCACTAGGTTTTTGTTAGTCTTTTCGTGTTCTTAGGAAAATGTCTTCAGAGGAATTTTTACACAATTCAGGGATAGAATGGTTTGTGGCATGGTGTGATGGATGAGAGAAACCCTGATGGGAAGCACTAGGTGATGACAGGAATGACAAGAAGCATAGGAGTTGTGCTCAGTGGTTGAGGTGCCTGTCCCCTGGGAGAAGGGAGCTCCTAACATTCTTGGCTGCAGTATCAACAATGTGTGGTGGCTGAATGCTCTTCTTTACTAAATGTCATCTGTTTTTTCCCCTAGTTATTATTTGCTACATTCAGGACACTGGACTTTTTCAAATTCACTTTCTGTAAGAATTCAACCTTCACTTATAATAATGTTTCTGTAAGGGAGATTTTGTGGTTCTGGATTCTAAACAGCTGAATTAGAAGATGTGGGTAATAATTCAATTTTGAATATTTTCTTCATTTTTATTTTACTTTGTTTTTATGGAATCATTTAAATTCTCAAAGCAATAGAATCAGTCTTTTAGTTTACAGACTTCTAGTCTGGTGGTTTTCAAAGGTTTTATTGGTGGAGGCAGATGGAGATGCCAGTACATAGGACAGAAAAGCACCCTCTCATCCACTAAGGCACCTCCATAAAACAGCTTCAAAATGATTGCTCTGTTCTCCCTGATTTTACCAAAGAGTCTAGGGCCTGGAGAGGGATTTGTTTATTTGTTCAAGCTAGTTTAGGTAGGAGGGTGCAAAACTTAGAGCTAAATCTAAGCTTCTGCCACCAGATTTAGTGCTGAAGAACACCCCAACTATCACATACATGACTTGAATTAAGAGAGTTCATCCATTAAATAACACAGAACATCTTTTTCAAAGCTGATGTGGCCATGTGTATAGTTTCTCAACTTGACAAAAGAATCCCAAATTTAGAAGCGAGTTAAGCAGATGGTGAAGAAAAGTGAACTGTCTTCAGATTTTTACAAAATACCAATATTTCTGGTTCTCAATAGGAAATTGCTGTCCATCTTTTGGGGATTTTTTTTTGTGGCATATAAGTTGCATTTGGGAAGAAAATAGAACTTGTTCATTTCTCTAGATAGTCTCAATTTTATTCTGAGATAAAACCAGATGGTTGGAACACTGCACCCTGGACTGTTTTTTCTTGGATTTTAGAAAAATTGCCTTTACTGAGTTGTAAGTTGGAGTTAGACCCTCAATTTCTATTAAGGGGCATTTCAAAAACAATTACCTTTAATAACATGATTATTTTGCCCTCTAATGCTCTTATTCCCCTATATATTAACCTGGATAAGAAATTAGAGCTAAGGGCAAAGAGGGAGTTTGTTTTCCCTAGAGAACTGGTATTTTTTTTTTCCTTGTGGACAATTAAAAGGGCATAATTGATTGTATTTCTCTTTCTGTTTTGACCTTAGGAGAGTTCAAAGCTAGATTTCTGGCTTGTCCATAGTACCGTGTCCATAGTATCGTCATAGGCTCTGTCACTGAGGGTCCTACCCCAATATGATATCAGAAATTGTTCTGTGTTTTTACAACTTTACTGTTTGGCAATCACTGGATTACAGCATTCTCCTGTGAATTAGTTGAATGTGGTTGTGCCCCAGAGTAAATTCACGTATGGTGACTCTATTTTGGGATTTTTCTGTAAGTAGTATTAAGTAAATAGTTGTTAAACTGTTAGAAATACATTTTTGTTTTATACTGTGGTTTTGTTTTATTGACTGTATTATAGATAATTTTAAGCCCCCAAATTAAAATGCATGGCAAAATTACAGTGGGCACCCCCAACCCATGTTCATATGAGTCAGTCTAAATATATTTTAGTCCAATATATGGAGAAAAAATTTTTTACTATTTTTATTTGTGTTTAAATACACAAAGAATTTACCATTCTAATCATTTTAATCATGTAGTTCAGAGGCGTTAAGTACATTTGCAGTTGTGCATCCATCACCACCATCCATCCATAGAAGTCTATTCATCTTATAAAATTGACACTGTACCCATTAAACAGTATCCAAACAACATTACTCCTTATTCCTCCCTCCAAGCCCCTAGAAACCATCATTCTACTTTCTGTCTCTATGAAATTAACTGCTTTATATACCTCATAAGTATAATCATACAGTATTTTTCTTCTTCTGTTTGACTTATTTCATTAAACACAGTGTCCTCAAAGTTCATCTGTGTCATAGCATGTGTCAGAATTTCCTTCTACTTACAGCTGTATATATATGAATGTGTGTATATGCCATATTGTGTCTGACGGTTCATCTGTCCATGAACACTTGGATTGCTTCCTCCATTTGGCTATTGTAAAGAATGTTGCTTGAATATGGGTATACGAATACCTCTTTGAATCTCTGTTTTCATTTCTTTTGCATATATACACAAAATTGATCATATGGCAGTTCTTTTAATTTTTTAAGGAGCCACCACATTGTCGTCCATAGCAGCTGTGCCATTTTACATTCCATCAACAGTGCCAAGCATTCTAATTTCTCTATATTCTCACAAACTTTTTTTTTTTTTTTTTGACAGCCATCTGAAATGGGGTGAGGTATGGAGAAAAATGTTTTAGGTAGAATTAGGAACATTTTCTATTCAGACATTAACCCCAAGGTTGCCTGACTACCCCTGCTTACATTGACCCATAATTCCCCTGCAGACCAGTAGTTTTTCAATTTGTATAGCATTTGCTCTGCTTCAGGTGTGATGGAGGGTGCACCTTAGTGTCTCCCTTTTCTCTTCACTTAACTGAAAAACAACTCCACAAACCTGAGTTGATTCTTGAGGTTTTCCTGGATTTAAGAATTGGTTTAAGTGTATATGTCTTATATTCTCTTTTTGTTATCTTTCTGTACTTTAGATTACATACCAAATATAGATTTGCTGTCATACTTTGAAGGATCATTACTTAATTGAAAAGAATGTTATCTTTTCTACAAAGTTAGCATATGAACATAAGGGAATACATGTTTGGATCACCACAAATATATGATATTTTTATACTTGAGGATATATGGAAACTAGTAAAGTGAAACAGGTATTACTCAAAACTAGAAAACCGTTACCCCGAGCATTGGAATTGAATGGGAAACTTAACATATTTTATGTTGAAATTATTATTATTTGATCTTTAGCATAGTTAGAAGTACAAAGTTTCCATAAACTTTGAAGTCAAGGAAAACTTTAAGATTGATGCATAGAAAAATTTTAACTATAAAATTCTAAAAGGAATCTTAGAGTTCATCTGATTTTCCTGTATTTGCAGAAATTCTACAACCTTTGCCAGCCAGCCAGTCATTTCATGCTATATGTGAACACTTACATTGATTGATATAAAGGTGTACCGTCCAGTGGTTATAAGTGTGGTAGCTGAGTCATCAAGACCTGGATTTGAATACAGGCTCTGTCACTTACTAGCTATGTAATCCTAGGTAGGTCATGTAGTCTTAATGAGCTGGCGTTTCCTCATGGGCAGTAATAACTGCTTCACAGGGCTGTGGGTGGGGAAGATTGTATGCAATAATAGGTATTTATCACAACATCCAGCAAAACAACATAGATGCTAGCTCCTGCTGCTATCACTATTATATAGGAATGATCTCTTAGGGCCACCCAGTTCACCATAAGAGAACTCTGAAGTATTAGAAGATTAAGCATTACATTAAGGCAAAAATTTGTCCACTGACCCCCTACCTTTTAAAATTCATGGTTATAGGTCTTTGCTTTTCAGCATCACAGACAAGTGTCTTTCCTGTGACAATTTTTTAGCTATTTGGAACAACTAGTGAATTATTTTCCCTGAGCCAGACATCTCCAGACTCCATCATTGTTAACTACTGTGTCATGTTTTCCAGATCGTTCCTTTTTTCTTCAATGCTACCTCTCGGGTTTTTCCTTAAAACTCATCATCTAGAAAGGAGCTTAGTGTTCCACAGGGAGGTTGGATGCAGAGCATGGCGCTTCTCAGTTGGCTTTCCATCTGGCTTAGTTCTTCCCCTTTGTTGATCAGTGATACCTCCATGGTGTGCCCTCTGGACTCCTGGATGACATCCCTGTCTCCCAGGGCTCCCTTTTCCTGTTGCAGATTTGTTGTCATCTCCAGTGTTTTCCACCATTGAACATAGTAAATATTCTAGTTCTCCTAGTTCTGTTCCTCCTGTCATTATAGACTGTAAGTTGGATGAGTACAGGGGTTGATTGTTGCCTATTTTCTTTATGGCTGATTGGCGGGGCCTGGAATGCCAGGCATGTAGTGGGTGGTTGATAGTATTTGTTGGTTGAAGAGCACAGTGGAATGAGTGACTCTTCCTTGTTTGTTGCTTCCAAATTGTTTGAAAGGGGCCTTTGTACCACTTCACAGTCATTGGTTAAGTATTTCTTCTTTTGAAAAAATCCTTAAAAAATGTTAAGTCTACCTGAAGAAGGGAATATAAGAAGCCATCTTCATTGTTTTAGAATTTGAGAATTTTAGAATCACTTTGGTTGCTTAGTAAATTAGGTTTTTGTGTGTATGTGTGGTGGGGGTACTGGGGATTGAACCTAGGGATGATCCACCACCAAGCTATACCCCGCTTCCTTTTTTCATTTTAATTTTTAAAAATTTTGAGACAAGGTCTTAGTTGCCCAGCCTGGCCTCTAACTTCAAATCCTCCTGTTTCAGCCTCCTGAGTAACTGGGATTACTGGCATGGTGTGTGCAGCACCATTCTGGCTTAATATTTGATTTTATACAAACTTTTATTTGCTCATAAAATTTTTGTTGTATAAAAGTATAAGTTATTAAATCAAGAATATTTGCTCTTTAAGTTTATCTTCTTAACAGAGCTTTGCAAGTAGTGAGTTCATCTTTTCAAGTGTGGCCAGAGTACCAAACCAGATGCTTAATGTCTTCAGTGTGCCCTGGAAATAGTTTCTGTATGTGCTATGACTGGCATAACTTAGAATCACTGTTTTAAGATACTTTATTTTCTTCAGATAGAGTTTAATCTAAAGTTGTTATTTCAGTGTATTTGATTTTCCCCCATAGTTTGAGAACCATGAAAATGCCTTTTGAAACTGAATAAAACATCAACATTTTATTCAAGGAAAGTTACTTTCTGGGCTTAACTATATTCACTGTATGCAGAAGGCTGTTCTCAGAGACAGAGCTGAAGGCATTTAAAAAGTGGAGATGTGATCATGGAATAGCTGTACAGTGGAATAGTTCTTAACAGTAAAAAGAAGAAACTTGCTCTTTCAACAGCATTGATCAATCCCAGGGTGAGAGCGGGGGTTCCCTGTGTGAGAGAAGCCAGACACAAAAGAGGACATCCATTTATTTCAGGTTCAAAAATAGACAAACCTGATCCAGGATTATAGAAATCAGAGTATGGTTACCTGGGGTGGAGAGAATGGGAGAGTGTCTGAAGGAGCCCATGAGGATGGGGGCAGGGGTGATAGAAATGTTCTGTATCTTGGTAGTGGTGCTAGTTACATGGGGTATATAGTTATAAAAAAATACATTGAACTTTACACTGAAAATGGATGTGTTATACATAATCTCAGTAAAGTTCACTTAAAAAATTAAAGTTAGAGTTGCTATGGTGTTACTTCTGTTATAAATAACTTTTCTGGTTATTTTCATCAGCAGAACTATGAACAAACGAGCTCCTGAATAACTTCTGAAATCAAGATATGTGCAGATTATGATTAAACTCCCCTGCCTTTAAAAATGATTATTTATCTGTTTTGGCACGTATCTAAAAAAGATATTTATTTCAAGGATATATAAGGCATACAAATCTGTGGTGAGCGATTACATAAGGATAAGCTATTTTTAGGTAGAAGCTTTGCAGCCATGATGAGACAGGGGTGTGCTTAACAAATTCTCAGATTGGGCTCCCATGCTAGATGTCTGCAAAAGCCATGTGTTCTGCACTATTTAAGAATACCTTGTAAACACTGTTTTACATTTGACACATTGCACATTTGATGCAAACTTCGACTCCTAAATAGATATGATTAAGAATAACTTGCTAATTATGAAATTATGAGAGGGATATGGAAGACATATAGGCATTATTAGACAGCTGTTTTCTACAGAGTATAGAGGAGATTACAAAAATTAGAACCCAGGATATACTAGCGAGGCTTTGGTGTGCCTAGTTTATTCATATTGATGTGCAAACACACAAAGGATACATGGCTGTTTAGTATCCTACATTGTCTTTTTATCAGAGTGAATGTGTTTTTTTGTCATCTAGTGTTTGAAAATATTTTGAAGACTTCATAAGAAATGTGTTGTTGGTTTAATTCCCACTGTCAGTGTATGAGCAGTCTTGGTACTGTGCCCTTCCTATTGCTGTTTGTTAGCATTCTTTTACAGCTTTATTAAAGAATAACTGATGTATTATAAAACTGCACAGATTTAAAGTGTACTTTGATCAATGTTGACATATGCTTACATTGGTAAAGTCGTCATCACTAGATAAGGAGTACCTCCTGTCTTTTTGTAATACCCCATGTGTGGGCAGCTGTTGATCAGCTTTCTATCACTAGAGGTAGTAGAAATTTTGTAGAATTTTGTATAAATTGTACTTTTTGGGCAGGAGGCCTGGCTTCTTTGACTCAGTGAAATTATTTTGGGATTCCTCCATGTTATTGCATCCCTTTTGGTTGCTGAATACTATTCATTGCTGAGTAGTTGTATTTTATGCCTGTACCACAATGCATCCATTTGCCTGTTGGTGGACATTAGTTCCAGTATTTGCCTATTACAAATAAATTATCAATATTTGTATATAAGTATTTGGACGTAATCTTTTATTTCTCTCAGATACATATCTAGATGTTGAATGGTTGAGTTATATGATAAATGTGTTTGTGCTTTTTTGTTTTCTTAAAAACTTATTTAAAAAATTGAGAATTCCCAATATAAAATTAACTTTTCGGTATGCTATTCACTGGCATTTAGTCCATTCACAATGTAAAACTGTCACCTCTTTATACTTCTAAAATATTTTCATCATCCCAAAAGAGAACTGTTAATCATTAAGCCATCATTCCCCATCCTTCAACCTGTCCCCAGTCTCTGAAAACCACTAATATGCTTTCTGTTTCTAATAATTGGCCTATTTTAGAAATTTTGTTTGAATAGAATCATTTACTACATGAGCTTTTGTGTCTTTTTCTCTCAGCATGATGTTTTTGAAGTTCATAAGCTTTGTAGCCTGTATCAATAATTTGTTCCTTTTTATGGCTGAGTCGTAGTTTTTTTATGTATATCATACATTTTGTTTATCCATTCATCCATTTAAGGACACTTGGGTTTCTACCTTTTGGCTATTGTGAATAGTGCTGCTATAAATATTTTTTACAAGTATTTGAACATTTGTTTTCGTTTCTTTTGGGTGTATACCTGAGAATGCAATTTGTGGGTCATAGGGTAATTCTGTGTTTGGCATTTTGAAGAACCACTACATTATTGTTCACTATAGTTATATTTTATATTCTCTTCAGCATAGACAAAAGGCTTCAAATTTCTCTACTTACTCATGATCTGTTGTTTTCCTTTTTGTTTGTTTTTAATTGTAGCCACTCTAGTGGGTGTGAAGTAGTATGTCTCATTTCGTTGTAATTTCCATTCCCCTAATGACTAAGGATTGTTGGACATCTTTTCATGTGCTTGTTGGCTATTTGTATATCTTCTCGGAGAAATGTCTATTCAGGTCCTTCATTTTTAAATTGGGTTGTTTGTCTGACTGAGTTAGAGGAGTTCTTGGTGTAATTGTGTATATATATTCTAGATAATACACTCTTATCTGACATATGACTTAAAAATATTTTCTCTCATTCTGTTGTCTTTTTTTACTCTGTTGGTAGTGCTCCTTGATGCACCAAATTTTGTTTTTGTTGTTTGTGCTTTTGGTGTATTTTTGTTTAAAAATTAACTCAAAATTATACATACTTATGGATTACGGTATGGTATTTCCATGTATGTATACCATGTGCAATGATCACATCAGTGCAGTTGACATAGTCATCACTCCAGATAGTTATAATTTCTTAGTATTAGAAAGATTTAAAATACTTTCTACTAGTTATTTTGAAAATGAATTAATTGTTGGATAACATAGTTATCCTTTGCTACAGAACATTAAAAATGGTTTCCCCTATCCAAATGCACCCCTTGGTACATGTATTTTTACTTACATTGAAATTTTTTGCCAGGGGATCTAAACAGTGATTTTAACAAATGTTTTGCTAGTAACCCTGCCTTTCCTCACTCCCATTTGCCTGTTCAAGGAACCCCTATCCACAGAGAAAGGAGGTAAAATCTTCTGCTTTTAAAAATGACTGATGGTCACATATTTCCATCAGTATTGTTTTTAGGCTGTTTGGTATTGGCAGCATCATGGATTGGAATACTTGTAGGATGTGGTGATAAAAGATCTTGGTGACCTTTGGCAACTCTGTTAAACTTTATGCTCTTCTGTTTTTATACATATATACATATATTCCTCATAGTTGTTACGAGGATTTAATGACCTTCAAAATATGTGAAAATGCTATGTATTCATACCTTCGCAGTAGCTGTAAAAATAGTTACGTGTTTGTACAGAACTTTTTTTTTATACAATGCTCATGAAATTAAAGTCACTTTTTTTTTTTTTTTTAACTAGACAAACTCCTAATGAAATTAGGAATAATGAGATTTTTGGAGACCTTTTTTTTTTTGCTGAAGATTCTTTACTTAAATTATATCTCTTTGTAAATTTTGAAACACTTATTCATACTAGTGAAAGAGATCTTATCAAGAAAAGCTATCTTGTATTGTTTTATTTTTCCTCTCTCATGAAACTATCCACCTTAATATTATTCATTTAAAAATAATTTGCCTTTACTTTGAGCACATTTCAGACACCATTCCAGGAACTAGGGATATAATTATGAACAAATTTTGAATGGAGAGTTAAGAAGATGTGATTTAAAAAAGACTTAAAAATTCCAGAATCTTTGAGTAGATTGATTTAGAATTTAATCATTTTTATATAGCCAGAACTAATTTATTACATTAATTGAACTCAGTTTGCAGTGTGTTTAACATCTGCTGCTATGTAGTGGTTTAACATTCTGTTGTATCATTTACATAATAATATGTGAAAACATTTTGAAATCTTTAACACATTATACTATAATCTGGAATAATTTGAAAATTATATATTGAAGTGCATAGTGGTTTGGAAATCTAATCCTGTAAGTGTTGCTTTGAGTTGTAAATGGTATATAATGAAGGAGATTTAAACTGTTGTAGAGATTCCTAATGTGAGTATTACAATCCATGTCAAGTGGTTCAACTTTTCAATTGAAGAGCAAATTATTATGAGATCTTGTATGAAATTATTTTAAATGCCAGAGCCATGAACAGAACAGTGGAGTAAACTTACATGGAATCCCTATTGGTACCATATAGTGGGAGCAAATGCTACTTTTCAGAAGCTTGTTTCTGTTTGTTTTTTAAAAGATGTGTAAAAAGGAAACTTATTTTTTTATGTTGCCATTTGTTCCTATCATAGTCTCCCATTGATTTTAAGTCATTCTGACAAAAATAAGTATCAAATATTCTGGGTTTATATTGATTTTTTTTCCCAAATGTTATTATCACTCCGTTTTTATCCCCTTCCTATGACTTACCAAGTATTTTTTTCCTGCAAGTGTACTTGTTTAGTGGGCTCTGTCCTGGGCATGGGGTTATCTTTAAATGCTTCCTTGATTTAAATGTCTGCAGACACATTTTGAAGGGAATTGAGTTAAGGATTTATTAGCAGAAATTGCCATTTAATAAGCTCCACTGAGATCATTTTCTTTCAGCATATTAGTAAACCATGTCTGTCTATGTCCTCATTCAAGTGCAGAGACATACAGAGGTAATTAAGAAAGGGATTTCTTTCTTGACTTAACGGAGTTGAGAAAGATGGCATTGTCTGTAATAAAGTACACTTTTTTAATGGTGCTAGTTGCTAGTCACATTGGATGTAAGCAAAGGGAAAATGCTTAAAGTGTTTCTGTGTGTTGGGTTGACCAGGTTAGTGTGAATGATGCTTTGTGGGGCCTTGGGATCCATCTCATCTTTAATCTCAGGGAGAACTCCTTTCATTTTGTGTACAACGTCAAAAGAGTGTAGAGATTTCTTACTATATCATATGCCTGGATCAATAGGTTGATGATGTCTATGTCTGTTTCCTATTCTCTATATTCTTCAAATGCACTGAGATAACAGAAGCAATTAGAAGCAAGTTACACCTACCTACCTATCTCAATCTGTGTGCACAGTACACACACACATACACACACGTATATACATGCTGCCTTTTCTTCTGCACCTAGGTATGAACTGCCCAGGCCCTTAGCAAACATCAACTGTACACCTGTGGATTATAGCACATTCCCTTTTGCAGACTCAACAGCATCATTCCAGCAGTTCTTTGATTCCTACATCATTAGTTCCCCTCTATCTATTGAACCTTTCCATCAGTGTAAAAGCAGACTGGGTTGTCTTCCATATTAAAACCTTACTGATTCCTTAAACCACTTCTAGCAACTGCCCCAATTCTCTTTTTCTCTTCTGAGCAGAACATAAGGAATGGTTGGAGTTACTGTCTCCTCTTTAGTGACCCACTTGTCAAGTCTTGGCCTCCAGCATCCTCCTAAGAAACTACCCCTCTTGAGTTCATGATCAATCAATCTCCATGTTACCAAATACAGTGCTCTTCTTTTAGCTCTCAAATTATTTGATCTGCCATCAATGTTTGACATAGTTAATCATTTTTTTCCTTCTTGAAGTACCTCTCTTGGGCTTCCAGGACATAACACACTTCTGGTTTTCCTCTTACCTCTCTGCCTACCCTCCACCCCACCCTGTGTGTGTGTGTGTGTGTGTGTGTGTGTGCGCGTGCATGTGTGTGCATGTGCATGCACGCATGCACACGTTCTCCTTTGCTAGTTCTTTTCATCCCAACTAAAGTTTATTCCTTGAATTTCTTCTCATGTCTGTCTTTCTTCCCTAGTGATTATATCTAGTTTTATGACTTAAAACAATCTGTAGAACATATAAATACTTCTTCCTTAAGGACCTTGCTTGATATCTGGTTGCCCATGTGACATCTGCACTTGATGTCTGCTAGCTCCTCACATTTACCATATGTGAAACTGAATTCTTGGTTGTCCCTGTCCTTCTGCATTCTTTCCCATGTTAGGCAATTGTAATTCTATCCTGGTTGCTCAGTCCCAAACCACAGAGTCATCCTTGATTCTTCTTTTTCTTACATCACAGTCAGGCTTTCAGCAAAACATTTAGGCCTTCTTACAAAATCTGTGTGGAATCTGAAACTTCTTGACAATTCCATTGTTAACACCCATCTCTTACTCCAGTTATTACAATAGCATCTTAAGGGATCCTTTTATTCTACTCTTGACCTTCCCTATGGTCTCCAGCAGGAATATAAGGAAATTCATTACATTTGAAAAAGCATTGATAGATAGCATAGAGGAGGGTTTTAGAGTGAGATCAGTGACAACTCTGAAACTGAAAGTGTACAAAGGTGCTTTATAAGTTTGTGAAACAAAACAAGTGTATATTGTAATGCCATGGGGATCTTCCATTCTTCATGCCTTAGACATGGCATCATAGCATAATATCCCTGAAACTTAGAGATGAGTATGTGATGCAGCCTGGATGTGGATTCATTGACTGGTTGTGGACATTAACCATTTGCATCTCACATGGGCACTCTATCCTTTAGTCTGCTTTTCTGTTGCTATAACTGAATGCACAAACTTGGTAATTTACAAAGAATAAAGGTTTGTCTTGCTTATGGTTTAGATGCTGAAAATTCTTAAGTGTGTGGTGCTAGTGTCTTCTCAGGATGTAGAGAGAGCCTTCTTGCTGGCTCATGGCACATTGGAAGACATCATGTGGTGAGACAGATCAGGAGTGTTAGACGGAGTTTATCTTCTCCTTTTAAAGCCATTAATGCCATCATGGGGACCCTACCCCCCCATGACCTCATCTAATCCTAATTATCTCCCAGAAGCCCCCACCTCCAAATATCATTAACATATGACTTTGGGGATTAAACCTCCAATACGTGAAATTTGCGGGACACATTTAAACTGAAGCCATCCTCTTCCACCTAAACAGTGTGGTAGTCAGACTTGAGCGCAGAAGAGCTCTTATCAACTGTAACTCATGCTTTTTTCTTTTGGACCAGGGGCCTTTAACCAGTGAGCCACATCCCCAGCCCTTTTTGTTTTATTCTTTTAAGTTTTGAGATAGGGTCTCGCTAAGTTGCTTAAGGCCTCACTAGCTGCTGAGACTGGCTTTGAATTTGCAGTCCTCTTGCCCCAGCCTCCCAAACTGCTGGGATTACCTCTGTACCCAGTTAATGCTTTTTATCAGCTATATAACTATATAGCAATAGCAGGGAGTTACCTAAAGCTTATATTTGAAAAAAAGTTTCGAAGTGTGAATACTGTTAGGCCTATCACTACAGAAAGAAATATCAGTGCTATTCCTTCACAGAGAGAAAACTAGGTGTCTTAAAACTCAGGATCTAGCATATCAAGTTTCTGATTCCTTCTTCATTATCAAAGCTATATAAGTAATAATAAAGAAAAAATGGCTCAGGCTGATCCTGCTGAACCCACCAGAGTGTATCCAGTAGAAAGGGCTGAATCAGGCTGACAATCAAGGCCAGGATTTCACCTAGCTCACAATTGGATAATTATACACCATGTTCTGTGAATACCAATATCAGTTCACTTCTTAGTGGCATGTATTTGCCAAGTGATTTGATTTTATCTCTGCCTCTCTTAACTCCTGTGTAATAGGTAAAAAAACAGCACTTGCTCGAATGGGAGTGTTGGTGAATTGTACATGAAGCTGGCTACACATGACTTTTAAAAGTTTGATTCTTTTGCTGGCATCCGTTCCCTTTGAAAATGCTCACAGTGAATTTCACCTTCTAGCATGAAATGGGGTAAAATGAAAGTGGTTTAAGGAGACAGACTACTTGGAAAGGCCTAAATTTGTATTAATCTTTCAGGGGCTACAGACATAGAGAACTGTATATGTTCACTGTGAAGGGTATGGTGGTTCAGTCCTATTGTTTTTCTAAAGGGATGTTTAACATTTATGTTTACTTGATTATATGTTGATTTTTGTTTTCTTAGTTTAAAATGTCCTAATGTAGCCAGGTACAGTGGTGCACATCTGTAATCCCAGTGACTTGGAAGGCTGAGGCAGGAAGATTGCAAGTTCAAAGACAGCTTTAACAACTTGATGAAGCCCTAAGCAACTTAGCAAGACCCCCCTCTCAAAATAAAAAATAAAAAGGGGTATGGATGTAGCTCAATGGTTAAGTGCTCCTGGGTGCGATCCCCAGTACCCCAAAACTAAATTTAATGTCCTAATGTAATTATAAACACATGTTGGGATCCACTGGTTCTGTGAAAGAAATTCTTTACTCATTTTCTAATAACTAGGATAATTACTATGGCTTAAGAAATTTAAAAACCTAGTATCATTATGCATGTTTTGCTACATAATGTAAATGCAATGAGAGCCTCACACCTGGGATTGTAATGCACAGAAGGTACTGTTTGTCTTGCAGTAATTTCTAAGGTAGCAAATGAAAATTTGGAAACATGGTTCAAAGGTAAGGTGAGTATTTTATGAAGTTGCATTCTATAATATCTGTATTGGCAGTTCTATACTAATTTTTAAGTGCAAAATTTCCCCCAGGTATTTCTGAAATGTTGAGGTTATAGTAAGATTTGAAATTGCTTTGTTCCAGTAATTGCTCTGACTGAAAAGTGTTAATGGTGGTTAAGTATGCTACTAGATGCTTCTTTAAAGCACTGGGAGAGTTCATTCATTACTAGTACAGTTTCTGTGCTGCGTGTAGTTACTTTCTCATGTATATCACTTAAACTGATGGGAGAGATTACCATTTTAAGGGTAGTTTTTTTAGTAAGTTTTCTTCAGTTCAGTTTATCCTCTTATGTTTGATACTAATATGAGTACCCTCAGACCAATTGAAAGATAAAATCAAGGTCAGAAATAGGAGGTTAGAGCCTCTTCTTCCCCTGCTTCCCACCTTGTTCACTTCCTCTCAAGAACAAGTGGGAACAGATGTAGATGTAGTAGAAGTGAAGTGCTGCTTATTTTAGATGGATAAAGGATAAATTGCATTTTGAGTGTGATCTTGTTGAGGGAACTAGATATTTTTGGACCTTGATAATTTATTTGCCACTTTGCTGAAATCTGCTACATAAACTTAGGTATTAAAATGTATGTATTTTTTAACTAGAGGGGATAATTTAGTTGTTCCTTATATTTAAAGGTACAGTGTCAATAACATTTGCATTTTGATATTTGAAAAGTAAAAAAGATAAGGGTAAAGAGAGTGGGGAGAGATGGAAGACTTTGTATCTTCTCACAGTATTGTTTTTGGAATCTACAAATACAACAGTGCTGATAGATCTTTTCATTCAAAGGAAGAACCATTTGTGATGTTGTGCTCAAATCTCTGTGAGTTGTTTAACCCATCAGAGAGAGGAAGAACCACATTTTATTTTTTTAAGTTGCTCCAGCCATAGTACAAATATTTCCTCCTCTAGAGAGACATAGGAATATTTGTGAAGTATTTTTCAGTTTCCTGAAAACTTTAATTCTATATTTAATTTTTTTAGGTCATGTCTCTGCTTATTGTTGTTTACCATTTATTGCTATTTTTATTTCATTATCACATCTCTAATAATTATAATCTCAATGCTGTAGTGATAAACACTAAGGTACCTGAGGGCTGGGACTATTCCCAAGATGACAAAGATTTAACCCTGCTTGTGCTGTGCATTGAGCATTCAGAGAAACTGCATTTTAAGTGCTATCCCCAGACTCTTAGAGTGGTGTACCTACTTTGTAGTTATTAAGATCTCAGGGCCACAAAGGGCCCTGGAGTCAGAACAGAGACTGAAATGCTTCATCCTTGGTCATGGGGAGGAGAATGGGAATGTCAGGCAGTGGAAGGGTTACATTCTACACAGTGAGTAAAGCTAAGGAGCCATTGTGAGAGTTCTGCAGCTTCTAGGACCCAGGAGCCACTCACAAAAGGTTTGATCTGGAAGAGGTGTGGGGAGCTCAGTCTGTCCAGTGCTTTTCCAACTGTGGGACTAGCTCCTGGGTTTGGGCCTCGGAGTTCCAAGGGGAGGGGAGAAGAAAGTCAAAACAGTGAGGTTTCTGATCCACATCCAGCATCTCCAGCATGTTTCTGCTTTCTAAAATGTCTATTTTATATTTGAGAAATAGATTTTGCTGCTAAATTTAAAAGTTTGAAGACCACTGTGTTTAACACTGTTAAATTAAATCATTAGATGACAGTAGAAACTTCTTATAAGCAAGAAACCAAGGAAGAAGAGACTTCTGAGAAATCACAAGTGCTGCAGTAGATCTCAACATTTTTAGCTCCTGTGCACAGTGCCCCATTGGCTCTTAATCCAGTCAGATAAAGGACTAAATGATTTCTGAACTTCTGATACAAAATAGGAGAAACTCTTTATACCAAATCTAGTACATGCTATTTTGTGGAGATTAGGTTACATGGATCTTAGAGGGTTTTAGTCATCTACAAAGATCTTGAATCACATGCGGGAATAGATGATCCTTCAAAAGATAAAAAATCAAACCAGGCTTCACATTGTCTGTTATTGAGTATACTAAATTAAAGATGTGGAATTGAAACCAAAATATGGAATTGAAAAATTAAAGTGGTTATAGTTATTACCGGACAACTTGTTTCCTTTTATTTGATAGACCTACTGCTCCAGAAGTCAACTCGGGGATTATATCTTTTGCTTTGATGTAGTGCACGTTTTAACATTAGAATGGTTCACATTATTTTGATGAAAATGGTTTATTTCATGATTAATGTTGAGAAACACTTTTTTAAAAAATAGGTGTGATTTCTGAATTAACATGCTTCTTTATACTAGGATCCTGATTGAGCTGAATTTGTTTGGTAGTTTTTAATCTATTTTCATTAGCTAAGCTGTTGTGAGAAAAAGCCCTTTGGGAAGAACAAAATTAGCTTAGTAATTTTGCTCATTCATCCATAAGTATATAACACGACTGTTTTCATTTCTGTTGTTTCAGTAGAGCTGAATCAAAAGCAAATAATTTTCACATCCTTTGAGTAAGTCTGTGTCTCCTGTCACTCTGAAGTCTTTTGTATGTCTGTTTTCTTCTAGGTGAGGAATTTTAAATTGGAACAGGAGCAAGAAAAAAACAAAATTTTGTCAGAAGCACTGGAGACTCTAGCCACTGAACATCATGAATTAGAGCAGTCTCTGGTGGAAGGGTCCCCGCCTCTCAGCATCCTTAGTGAGGACGAGTTCTATGATGCGCTGTCAGGTAACTGGAATCCTTCCATCTCTGTTGGGGTGATGGATAGCCCACCATCTGAATGTTGTCTTAGAATGATGTTACCTGGAGTTTCCCAGAATAAACACATGGATATGTATCAGTGTAGTTCCTTAAACTGCCAAATTTTTTGTGTCATGTGAGTAAGGAAGGCTTGCTATAAAATTTATCACTGAGTCTGCCTAGTGTATGCTATACTAGGATTGTGGTGCTATTAAAATGGAACACATTTGACGTATTCCTTTGTTCAGTAACCATTTATTTAATATCTCCTGGAGCCAGGTACTATCACATATTCTAAAAGAGATGGGCAGTTTCTGTTCTCAAAGAGGTCTTAGAGTGAAGGATGCAGATGGCAACACTTGCTTACAGTTCAGTATGCTTAGTGCTGAAGTAGAAGCTGGAGCAGGCAAAAGGAAATGTTTCACTTTGCCTTGGAAACAGTCTAACGGACAGCATAGCCTACCTGCAATGTGGACTCCAGAGCCTCTAGCACTGACCAGCTTGTCACCTGGGGCAAGGTTCATGACCTCTCTGGTTCTGAGTTTCTGCATACTTAAAATGAAGTAATTGTAATATCCATTTCAGTAGGTTGTATGAGGATTAAATGAGTTCATATGTGTAAATAGTGCTTAGAATTGTGGTATTGGTACTAAAATGTTGGAGATATAGGTGGAGAGAAGAAGACAACTTGGAAGAGGAAGTACTGCCAAGGAATTTTGAACTTGTAGGAATTGACTTTATAAGTTTTGAGACATATGTGGGTGGGGAGGAGAAGGGAACATAGAGGGAAATAATTGGAGATCAGTGAGATTGAGAAAAATTTTTTTATGGAAGGAAATTAAATTCTTGTATAACAAGTGAATAAACACAATTATTGGGTTTCACAAAACTTGTCCATGAAATCAGAAAACCTCTGTGTACGTGAAGTGAAGGATCAGATTCATAATAGGAAATGAAAGAGAGGAAGCATGGTGAGAAATAGTGGAAATAAGAATTAAAGAGGAGCCAGGTATGATGGTACATGCCTATAATCCCAGCAGCTCAGGAGGCTGAGGCAGGAGGATGGAGAATTCAAATCCAGCCTCTGCAAAATCGAGGTGCCTAGCAACTCAGTGAGACCCTATGTCTAAATAAAATACAAAATAGGGCTGGGGATGTGGCTCAGTATTTGAGTCCCCCTGAGTGGGATCCACAGTACCAATAAAAAAAAAGAGAGAGAACTAAAGATTAGGCTAAGGAAGGTAGAGGAGGGTATGAGAACATAGGACAAAGGGGGTTGGTAGAATGTAGACTTAACAGAGGACAGATCATTATGTAAAACAGAAGCAAACAGTAGCACCATTGGCAGAGGTGTGGCAGAATTAAAACAAAAGGAAAATGTAATGTTAATAGCCAGATTTCAGAATAGAGAAAGATGATGATGGTGGTGGTATTGTCAGTTAAATGTGGGTGGGATATGTGAAAGAGTGACTCATACTAGGAAGGCAAAGAAAAGGTAGGATTTGAAAGCTGTAGAAAGAGTGACAAGGTAAAGGAGGAGTTTACTGGGGGAGGCTGGAAGGTAGCCGACATTGAAGATTGCTGAAATTTATTGTAGCTCAACACTGTGCCACATCGTTTGGTGTTATCTTGTGAATTCTTTCTGTGAGGGGCCCCCAAAAGGAAGTCATTCAAAAGTTTATGGGAGTAAATGCATTGAGGTCTGAATATAAAAGAGCCCAGGTACTTCGACTGCTCATCTTTATTCCTAAAAACAACTTAATATTATTTTATTTAAGAACCCCACGTTTAGGGCACTTGCCTGGTATGTAAAAGTTCCTGGGTCCCATCCCAGAACTACACACAAAACAAAGCATGTTTGTTATAAATAATTCATTATAATACCAAGCCAAATGAAATTCTCCCTAATGGATCACACACTCTGCTTCAGAAGTTCTTGTTAACATCCTGATATATTCTCTTCTAGACATTTACTAAGCATTCACATGTATATAGGTTTTTGTACATAAAGCTTTTTTTTTTTTTTAAAGCCATGAATGGAAGTAGCTGTTTAATTGCTCTGGATCATCTTTTTCATTTAACAACTTGTTTTAGAAATCTTTCCCTTCTTTATTATAGCTCTAGCATGTTCTTTAAAGACTTTGTAAAAGTCCATTATACCACAGTTTCCTTAACCATTTCTGTTTTTGACAGACATTTTGTAGCTACTAGTATCTTTATTCTTCATAGTTATATTTTAATATTTTTTTCCACAATAATCTCCTCTGGGTGGAAGAGCTAAAAAGAACTGTAGTCACTAGGTCAGGACTGACAAATCATTTTCATCTGAAGAGCCAATTCACATTTTAGTGCCCTCTGCTTCTTCATGGCTTGCTGTGCTGAGAAATCTCCTGATGTTGAGTCCAAGTGCCTTGACTAATCTGCATATTCTACCATGACTGTAGGAATGTCCTAAGGGACACGTACTAACCCCTGAATGACCCGCCTGAGTTTTGTTTTGTCTGAACTTCTCTGGCCTCCCTTATTTACCACTTCTCTGGCCTCCCTTATTTACCAAAACCGCCTGAGTTTTGTTTTGTCTGAACTTCTCTGGCCTCCCTTATTTACCACTAAAAATTTTGGGACTCATTTGGGATATGGTATAAAGTGAAGTAAACTGAAAGATCAGATGTCCTCAGTTCAAATTCTAGCCACATAATTCATTGGAATCATAATGGTCATCATTTGGGAGTGGTTTTATCTTTTCACCACAGTCTCTGCACATTGACCTCTATTCCCATTTCCTCCTTCATTTCTGTTGAGGAAGAAGAAACGTCCCCCCTTAACTAAGGTCATCCCTTCCTCATTCCTTCTGATAATACTTCTTGTGCCTTCCCACAAAAACTTGTTTGGTTATTACTTCCTTTACTTAGGTTTTCAATACCATATAACTTTAAGTACTATCTGGTATGGTTTGAATTGGCAGTGTCCCCCAAAGGCTGGTCCCCAATTCAACAATATCCAGAGGTAGGACTTTAGGGAGGTGATTGGATTATGAGGGCTCTGAACTCATCATTAGATTGATCTATTGATGTGTTAATAATTTATGGCAGGCAGGAGTTGTGGCTCAGTGGTAGAGCACTTGCCTAACGTGTGAGGCACTGGGTTTGATTGTCAGCACTACATATAATAAATGAATAAAATAAAGGTCCAATAACAACTCAAAAAGAATTATGGCATTATTGGGAGGTGGTAGAACCTGTAGAGGGGGCCTGGTTGGAGTAAGTGGGTACTTGGGCGCATACCCTACAAGAGTGTCTCTTATCCTTGGCCCCTTCCCCTCTCCTCTTCCCTCCCTCCATGAGCGGAGCAGGTTTCCTTCCCCATGCCTTTCCACCATGATGTTCTGCCCCTCCTCCTTACCTTTTAGTAGGACCCTTGTGGTAACATGGAGTTCACACAAATAATCCAGGATAATCTCCTCCATTTTAAGATTTTTCATTTAATCCAATCTGCAAAGTCCCTTTTACTGTGTAAGATAACATACAATTTCTGGAGATAAGAACATGGACATGTTTGAGAAACCATTATCCTGACTACCACAATTTCAAAATTTGTGGATCCAAACCTGACCTCTTAGTAGAGATTTGTATAGTAAGCTGTCAGCTTGATATATAAAAGATGATTTCTTAATCTTCCTCTTGGATCCTGTTTTTTTCTGGGGTTGGCCTATTTAAGTGAATGACTCCTCTTTCATTTCCTGCAGGCAGAAACTGGGGGTCGATTCATGACATTTGTGTGCCAGAGTCATGAAACATAGACCGTGGCCTGTCCATTCTGCCTTCCATATCCCTTGAATCTATCTATATTCTGTTTATGTAAGGTAATGGTTAAAGTCTAGGTCCTGGGGCTGGAGGTTGTTGGTAAATCATAGTTCTACCCATTCGTATACCCTTTGAAAAGTTAATTGAATTTTCTGTGCATCATTTTTTCATCAGCAAATGTGTCATAGGATTATCATCAGTAATAAATACTTGTAGTGTACTTAAAATAGTGCCTAGTACACTAAAGGTTTGACCTATGTGAGCTCTCATTATTGCCACCTGAGTATGGCATTTGGCTTCTTAACTGACCTTGGCTTCCAGCTTTGCCCCATTGAACTTCATTCTGTATAGTCATCCGCAGTGATCCTTTTGTAGATGATACATTGTCACTGTCCCCACCTACAGTCTTTCTCATTGCATGATGAATAAAATCTAGCCACCCCAGCAGGCTGCCTACAAGGCTCTCAACATGATCCAGACCCTGCCTGTCTCTTCACACCCATCTATCCCTTTATCCCCCCACTCACACAGTCCACCCTGGTCGTTAGCCAGGCCTCAAAAGCAGCCATGATACTAGGCAATTGGATACACAGCTAAATGAGAGCAAGCAAAAGTAATCAAAGCTATATCTCGGATGGTTAATTTTAATTCCTGTATCACAATAATAGATTAAATCAAGCCTATCCTAATATTGAGAAGATATGAAAAAATGTTTAAAGATATTTCTCTTAAAATATTTAAAAATTTTCACTAAATGTTTAATCTTTTTTTTAAAAAAGTTGCCAACTTGTGTCACTTCCTTTAAAAGGATAATTTTATTTACCTCGATTGAAAGTCCATGTGATTTCCTGTTTCCCTTTATCATGTTCCTTTAAGCCTTTTTCAGATAAGCAGGATCAATGGAAATCTACTAATATGGTGGGTAAGACAGACCTTGATGCCGAGCCAACAGTGTAGTGTAATAATTTTTCCAGCCCTAGGGATCTTTTGAGAAAATTATTTTTCCAGTATGCTTAGTGACTAAAGATTTCATAAAATTCCATGAAGCAAACAGATTGCTCTCTCACAATTTGAATTCCATTGTGTGAAACATTTAAAAGTAGATAGATCTAATAAAGCATCATATTTTGTCTTCAGTGTGTCTGTGTGTGTGCGTGTGCATGTGTGTGTGTGTGTTTAAGGAATGAAATGATTATGTCAAGCAAAATTTCAAATATAACTAAATGAACACTTTCTTGGAAAAGGGCTAAATGTTCATGCATATTGAAGCAAAAGAATTTAACAAGAAACAAATGCTACCTAGTTGTGTAGAAAAACTTCATTTTGCCAGCAAATAAAGATAATTTATGGAAGAAGAAAAAAAGCAATTCTTTTCACATACTTCTACTCAGTTTCATTTTTTTATATTACCCTCATCTCTACCAAAGCTCTCAAGTATCTTTCAAGTATGTCCTATCCCTGACTCCTCCAGACAGAATGAGTTCTTTCCTTTCTTTATTCCTTCAGTTTACATCTCTTTAATAGCCTTACCTTGTGTTGTACTTGTCTCTTTGGGATGGGAAGGACCTTATCCATTGACGTTCCCTGAAGTGCTTAGCACAGGCTCATCTTCCTGTCTTCCACTCTCTAAAAGCTTGGTGAATATAGATTGTTGAATTAATGTCATTGATGTTTCTGTCCTTCTTAAAAATGTTTGGTAATCAATAAATGATACAAGATTATTAATGGTACTTGCTGATTTCATGCATCAGTGGGGTGGGTATGGATTGGTGATAAAGGAGGATGAAAGGAAGAGATGACATCAAAGATTAAACTTGCTCACGGAACTTGCGATCAAGTTGGAGCTATGAGACCTGCTCACAGAGGGGCAAAGAAAAACTAAGGGAGAAAACTAAAGGTGCATGACTGTTCAAGTCTCTTATAGTCATCCAAGGAATTATCTTTTAAATATTTATTACCAGTAAAATAATTTCATGACATTTATTCTTAAGTACTAGTCTGAGATAGCAGTTTTGTGGAAAATTCCTGCCCTGTGAATATTATGAGTTCAAAATGTTTTTCTTCCTGTGTGTTCACTTTCCTTTTTAGAAGCATGTTGAGATCAGTTGCTCAAGAGAAGCTTTCTTGCTAGGTTTTCTTCTTAATGCTATTTTGGTTGAAATGTGCATGAATAATGCATAAAATCCAATAGTGTAGACTGGCAAAACCAATAGATAGCTGTGCCATGAGACTGAAGCCAGCTTTAGCATTTTCAGCAGTTGTAAGGGCAGCTCTTTTAAAGCATGTCTTTCCAAATCAAACTTCCAAAATGGAAGGTGGTAATGAAAGAACTTGGCTTTTGTGTGGAGGACAGTGACAGGAACAGTTTTGAACTGTGTCAAAGTTTAATCCAATAAATGCAACAGGTAATAGTTGATAAAAAGTAATAACATCTATAATGGCAATTTACATACAGAAGATACAGGATTTGATTGAAGGTCATTAGTTTTATTGATAAGAACTCAGAAGTGCATAAAGACCATTTAGTAAGACTCTGTTCATACTGTCCTTTATATTCTATTCCCATGCCCAATTGTCTCTCCTGTAGTTTATTTTTTAAAATAGCTGTATGTTTTTATCTGTGACTTTCCTGTGTCTTTTTCTATACTCTGGACAATCTAGTAATTTTTTGGTCTCATATACTTCTGTGTTCATAGCACGTATTTTTCTCTCTCTTTCTTGATAACTAGCTGAATACTACCTTTTATCTTTGTGTATTTCTTCCTTATCTCCCCTTAAGGGCAGAGACCTTGTTTGTATTAACTTTTGTATTTCCCTTATTGTTTAGCACAAAACAGGTTAATTAGTTGACGTGTAACATTGAGAACCAGAGAATACGACTGTTACTAAACACACTATATGAATAGCATGTGGTACAACATTCAGAAGGTTCTCAGAAATAGTGGAAGTGCTCTTCATCTAGTTTGTTTATAATATTAAAAACTGATCTAGCAGCTTACTCATACTGTGGTGTGTGTGTGTGTGTAGAGGTACACACTAGTAAATGTAATTTATCCTTTAAGTTTTGGGTTGACTTTTTGGTTCTTCATCGCTTTAAAAAATGTTTTATTGACAAATGCATCTATTAATGTTTATTATAAAACCATGTGCATTTTGTATTATCCTAATGCTATTAGGAAGTTCTTATGAATCGAAAATATTTTTTGAGTGCTCACTATGTACCCGATGCTTTGTTGGGCCCAGGGATACCAAGATAATTAAGATCCAGTCCCTGAAATCAGTGGGTTTGTGGGCCAGCTAGGAGGAGAGACAGACATGGAAGATAATTATATGTTATATGATAAGGTGTCTGGTCCTCCAGTCTATTGCAGCTACTCCCAAGATCAGACCCTAAAGTTTGTCTCTCGTAACTATATCTCCTCTGTAATCCCAGTTTCATTCATCCCACAGTCTAACTACTCTCTTTTGACCCACTGTCTAACTACTCTCTTTTGACCCACTGTCTCTAAAATCCTGATCTTTGACCATAACAAGACATGTACTGCACGTTTTCGCTGTCGGTCTTAGGTCCTCCCCTTCTTCCTTACCTGGATTGGATTTCATGGGGTATCACATGATCACTTTCATGCCTGACTCTCCCTGCATTGAACTCACCAAGCAAAACTCCAGCTCATTTTTCTTCCCCTTTCATGCCAGTTCCCAAGCAACTAGATGAGACTGTCAAGTACAAGCCCATGCTGATACATCCTTCAGCTTCACGGCTGGTAATGTCTGCTCTGCCTGTTTTGCTGCCCAGCAATACGTTTACATTCTAGTTAGTTCATTCTACATGCTTGTTGCATACTTCTGCTCTCATCTGAAATTTCTAATCCCTTCTCCTCTCAGCTCCACCTGAGGACTTTGTTTATGTCACTGAGAAACTCCTCTTTACCACTGCCAAAGCCTCACATGCAAGTGAACCCCTGTATTCTGCCTCTGTACTTTACAGTGATGAATGCTATGTCCCTAACTGAAGCCAACCCCACTATTTGTGCCCCTCTCATTCACAGGAGGACATCATGTTGTCCCTTTTCTCCCCAGTAACCAGCCTGTCCTTGTCCCCACAGTATATTTTAAAAAACAACCCCCCATCCCCTTGTTGCTACATCACTTTCCCCTTCTGTCATTCTTCTGGAACACCCTCCGTGTGTGTGTTCCTGCTGTGGCACTGCAGTTTCTCTCAATTGGGCTGTCAGTGTCATATGTTGCCTATCGATGTGGTCCTGTCTCAGTACACTTTTTGTGCTCATGGTGCAATCATTGAACCTCTTCTTTCTTCTTTCTGCACCTCCTCTCTAGATCTTTTGTATTCTAAGTGTGGTCTCTGGACCAGTAACATGGACATCACCTGGGAGCTTGGAAATGCAGTATCTCAGGCACCAACACACACCTTGTAAAGAAGAATCTGCATGTTTACAAATCCCTAGGTGATTCCTGAACACATCAAAGCCTTTGCAGCATTGTTTTTGAATAATCTCATCTAATCCCATGTCTTTAAATATGGTCTGCATCCTGGAAACTCCATAAGTTTTGTATCCCCAGTCTCATTCTTCTCCCTGAATTCAGACTCATACCTAAATATCTTAAGTATCTGTGTGATTTGTCCTAAATGTCCTAAATGTCTGGAAGAGAACTTATGATTCTGCTCACAAGCCTGCCCCCTGCACAGTCTTCACATCTTCTTAAATAGAAGTTCCGCCTTTCCATTTGCTTCAGTGAAGCTGAGAACCTTTGGATTTTCCATCATAGATTCTTATTTATTTTTCTCTCATATTAAATGCAACAATTCTTATCAGATCTATCTTCAAAAGATAGCAGAATACTGCCATATCTCAGAATTCCACTGCTCTCAGCAGTTCAAGTCCCCATCATCTCTCACCTGGATTATCACAGTGGGTGTCTAACCAGACTGGCCTCCAGATTTGCATCTTATTTCTTGTAGTATTTTGAGCATAGCATTCATAAGGATCCTTTCTAAGCATGGATTCGTTCACATCAATTCTCCGCAGAGAACCCTCCAATGATGTTGCTTCTCGGGCAGAATAAAAGCCTGAGTCCGAAGTCACCTGGCCCTCTCCTACCTTCCTGAGACCTGCCTCTGTCCCTCTCAGTTGTGCTCTGCCATCACACTGACCTCAGTGCTAGTTTTCAAATTTGCCAAGCATGCCCTTTTCCTGAGGATTTGCTCTTATTATTTCCTCTGACTGAAACTTTGTTTTCTCAGATAGCTGCAGGATTCACTCACCCATTTTCTTCATTTCCTACTCAGAACTCTACCGTGCCACTTTCTATTCCTTTTTCTTTCCCCCTTTCTGCCTCAAATAGCACCTTTCAGAAAATATGCATTTATTGATCTTTCACAACTAGATTGTAAGCTTCTCAATAAAGAGGGGATGAGGAGTCTTGTTTAGTTCACTAGTGTATTTCTATCCCCTAGAACAGGGCTAGACAAAGAGGTGATTGATAAAAATTTGTTGTACAAGTGAATAAGTACCACCAAAGGTATGTAAGGTGTGGTATAGCAATTCAGAGGAGAGGCAGCTAACTGGGAAAGTTGGAGAAAGCTTCACAAGACGTACCACATCTAAGGGGTGTTTGGAAGGGTCAGTAAGAGTTCTCCAGACAGATGAGGACAAAGAATAAGCTCTGTGGAGGAACAAAACACATGCAAAAATAGAGAAAAACAGTTCCCAAAGCTGTGCAGTGTCATGGTGGAAGCAGGCTGTGAGTGTTTTGAATGCTGAGGGATAGTGAGAGGGCATAAATCCAAGATGGTGTTTAGGAACAGCTTGTGGTGAGTCTGGTTACAAGATTCTGATGGTGAATTTGAATTTTAGCATATTAGGTACTAGGGAGCCAACAGGTAAGTATGTAGAATAATGTCAGGTCAGTGTTTTAGAACATTTCATTCTTTTCATAAGCAAACATTGCGGAATCTTATAATATGCTTACATTATACTAAGAATTGGGAATTGAAAGAAAAGAAGGCATTTTCTTTAATCAACAGTCCATATTCTGGTATAATACTTTTATTTTAGGAGTGAAGGTTGATTTGAGGTCCTGGGAGAGAGATGACAAGAGGCTGAGTAAAAGCAATGTGAGAATGGAAAGTTTCTCTTCTCTCCCTTTTTTGATTTAGTGGACATGTTCCTTCTGAGCTCTGCTGGGATCAGAAGCTTCCTGTAGGAAACCTGGATGACTGTCAACTTGATCAAATCCCCCTTTACAGCTCTGTGTGTACCATTGTATTATAGCACTGCTCGTAGTTGACATTTTGTACTTGTTTGTATGATTGATTTTTGTCAACCCTGCTCTCAATCACACAGTGAATTCCGAGAGAAACTTTGGATCCATAGCAACTAGCATATAGGCTGGCACATATTGGGTGCTCAACTGTTTGAATAAAATTCTGAGGTATATTTTTCAAGGCTAAATGGAGTGAAACAGGACCTGTTAGTTTGGAGGATAAGCTATCCTTTAGGATTTCCTATTCTTAGTTGTTTCTTAAAATTCCATAGTCTGTTTACTGAAAATTTCCATGTGGCCCAAAGCATCTCAAACTGTGTAATGGAAACTGAACGTGTCATCCTGTTATGTCTCCTTCTATAGTCCTTGTCTTAGTTAATGACATTGTCATCTAAGTGCTGCAGAAACTGAAAGTGTTGAAGTCATTTTTTACTCCCTTTCCTTGTTCTTCTTCCTCTAGATGTATAATCTTCTCTTGTTCTCCATTCCTCCCCCAGTACTCATTGCCAATACCCCAGTCCAGCCTCCCCTTCTTTTTGACCCCCTCAGACTGATGTGCTTTCCTGATAGGTCTCCGTGTTCCCAGACTTGGTCCCTCCCACATTATGGAAAGTATGCTGAAAAACAGTCTTCCTGACATATATCCATGTCCTAGTCCCTGAAATTTGTAAATATTACCTTATTTGTAAAAAGAGATCTTTACAAATGTGCTAAGTAAAGATTTTGAGATGAAATCATTATGGATTATCCAGGTTGGACCTAAATGCCATCCCAAATATCCATAT
Organism: Glaucomys volans; assembly: GCA_020662805.1. NCBI lineage: Eukaryota > Metazoa > Chordata > Mammalia > Rodentia > Sciuridae > Glaucomys > Glaucomys volans. Next base: position 353,241 of record JAJEJO010000337.1, on the reverse strand, counting down.
AAGAAACAGAGGGGAAAGTTCCTTCACATGTAGATGGTGACAGAGATTAGTGATGTGGCCACAAGCCCAGGAATACTGACAGCCACCAGAGCTGGGAAAGGCATGGAAGAGGGACTCTCCCCTTGATCCCCCAGAGAGAGTGTGGTGCTGTCAAAACTTTGATTTTTGACCCAGTGAAACTGATATTGGACTTCTGGTTTCCAGAATTTTTAACACTAAATTTCTTCTTAAAGCTGCCGAGTCTGTGGTAATCATTACTGTGGCTATGGAAAACGATACATCAAAGTTATGTGTAAAGTCTAAACCAGAGCTTAATCAGGTTCAAAACACACCCACCAACTTTCCATCACCTACAGGTTAGGTCCAGACTCTGATCTGCTCCAGATTAACAGCCAGCTTCTGAGGGCCATGTCTTCTCCCTCTGGTCACCCTCCTCTAGCTGTGCCCAGTAATCCTGGCCACATATGTTGTTCTATCAGGCTGTCCACTCTTCCTCTGCCACCCAGTGTTCTCTCTTCCTACCTGGAAGTCACCTCTGTCCTTCCCATTACAGCTCACATATCATGTCTCCTTGGAAATAGACCCTAGGTCCCCTAAGAGTGATTTCTTCCACTATTCCCACAAACATTTGTTTAAACACACACTTATGTGTGTATTTTCCACTGGAGTAGACATTGAGTATGTGGAGAGTACCAGCCAAAACTTGTTAACCTTTCTAAATTAGTCCAGCAACCAGCCCTTTACCTAGCATGTAGTAGGTACTTAGTAAATGTTCCTTTGTTAAATTGTAGTCCCATGAAAATACTTCATTTTCTAACTGTGGATTATGCTATAACTGGTTTTTAGTTCTAGAATTATTTTCTTTGTTGAGTGAATGCATATGTGACCTTTCTGAAAATAATTTTGAGAAAGGTTGTCAGCAAGACAGATTGGGAAGCTCTGGATTTGGTAATCCAAAATAGATGCATATAATATTTCCATGAACTGGGGGTGTAGCTTGGTGGCAGAACATTTGCCTAGCATGTGTGAGGTCCCAAGTTCCATCTCCGCACTGAAGAAGAAGAAAAAAGATTTACAGTAGCCCAATAATGTGGTTTGTATGATTCATCTTCAATTTTAACAGTAGTAGGTTTGTTTGGGGACAAGCCAATACCTTTAAGAAACTCTTTCACAAACAACACTCTACCATTTGGTTAATTTTGACCTTAGACATCAGCCAGAGAGGATATGCTAAAATATATCTGACCCTTGTTGCATGCTGCCAAGGTTCTGTTGCACACTTTTATCACTTCCTTAGTAAATTATTATAGCAGTCTCTTGGCAGCCTCCTCTGTACTCCTGATTTTCACTTTATAATTTATTTTAAATGTGATAGACTTTCTGTATTATCCTTGTATTTATTGTGTCATTTTTGAGCTTATGCAGTGATACCTTAAGGCTAAATAGAAAATTGGCCCTGATATTTTAAGTTGTACCTTGGATTACTCTGGAAGTTTTTAGAACATGCCTGCTGCATGGGAAGCCCTAAACAATAAAGGCATTAAACTGAGCCTATGTGTTTCCTGCCCATTTCCTGTTACTCTAAGTAACAGAAGGAAGGGCAATTTGGACATTGTTCATAGCTCTTCCATGCCTTGCTCCTTTGTACTGTTTGTTCTCAGGCTAGCTTTCAAAGGTCCTGTTTTAAAAAAAGTGTATGTCGGGATAACTTCTAAGAATTAGTGGCATGTTTGTATTGTAAACTTCCTGACCTTCTCTTTCAACCTTTTAATGGTAGGAAAAGTTAACAAATCAGCACCTGAAAAGCTCCTTTACTTAGAAGGAGAGGGTAGAGGTAGAAGTAAGGATCCTCTTAAACCCTGAATAAAGTTGGAGTCCCAGAAACCTAGTCACGGCCATTGGTTTCCGTGATATTTTCATGAGGAAGGGGACCAGGTTCAATCTGAAATGTGTTTTAGCTAATTCTAAGTTCCAGCAGAACCAGAACTTTAATTATCTGAGCCACTAAAGACTTCTCACATTAAAACCAACTTTGAGGTTTTCTATTTGTTTTTGTTTTTAGGCCATTCTACTAATATTGCTGTTTGAATTGAAATAGGCAGAATTCTGTCTACCTTAAATGCTTCTCTGTGAACTAGTGCATTTATCTTATAAAATAGTTTTTTTCTAGTGTCATTCTGATTTTTTTTTCTATAATGTATGCAATGACTTCCCTAAGTCACCCAAATCATTTTGGTTCTGGGTAGGAATAAGTGCACACCAAGTTTTCTATTTCCCATCATGGGCTGTACAAATTTTCCTAATTGCCCACCAAAAGTTCAATAAATAGTGTAGGACTATTTCATAAATTCATTACCCTGTTTTCCAAGGGTCATTGAAGTATTCTGAAATTTTTGAGTGACTTTACTTTATTATATGCTTATTAAGGAGGAAATACAGTGGTAAATAATAATGAAAGGCTAGTTAACATTATCTGAAATCTACATATATTGTTAAAATAATTTGCTGCTGCATTTAAATATACAGAAAAATTCAATTTTCCTTCTATATGTCTTTTTTAAATATAATTGGCATTAAGGTGAGAATTAACAGGACCAGAATATGATTTATCTATCTAACATGGTGGATCTTGGACTTTGGATTAATAAGTTTTTATTTGTCTGCTTGTTTGGAGGTATTTTTGTTGTGCTATTAATATTTTTTTTTTTTAGTTTATATGTGACATTAAATTTACCATTGTAACCATTTTTAAGTGTACAGGTCAGTGGGGTTAATTATATTAGTGCCGTACAACTATTATCACCATCTATTAGCTTTTCATCACTGTTACAGATACTGAGATAATCAACTTAAAAAGAGAAATTATTTATTTTGGCTCATAGTTTTGGAGGAAAGACCTCCCTACTCCTTGAAATTTCCACACCCCCTGATGTCAAGCTGGGGACTAAGTCTTTAACTTAAGGGCCTCTGGGGGACATTTAAGATGCAAACTATAGCACTATCCATCTGCAGACCTATTTCATTATTCCAAGCAAACTTCATCCCCAGTAGGCACCATCTCTCCATGTCACTCTCCCCTTTTGTTTTTGAAGCATGAGTATTGTGGCTTAGATTTCTACTATAAGAACACAGCAACCAGCACATGGGAAGCTTAAAACGTACTCTTTTCTGATACGTTTTGCTTCACACTAAGGCATTAATATATTGCCCAGTAACAATGGATAGTCAATAAAGACCTGACCTATTTAATACTTTATGTATAGGCAAAATTGAAGAATCTACAGCTGTAATCCTTGCATTTTGGGAGGATGAATCAGGAGGAGCTCAAGTTAAAGACCAATCTTAACAATTTAGCAAAACCCTATCTCAAAAAAATAAGGACTGGAATGCACCTTACTGGTAAAGCAACTCTTGTTCAATCTCCAGTACCAAAAAGAAGGTTGAATTATTGCCTGAGGCTCTGAGACCTGTCACTGATTTACTTGATCAGGAGGCTTGAAAATTACTTCTTTGGATAAGCTTTGACCTTCATCAGTAAAGCTCAGTGGTGGTTATAGCCTATTTGGTATTTAACTGAACGTGTTTGAATTTAAGTATCTTAAGAATTGTCGGTCTTCATATGAAATGATACCATACTGGAAATAAGTAGCTTCATGTGACTAATGCTAAGAAGTTATAATCTATTAAGAATGATTTCCTGTTGCCAAAAACATAAGTCCAGTTTATTTCACACTGCATATATCAGACATTTCTGCTTACAAAACTAGAGATGACTGAACTTTTGTTATTGAGCAACTCGTTTTTATTTCACAGTACTATAAATCATGCCATTGATCATGTTTCATTCTTTTACCTTTGAAGCTTGAAATCTGAGTTTGACTTACACTAGCAATTATAGCCCCTCCTTGCATGCAGTGTTAAACCATCTCATTCCTAGTTTCGTTTTATATCCTCTTTGTCCTCCTGTCTGCCATTGATTTTTATTTTTACTGCATGATCAACTTCATGACTGACTCACAGCCTTCATCCCTCCATACCCATTCTCCATTTTCTCCTTCCCTCTTCTTGAGTACCTCATTCCTGAGTATCTCCATTTTCTCCTACCCTCTTCCTGAGTACCACAGTATGGGACATGTTGTTTCTTTGCCTGGAACAGTTCCTGTATCGTTTCTGTCCTCTACCTGTTCTTACTCCTTATCACCCCTTTCCTGACACTCTTTCCTCCACTCCAAAGTGATGCCTCCTTTGTGGCCCACTGTCTGCTCTTAGACCTCTGTCACTACACCTAGAAAAATAAGCTGAACTCACTGGTTTCCCCAGTCTACCTCTGCTGAACCATGGGTGGGACAAATCTCATTTTTTGAATACCACATGCCTTCCACGTGATAAAAGGAAGGGAGGAGTGAATTCAGAAGCCTCAGATGTGGTAGATGAAAATTGTGATGGTAGTCAAAATTAGAATTGAAAAATGATCATTGGACTTTGCAATATGAAGGTAATAAGAAGTTTGGGAGCCATGTAGAACAGAGTAAGCATACAGGGAAAGGGCAGAGGTGAAAGGAATAGAAGAGAGGTAAGCAAGGTGAGGGTACAGAAGTAGTGGATCAGGTATTGCTAGCCATACAGGACAAGGCTCTGTAGTGCCACCTGATGAAGTATCCTTGGGGCTGAGCATAGTGGTCCCATGGTGTATATTCCTATAGTAACTGATACAGATAAAGGTAGTAGGTTTTCAGCTTATATATTTCACCACATAGAAATCTTGTTTTGGGAAAAAAATCGTTCTTTGCTTTATCAAAAGCTCTTATTGCCTCTTGTTTAGTGTTTACTGTACATCTACTTTTTGTTTAAAAAAAAAACTACTTTTTAAGTGGGCAAGTCCTGTCTTATGATTTGTATCTCTTAAATTGCAAAGACAATATCCTGTGCAGAATAATATTTCTTAAATGCTCAAAGATTTTTGATTGCTTTATGATTTTTTGACATCTAAATTATTAACTAAGAATGCATCTTAAATAATACCAATGCAGACAGTTATTTTGACTCTAAATTATTACTTTTTTTAATGTGAAGCACATTTAAAAATGTAGATATGAAAACCCACCTTGGCCCCACCACCCCGAGACTGCTGTTACTATCTTTGATTCTGGTTTTGCCTGATGCTTCCTCAGAGCAGCAGTATAGCCATTTTAACCTTTTAACATTGACTATTATACCATGTCCCTTGGTAGCCTTTGCTTACACCCCTCTGCTGACTCCAGAAAATGGTCAGATCACCTGTCTGCCTCATGTACCTCTGTTCAGGCAGGACAGAGTGGATGGCATGAGATCTCATCGCACTATAGAGAAAACTTATAAATTGTTTACTTGTGGAATTTATTTAATATTTTTTATGGTGGTTGACCTTGGGTAACTGAAACCAGGGGTAAGGGAGTCTACCATATATTTCTTCATTATGAGATGTGTGACAGAACAAAGTTGTGATTTTAGAAATTATTTTAATACCTTTATTTTATTTATTTTTATGTGGTGCTGAGAATTGAACCCAGGGCCTCACACATGCCAGACAAGTGCTCTACCACTGAGCCACAACCCCAGCTAGAAATTTTATTAAATTTATATTTGTACAAAATGAAAAGGACTTTCCCAATGTTGGAAGTCTTTCTGCAAGTCATTACATCATTCAGAGGGTCTGTGTTCAGAGCTCAAGATGTACTACCTGTTTAACCTGCAGCCCCTACAGTTCTTCTGAATCAACCTAGTATAATGGTAAAGCTCCAAGATTTTGGTTGACTCATAGAATGCAGTTGGTGGGAAAGAAAGCCCTAAAACATTTTGTTTTCCAAAGAGTTCAGTTATATATTCTTAGCAGATTGCTGATTAATATGTTTAAGGAAGTTTGCATGAATATTTCCTAGAGGTGAGGACAGGCAAGTTGATAGCCAAAATGGGAAGTTGGAAGGTTATCTTGGACTTCCACTTTAATAAAAAAATCACGTACCATTTAGTTTTATGGAGATTAAATGAATGCTGTTTTGACCTGGAGAAAGTGTTAAACAAGGAGTCAGAGAACCTGGGTTCAATTCTGGCTCACCCACTCATATGCCATGAGGCCTTTCACTTGTTGATCACCCAATTGCCCTGCCTTCCCTTCACTGGAGTATCGTGGAGATGCTGAGATGGAGAAAGTGAAAGTGCTTGAAAACCATCATGGGCTGTACAAAAATGAGTTGGCTTGTTATTTCCAAACAGGCAGATGGCTCCAATCTGAATACATAATCAACTGGGAACACGGCATTTCATCCTAAAAATGCTTGCCTGATAATTAATATAGGGATACTTTGGGCTTGAGCTCATGAAGATTTTAATAGTATCACACTGAAAAAGTTTTTAAATGTGTTTTAAGATTACCTTCACTTTTGTGTCTACAGCATTGGATGTGATTGAAATTAAACTTCTCATACAAGTATAGCTACTACAGCTTATTAATTATACATGAGTTTTAAAAATAGGGTTTTATTTTTTGGTAAATCATGCTTAAGATGCTTTGAGAGGGAAGATAATGGAAATTTAGAGCAGGAGAAATCACTAAATATGATTTCTTAAGAATCAGGTAATCTTTGGAAATCTCTTTCTGTATATGATTGGATTGGCTTAATTATAAGTTTATATAAGTGTACATCTGTTTCACAAATCTACTTGAACCTTATTGGGTGCAGGTTCTCTGAAATCCCTCAGGAGGTAGTTAACGGATGGCTTGTTGAAGGACAAAGTAGGCTGCTTAAGTTTCAAAGCCTGATGCATTAAGGGAGATATCCATTGTTACAGAAGCCTTGCACCAAAGTTCACTTCATTCATGATGAACCTGCTCTGTCACAGATTCCGAGTCCAAGCAGTCCCTGAGTCGATTGGAAGCAGTGACAGCACGTTCCTTTGAAGAGGAGGAAGGTCACTTGAGCAATAGAAAACACAGAATGTCTGAAGGAAAAGATTGTGGTGGAGGAGATACGCTCTCCAATGGCATCAAAAAGCACAGGTAGGATAGCCTTTAAACGGTTCTCATGGCTGTCTTCTTCATAGATGGTAAATTTGGGTTCATAAAGAAATATATGCCTTCTTTTCACTTTTCCTCCTCTGTGTTGAATGTTTGTGCTACTATAGCATTTTAATGAAAGGATTTAATCTTAGGTACTTTATTCCTTTGTCCCTTTAAGAGGATGTCATTTGTAAGCATAGAAACAAAACACAAAATTTGGTTTTAGCAACCATTTTCAGGAGAATGTAAATCCTTCAGTTGGCAATTCAGAAACTTACTCAGAACTACCTATTGAAATCGATGCTGTGTTCCCTTTTTCATCATACATCTTTTATGACTCTGCCTCCCAATGCTATTTTAGTTTCTAGTCATTTGATCTTCTTGTTGGTTTTATTACGAATGAATGGTAATATTGCCAGCCCATTGACACTATTTAGTTAAATTTAAATAAAGACCATTATTAAGTCCCAGGATTTGCTGAACATATCCATTTTATACTATCTAATAACATTAGTATGTTTTTATTCCCTTGATGGATTAGTGCTGGAGATTGTCCCAAAGGAATGAAATGTAACAGATACCACAGTTCTCTAGTTTCAGCACAGGTTTACGTCCAAAGTGGTTTATGTGCATGCTGGTATTCACATAATAACATTCAAAGTTATCAGTGAAGAATAATATATCTTATTATCTTTGTCAAAAGAAAAGGATTAGATAAAGATATTTATGGTTAATTTCTACAAAATAGTCTTGTTTTTTTCGTTTGTAGATTGCGTAACACCATGGTTCTGACCACAACTGGTCTCAAGCATTGTTCTGGGAAAAATGCACACATCATCACTTCTCTGATTTATGTGTGCTTTCCCCTTATTAGCAAAAATGTCTTAGTTTGTATTTATTTTTAGAGGATCAGTGAGTTTAACTAAAACTAAAATAGGTAATAGAAAATTTTTGTTGTTGTTGGATTAGAAGTTGTCCTCTAAATGTACTTATTAATGACTGTCCTTTGATGGAGTTTATCATTGCAAATGATAGAGTTTCCAGTGAGTGTCTCTCCTAATTCCCCCTGCAGTTATCATTGGTTTCTTTGGAGCCCAGGACTAAATTGTGTCCAGGATATGAAATATCTAATAGTAAATCTGGCAGTTTTGCCAAAGAGAAGACAACCTTTAACTGTTTATCACATGCCTGGGATAAGCCTACCTGCCATCTAGTGAGAATACGGGTGAAATCTTTGGAAAACTCAAAAGAGCACATAAGTATTTATACTTACATACATATAAGTATATAATTATTAAAATATCAGAATGAATACAGTGTTAAGAACAAACAGCTGTCATATGTTGTGGCTGGGGGATTTCTCTAAACCTTTTTAGGGTCTGATACTCTCCTATATGTGATCTGTAATCAGAGAAATAGCAATTTTGCATTTGACTTAATTTTATCATATTCATATATTCTGTGCTCTTAGTCAAACCTAGAATGGTACAAATGTGAAAATGTGAAATTACTGGAAAGCATGAAATCAGGATAAGCCACTCAGGAAGATAAGAACTGTAACTAGGTAGTGACCTAATCAGAAAAGTTTAACTGATAAAATAAGATGTAGCTTATTAAACCTATAAATATAATATCATATTCTTCAGTTATTCAGATCAAAAGAGGAAAATTTATGAAATTCTCAGCAGCCTGATGTGTGGGAAGAACATCACAATTTCCTATTTTTTTAATAGTAGTTTTTATAGGAGATTTTAAGTGCCTGTATTTTCTTCCATCATTTCTCTCTAGTCAAGTAAACAGAGTCTGTGCTACACATAATTAAAAAGTTTAATTTTAGAATAGGAAAAAAGTTGTAGTATCAAGGCTATCAAATCTCTCTTGCCTGAATCCTAAACTACGTTAGGAATCTGTGTTTCTAGTAGGCAATTATTATATTGATATTAATAATAATTTGCATTGATAGTAGTCATGGTGATGTTTTAGAAAAGAAGGCCTGTGTCTCAGTATGACCTATGTTTCTTAGACCTAGCCTAGTGACCATGAAACTTATTTAACTCGTTTGACTCTTAAAATTATGTGAGATTTGTTTTCAACCTTGTCATATTTATTTTCTCTATCACTGGAAAACAATTTACTTAACACTTAACTTTCCCATAAAAGTCTTAATTTATCCTACCTGATACTACCAGTTAACCTCCTGGCAAATACACACTGAAATTTAGGGGGGAGATGTGGAAGTCTACAGATTATAAGTTTTAAAACAGGAGACAGAGAGAATGAGAAGCTTTATCAATTCTAGTCCTTAACTAATTTGCTGATAAAATAGAGTGAGGGTTTTCAACCATGTACTGCTTCTTTTTTCAGCCGTGAAACCATTTGTGTAACAGAAATTCAATGTGAAAACCATTTAAAATTTCATCACCTTCATTTCAGTAGCACTTTTCCCCAGAAAATATACCAAGTTGCTTTGTGAAAATTTGGCTACAACATACTGTAGTTGGATTTATATGGGGCTTTTTGTCATCATGGCCATATTGCAAGTATAGAGCAGTTCTCTGTACTTGGCCCTAATTTATTGAATTTATTCTGAGCTCTATCTTATAATTTGTTAGCACTTTTGCCCAAGTTGTTATAATTGGTAAACATATTTGGCATTTATTTCAGCCATGTCACTGGGTACAGTGTAAAAGATGTAGAGTACATTAGTCAGAATCTGGAAATGTCAGATCCATGTTATAATTCTATAAATGTCATTCACTATATTAATTAATTAATGAAGAAAACTATATGATCACTTTTAATGGATAAAAAATGTTTCAATAAGTCATTCATGATTAATAAATATCTTGACAAACCACAAATAGAAAAAAAAAACCTGCTTAATCTGGTTAAAAGTTACAACAAACAAATTGCTTGATAATAAACTATGAAGACATTTTTATAATATCAGAAGTAAGACAGAATGAGCCACGTGTAGTGCTGCACACCTATAATTCCAGCTACTTGGGGAGGCTAAGACAAGAGAATTTCAAGTTGGAAGCCTTCTTCTCCAACTAGTGAGATAATCCTGTCTCCACAAAAAAGGGCTGGGATTAGCTCTGTGGTAGATGTGCTTGCTTATTAGCATGTGTGAGGCCTTGAGTTCTATCCCCTGTACCACCAAAAATAAACAAACAACAGGATGCCTAGTCCTTTTATTCAGTGTTATTTGGAGCCTATAGCCAGAGACAGAACACAAATATAATTTAGAAACAAATTGTCGTTTTTCACAGATGACATGATATTCTACATAGAAAACTCATAGTATCTATACATAAATTAGAATTAGAAGGTTTAGCAATGTTTTTATATATAAAATTATATTTCTGTGTACTATCAGCACAGAAACTACAATACCACTGGAAGAAGAGATATTTAGAGCAACTACTAAAAAGTTATGTGCCTAGAAATAAATCTTAGAAAACCACCCCCTGTGGGAAAAAGTGTGTAATAATAAAACTTAGAAAGAAAAATTCATGACCAGTGGTGCACTCTTGTATTCCCAGCAGCTAGGGAGGCTGACGCAGGATGATCATGAGTTCAAAGCCAGCTTCAGCAAAAGCAAGGCCCTAAGCAACTCAGCAAGACCCTATTTCTAAATAAAATACAAAATAGGACTGGGGATGTGGCTCAGTGGTTGAGTGCCCCTGAGTTCAATCCCTGATACCAGCCCCCACAACAGGAAAAAAAAAAAAAAGAAAGAAAGAAAGGAAAATTCATTGTCATAAAGGTGTTCTTATGAAATTGCTCTGTAGTCTCAGTGTAATTTTAGTTAACATCACAATGTTGTTTTCCTTGGAAATTGGGAAGTGCATTCTGAAATGTGTAGTTAAATACTAAGGACTTTGAAGAACCAAGATGCTGCTCAGAACCAGATCAGAGGAAAGGATGATGTTTTTGCCCTGTCAGATGTCAAGATTGATGATAAATTTTTAGTTTTGAATTTCTCTAGATATAGATCGATCTTCAAAATAGAAAGGAAGAAACCAAAACCAAGTCCCAAAGATACATATATATAAAGAAACTTGGCATATGAATAAAGCTAGCATGTGGGAAAGAATGGGTGGTTAGGTAATGATACTTAGATAATCACTTAATGTGGAGGTGAAAAAATGAAATGGATCCCCATTTATATACAGTGGTCCCTTTATGACTGTAACTGTATCTATGAAGTCAAATCACTACAGATTGAAAGTAATTGAAAAAAAAAAGGAATACAAACTGACTTTTGTTTTCTTGTAATTATTCCCTGAACAATACGTTGTAATAACTGTTTATATTATATTTACATTATATTAGGTGTTACATATAATCTAGAGATGATTTAAAATAGATGGGAGGATGTGCATGGGTTAGAGGCATTTGAGCATCCACAGATTTTGGTATCCAAGGGAAGTCCTGGAACCCAATACCCTGCAGAGACCAAGGGACAACTCTACACAATTACAAATTGTATGTGAATCAAACACTTAAACATGAAAAGTCAAAGTTCAAATATTCTCAGAATAGTAAAATACCTATCATTTTGAGATAAGAAAAAATTCCTATAACAAATACGGGGACAGGGCTTTATCATCTGATTCTAATGAACTTCTTTGCACTTGATATGTTAACTAAAAGATTTCTATTGTAAATGTGGCTGAGAATCTCAAAGGTATTATGTGGAAGTGGTAGATGAGAACTCTAGATGGTTGCCTAATTTTACTCACCCGTCATAACTGCTTTAGATTTCAGTTGTTAAGTAGCTAAGAGGAGAGGAGAGGATGTAATGTGTGTGAAGAGTTTATGTAGGGAATACACTAATCAGTTGAAGTCAAAGAGATTGAAAATATAAACTAAGGCAATATTTTCCAGGAAGTAAGAATATATGGAGACAGTGTTATTATGGGTTAATAAAAATTATTCAGCTCTGAGTATATTTAATCACTGGAATAAAACCACCCTGGTTTTGGAATCTCATTCCCTAACAGTTGGGACAAAATAACCTGGACTCGAACTTGATTAGATCAGGGAGCAGAGTTGGTAACAAGTTGCCTCACCCAGAGAGGCTCTGCTGTCCTGGGCAGAAAGACACCCTGGTCAATCAGGAAACATGCAGGGCAACTCCTTGTCATACAGTGATTAGGGGTGTTTAAGCTACATGTCTGATTTTCAGAGGACTCAGGAGTCATGAGGGAAAGAACAAGAGCCTTGCCCAGAGTTAGCCAATTTTGTGGAAGGACCTGTTGCCTGGAGGGAGCAGTGGTTCCAAAGACACTGAATCTGTGCTGTCTCCATACCACTCTGCTCCTTGCCCTAATGAATTTACTTGCCCTGGAAAGTAGAGGGTTTCAATGAAAAGAAAGAGTAGTATCCCCTAGCTCAAGCACTTGACTGTTGGGCCTGCCTTTGACAAGCTGGACACAAGCCTATCTTAACAGCCAGAGAAAGAGGAACACTAAGGGACAGATGGTGCGAAACTCCAAGAGGAGCAGCAGCAGAAGAAGATGCTTAATACTTATATGCTTCTGAAGCATGTAAGAGCTTGGGCTGGGCTACCACTCCACTATGGTATAGGCTGACTGTTGCCAGTCAGGAAACGTCAGGAGTGTGTCCTCAGAGGCCAGTGCAGATTGGACACCTGGAACAGATTGGCAAGTTGGATGGCAATAGCTGAAGCAGAGGATGAAAACCAGCAGGCCACTCAGATTACAGGACATCCATCTCTCCTACAAAAATACATTTGGAGATCTCTCCACAAATGAGTGCCAACTTGACAGATGGGGCTAGTCCTCCAGCAAAGAGAGTTCAGATTTAAAAACCTTATCTAGGACCAACAAACTGGCAGGCCATGGGGGTCACTTTGAGCATGTTTGGAAGAAACAAAAGCAGGATGAACCCAGATTCATAAAAACTTTTATTATAAGCCCAGGTTGAGTTGCTGAGTTTATTGCCAGGAATTACTCTAGGAAAACTGCAACCTCTTTCTATAGAACATTCACCTCTTGCAACTCTAGTTTAGAAAGCAGATAGAGGAGGTGGTGTTTTGGAAGGAGGGGCTAAGGCTCAGAGACCCACAGGCCCCCTCCTCTGTCCTTCTCCTACCTTCAGAGACACCGCCTGGTAGCCCAGAGGCTTTTAAACACAGTTGGAAAACCAGACTTTTCCATTTCTGGCATTCTGTAAACAAGTGATGTTAGGACACACGTTTTCCTGCCTCTGAAGACTTGTTCTAATCTGTGGTACACTGGTGCTTATTGTGGGCAAATGAGAGCACTTGTCAAGGGAAGCCATAATCTGCACAGTTTTGCTTTATTGAACAAAACAGCACATAGCTAATTATAATTGTTTGCCCAGACTATGAAGAAAAAGAAAGAATATATTATCAGGTATATAATCCCATTTATAAAATTTCTGTTATGGAAAATTTCAAACATGCCTTTAACTAGAAAAAATAATAACAATGAACCCTTTATGCCCCATCATTCAGCTTCAGCATTTATCATGTGCCCAACTTTGTTTCATCTATGAATCTATCTCTCAACTCATAATTTAAAGCAAATCTAAGATCTATTATTTCAGCTTTATTTCTCAGAGCATAGCTTTTTATAAAAAATTTTTTTGTAGTTGTAGATGAACAGAAATCTTTATTTGTTTTTAATGTGGTGCTAAGGATCAAACCCAGCACCTCACACTTGCTAGGCTAGCGTACTGACTGAACTACAGCCCCAACCCATAACATAACTTTTTAATTGACAAATAAAAAATGTATACATATAAGGTATATAAAATGCTTCTCTCTATGTATATATACATATATGTATACATATATATATACACACACACGCACACACATACATATATATACACACACATGCACACACACACACATATATTGTGGAATCCCTAAACAGAGCTAATTAACATGCTTATTTTTTGTGGGAAAAACACTTAAAATCTGCTTAGTGATTTTTAAGTATATAATACATTGTTATTAAATATAGTAATCATATATAGTAGATCTCTTAACTTAGTCCTCCCGAAAATATGGAATGCTTTGTGAATTTGCATGTCATCCATATGCATATTTATACCATTTGTATTGCCTCATTTAGTTTATGTGCTGCCAGAGTATTATCTTTTAATAATTCAATAAGTATCTCTAAAACACTGAGACATTTTCTCTTCCCAAGCCACAGTACCATTACATACATAAATAATAGTTTCTTAATTATCTATTAACACATATTAATATTCACAATTTCCTGTTTGTCTTGGAAATGTGTTTTAATAATTGTATCCAGAATGTCATTTTATAATAAAGATTTAAAAGTTCCACATAATTACCTTTTGGCTTATACATATCTTAAAACCTTTTCAATCTCTAGGTTTTCTGTTCCTTCTCCATTTTTTTTTTTCTTGCCATTTATTTGTTGAAGAAACCTGGTCATTTCTCAGGTAGAATATTCCACAATCTGGATATGGCTGTTGCATCCCCAGGGTGTCATTTAACATGTTCTTCTACCCTTGAATTTCTTGTAAATTGATGATTATACACATAAGCTTGACCAGATTTAGGTTTGCATCTTTGGCACAAAAGACTTGATAGGAACACATACCATAGGTGCACTTCCTGCTTGCTTTCTTTTTGTGATGTTGAGATTGATTCCTGGTTTCAAGAACTTTCTATCTGATGTATCCGTGATAAAATTGCCTGACAGCCTTTTACCCGATGACTTTAGTGGGTATTGTTATCTTGTCTATATCCTCATTTCATTAGGAGCTACAGAATAGTGATATTTCATTTTTGTCATCCCTTCTACATTTGTCTAGATTTAGACAAATCTTCTATAAAGAACTTCTTTATGAAACCTTCCCAATACCTCTTTGCCAAATTGTGTGTGGGGGTGGGTGGGTGGGTATGTGTATACTGCTTTTTACATGCTTCAGAGGTCATGTATGAACATAATGGATGGGGTTTTTTTTAAATCTCTTGAAGTTGTTATCCCCCTCTTTGGTTAGAGAGCCCCTCTGTGTCCATTCAACAGGTTCGGCTTTGGTTTGTTTTTTCCTGTGGTAGTTGTCCACCTCCTTCTTCCTCCTTCTCCTCCCCGTCCTCCCCCTTCTCCCCTTCCTCCCCTCTCTTTCCCTTTCCTTCCCTTCTCCTTCCCTTTTCCTTCCTTCTCCTTCTCTTCCTTTATCCTACTTTCTCTTTCTCCTCCTCCTTCTCCTTCCTTATAATTTGCATGTAATATATGCATATTGTCTTTGAGAGCTATGCTTTTTGAAAGGAAAAGATGTTTGAAACTTATTTCTTGCTCCAGACCTGGAGTCAGCAGTATTTCTAAGGAGTCCTGTTTCATTTCATTGGGAAATACTTCTTAGAACTAACAACAGCAGTAATAGGGGTACATAGTGCTGCTGGGTCAGCCACTATTTTTACTTCTTTCCATAGAAGAAAGCAGATTCCTTCCCCTTCTTCACCTTTTTTTTTTTTTTTTTAAGGAAAACTACTTCATTACTGTATACCAGTGTCTTTCCAGATTAAATTTTGGATTATAGAGTTTCTTCCTTCATTGCTTTGATTTTAATTGCATCTTCGGTTTCATAATGACATTTATATAATTATCTACTTGCTTTATTCTAATATGTGCTACTAATATGTGTAATTATATCACTTACAAACATATGCACACTAATACTGTTACTCAAAATATGATTGTTGAAGAGTTTTGTTTTTTTTCCATTTCTTTTATGAAAATACCATGGAATGTAAAATCGGTGTTGTTTGATGAAAGTCATTTGCATTGGTTCCCTTCATTTGGGTTAAATTATTACCTTGTTGTACAAGCAGGGGTTTTTTTGTTTCATTTGCTTTCAAGATTTAGAGATTCCTTTTATTCCACTTTATTTTTTATATGTGAAAACGTAACTATATATATGTTGTTTTCTTGAAAGCAAAATAAGGTGTGTTTAGACAAATCTTAGTTCCATTCTTGTCCCCTCAATAGTGGTTTCCTCCTTTCCTCTAGAGGTAACAATTTTTCCATTTATTTTGGTTTCAATATAGACAATGTAAAAAGATGTGACATTCCTTTTTCCCCTTAGATAAAAGATACTGTGCAACTTTGCTTTTTTCTTTCTTTTTTTTTTTTTTTCATTTAACAGTATACGCTGTTCTCAGTTCTTTTGATCTTTGCTCATTGAGTTATTATGCAACTCTTAAGAAATGGGACTGGGATTGTGACTCAGGTAATGTGCTTGCCTAGCATGGGTTAGGCACTGGGTTCAATCCTTAGCACCACATAAAATAAGTATATAAAAGCATTCTGTCCATCTACAACTAAAAAAGGAGAAAGAAAAATGTGTGCATGTGTGTTTAGTTTAGAGATGATTCTTTTTATAATTTTGGATTGGTGATAAATTCCTATGGTTCAAAATTCAGAAATATAATAGAGTATATTTTGCTTCTCTCCCCTTTTCACCCCACCCCAATATTGGGGATTGACCCCCAGGTTCTAAGGCTTGCTAATCAAGTGCTCTACCACTGAGCCACATCCCAGCCCCATGATTTGCAAATTTTAATTCCTACTTTTTTGGGGGTGGGCGTGGGTATGGGTTGGTACCAGGGATTGAACTCAGGGGCACCCAACAATTGAGCCACATCCCTAACCCTATTTTGTATTTTATTTAGAGACAGGGTCTCACTGAGTTACTTAGTTCCTGGCTGGTGCTGAGGCTGGCTTTGAACTCATAATCCTCTTGCTTCAGCCTCCTGAGCTGCTGGGATTATAGGCATGTGCCACCTCACCTGGCTTAATTCCTACTTTTTAAGCTAGCTGCTTCCTTTCTTTCCCCAAATGCAACCACTATTATTACATATAAATGTTTTCACACAAATGATAGAAATGTATACATAAAATTTCTGACCTTTCTTTTAAAATAAATATATATCAAATTAGTTATTTAACAATTATTTGTTGAACCCCTCTTAATGCCCAGTACTATACTGGTTGCTGGGAACACAGTACAAAAGTCTTGCTTTGTATGGGGTATCCATTTCTGAGATGAGAGAGGCTGAATATCTTTTGATATGTTTAAAAGAGATTGAATATCTTTTGGTATGTTTAAAATCTACTATCCTTGATTTCCGTTGTATTTTGGAAAAGTGTTTCAGAGTATGGCTAAATTTCTTTTTCTGTGAACTTATATCTATTACTCATTTGTCTGTAGGAATGTTGAACTTACCAGTTTTCAGGTGCTCTATAATCATCATTAGTTAAACTGGCTTTTTTGTGTGTGTGTTGAAAACATTTTTTTCCAGATTTGTCAAAAGGAAAGACAAGTCTTAACACATAATAAGAAATAGATTTACCAAGCTTTAATAAATGGCAGCATTGGTTTGAAATTTTTGTTTTGTTTCTGATTTTTGTGTACATTTGTATAGAATGCTTTGAAAAAACGATACTGGTGAAGTAGAAAAGTGTAGTTATTAAGAGCTTCTTCGAGCCAGGTGTGGTGGTGCACACCTGTAGTCACAGTAACTTATGAGGCTGAAGCAGGAGGATCACAAATTGAAGGCTAGTCTATACAAACTTACCAAGAAATTAAAAAAAAAAAAAAAAAAAGGTACTGGGGATATAGTCAGTGGTAGACTGCCCTTGGATTTAATCCCCAGTACTGAAGTGGGGGTGTGGAAAGCTTCTTGGGTTTGAATCCATCCTGAACTACTTTCTTGACCTTCCACTGCTTTTAATGTCTTTGAATCCCAACTTCTTTATCCTTTAAATAGGCATAGTAATAAGACTTGCTTTGAGATGAGATGATCTGTGCAAAGCATTCAGTGATTTTTACCCTTTCCTGTCAGGTGCTATTTATTATAAATATGAAAACCAGTGAAAACTAAGTAAAAAGTGGTATATGAAATTGTTTTCTTCTTCTTCTTGGTGTGTGTGTGTATGTGTGTGTGTGATATTGGGAATTGAATCTAGAGGTACTCTACCCCTGAGCTGCATCCTCAGCCATTTTTATTTTTTATTTTGAAGCAGAGTCTCACTCAATTGCCCAGGCTGGCCTGGAACTTGTGATCCTCCTGCTTCAGCCTCCTGAGGGATAGCAGGGATTATAGGCGTGTACCATCCTGCCTGGCCTGTTCTTAAATTTTCACTTAAGTAAAAAAGTCATTGAACAGATTTCAGAAACTTGTATTGTCTCTTGAATCTGGAATTTAGGAAAGAGTTGAAATCAAAGTTTTAATCTTAGAACAGTGTTCTTTTGGTAATTGTGAAATAAGAAAAATTGTTCCTATATTTAAAGTCTACTATCCTTGATTTCCATTGTATTTTGGAATTATGTTTCATAGTATGGCTATAATGAAGCATGTTTTTGTGTTTGTTTTTTGTTTTCTGCTGAGAATACACAGATGTGGCTGGGCTCCACACAGCCCATTGTAGAGTCACATTGTCAGAAGTGTAAACAAGAGGTGACTAGAGGCCTTCAGCTCTGTTACTCATTCCTTGGTCCCTTGACATTAGTTTCCTCATGCAGAGGTCTCATTACTTTCTCCTTTTGATACTTAGATGTTTTCAGTCTCTTAGGTAAATATCCAATTTCTTTTTCAAGTTTGCTTTGTAAACACTTTATAATCCTCAGAATGTTAAAAGAAAGAAGCTGTTAAATATTTATCACACTGTACATTTTTGCTTAGCATCTTGCTCTATTTGAAGACGCACCCTCCCCTGCCTTTGGCCCCTAGTCACACCTGAGCACAGAGTTATAAGCACTAGGAAATATTTCAGTGCAACAGTCTTTTAATGGCCTACCTGTTTAGCCTGTCCAAATTTTATAATAAGTCATAGATTAGGCATCTTGACTTCCGATGACATATGGGACTTGATTTTTACAAATACATTAAAGTATCCCTTTCCCTTTGGAACAGTGCCAATCTCAATTTTCCTCTAGAAGAGAACTGCCTCAGGGGACATAGAGATCTTTGGTATTGTTTCTTTGCTTGTTAACTCAGGAGAAATTTTCCTCTTTTAGAAAACACCACATATAATAAAGAATTGCATGATAAATAAATTAGAGAAGTGCTTCTTTTAAAAATCATACAGGTCCTTTAAAGTTTTGTTACTTTATTGGCCTTGTAAGTTTAAAATCTGAAATTCTGATTACTATACAACTCTTCTTAAAACACATTGATTATATAAAATGCTATACATGCTCATTGTCTGGGATATAACTTGTGTTACAGTATGAAGCCAGGATTTGAAACTTAGCAAGAACCATAGGAGGTATTCTTTTTTTTTTTTTTTTTTTTTTTTTTTGTGGTGCTAGGGATTGAACCCAGGGCCTTGTGCTTAAGCACTCTACCAACTGAGCTATATCCCCAGCCCTAGGAGGTATTCTTAAAGGCAGTCCTCTGTTAATGTGGCATTGCCTTGCATTAATTATGCACCCTAAGTCTCAGTAGGGAGGGAATGAGGAAAACACCAATGACTAGAACCAAGAATGTGTACTGTAATGTGAGAGAGCACTGACCTAAGCAGGTGGTATGATTTGTAGCAAAGTGGGGCACAAGCACTAAACTCTTAGTAGGAAATAAGAGATGAAGCGGAATATCCTACTAGTGCCATAGTAAAACCATAGGAACACACAACTGGACCAGCTCACAGTTACCAGCAGAACAGGCTTCTGTGGATGAATCAAGTAGGTAGCAGGTCACTGTGGATTCTGTGCAATATTGTTTTACTTTTGTGCTTGTGTTTTCATTCCTTCAACAGTGGACAGTGCCAGAACTTCTAGTGGTTGAAGTACACTGTGGTCATAAGACAATGAGAACCCTTGGTTTACTGTGCTTCCTCTTCTGAGTTTGGTTCTGCTCTGTAGTTTCGGATAGCTCTCTGGCTTTGGTAAGCATTTACTCTGTCCAGGCCTCAGCTGCTTCTGCTCTAAGCTGAGTAGACCCCCACAAAGCACAGTCCATAACAAGATGGCTGGAGCCCCATCTCTCTGGTTTTAAAGGCAGTTCTTTTCTAACCACACTGCAAAGCCAGGACTCTTCATAATATTGTGATTAGTAATGACAGTAAAGACTTACATTGGTATCATAAATTGGTGTTTCTAAAGTACTTTCAAGCTCTGTTGCTTTTTGAGTTTCAAATGTCTCTGAGTTACAGGTAGGACAGGCATGATTATATCATCAATTTTATATATAAAGAAATTGAAGCATAGGATGTTTGATCTACCCAAGAAAATAAGCACAGAAAGTTTGACCTGCCCAAGGTCACTTAGCCAACACATGGTGTGACTAAATTCAAACCAGATTTTGACTTCAAACGCCATGATATTTTCTTAAAATGTAGATTTTTTTATAGATATTTAGGATAACAAAGATGTATCCATAGGCAAAAAGCCTGAAATTTAAGATAATTTGCCAGCCTTTTTTTTAAATAGTTTTCGTTGTTGTTCTTTTTTTTTTTTTTTGGTATCATAATTCACAGGGAATTAACATCATAATCCCAGAATGACTATTGAGCATTCCTCTGTTGTTGGCTTAGTGTTGGGTATTCCACTACAAATTCAAGTGGCCATGTAGGCCTTTTTAAGTTTCCAAATTGAATAAACTCAAACAAATTAGAACAACACATGAACACATTAAAATTTTTCTTCTTTTAAAGAGAAGACGAAAACATTCTCCTTAAGCAAGTCTAAAGGAAAAAAATTATATCTTCCTATAATTTGCATTTTCTACCAATTTCCTACCAAAGCATTCTAAAGGATGCAGGAATAATTATAATGTTTCATAGAAATTGTATATTTTTCCTGAATAACTGTATATTCTCTTAATACTAGTGAAAAACTCTTTGGCTGTTTGCCCTTTAGGATATGATTGATTAACCTATCTTTTTTTTTCTTTTTAGATGTTTATGGACCTTCCTTTTATTCATTTATTTTTATTCATATGTGGTGCTGAGAATCAAACCCAGTGCCTCACACATGCTAGGCAAGTGCTCTACCACTGAGCCACAACCCCAGCCCCTGACCTACCTATCTTAACAGAAATGAGAAAATCTCAGAAGGCCAGGGATACTATTTGGATCTCATGATATATTTTAGGACTCTGTATGATGTTTCTCATCAGAAGGAACCTTCTCCAGGAACCTTTGCCGTACAGGTGTTTTCACTGTGCTCAGAACAGTCAGAAAGGAAACTGCTGTACTAGTCTGAGAACACCCTGTGGGTATTATGTGTCACAGAGCAGGAAGGAAGAAATTCAGCTCTGTCCCTGAAAATTGTCTCTCTGAGGGTAAGCAGTCAAAAGCATCTCATATCATTTAGAAAGGAAGTTAAATTAGGATGTTGAACTAGCTAAAAAGCAACTCACAAACAAATTGGTAATTGTTTGAAAAAGGAGATGTGGTTTAAAGTTAATCTGAAAAGTTCAGAGCCACTCAAAGAGGCAGTAGTATTTATGGAGGAAAATTTCTATTATTCAGTCCGTCTCTGCTTACTTGTATTGTTTCTTCTTCTTAAGTAATTTCTGTGTATTCCTCGAACACTCCTTTCGGGGCTCTGAAGTCCTTGTCTGCAGTGTTCCAGTGAACATGCAGCTGTCTCACTGCAGAGTGCCTTCAGGCTCTGAGACCTGCGTTCTAGTAGAGCTCCAAGTCTTGCCGTAGTGTTCTACTACAACCAGACTCCTAATCCATCTGGAGCATAGGCAAGTTCTGAGGCAGAACTTTTCTCAGTATACAGCCCAAAAGATTTCTGTGTAGTCAGGAAGGGCTTCTTTCCCCTTTCCACTAACAAAATTACCAGTAGTAACAGTCTCAGCTCTTCTGTGGAACATGGAGAGGTAATAGGAGATTTGTGCTCTTCAACTTGCTGCCCCTCTGCCCTGTAGCAGCATACACTGCAAGAGGCCTGGCAAGCCTTTCTGTGAAACCGGAAGGGTGAGAGTTACCTTTGATCTGTGCAGCACACACCATGTCTCCTCAGCATTCTGTCATTGAAACCACTTCCTTTAGGTCCAAAAAATCATGATCTGCTGACTCCACTTTTCAGTGATTTCACATCTGTTTCAGTAACCATTGTGAAATCTTTTTATTCTTAGATGTAAGGGTAAGCAAGGGTAGTCACCCTAGGTTAAGGGACTGCCTCTCTGTGGCATACTTCCTCTCATCTGAGGTGAACACTCTAAAGTGACCTAG
Organism: Glaucomys volans; assembly: GCA_020662805.1. Taxonomy (NCBI): domain Eukaryota; kingdom Metazoa; phylum Chordata; class Mammalia; order Rodentia; family Sciuridae; genus Glaucomys; species Glaucomys volans. Next base: position 330,975 of record JAJEJO010000337.1, on the reverse strand, counting down.
AGTAAGGCAGTCTGGATGCCCAGAGTGACAGCACTAAGTCAAAACACTGGAGCTGCATGCTTTGGGGCATACCTGTAATCCTAGTGACTCAGGAGGCTGAGAAAAGAGGGTTGCAAGTTCAAGGCCAGCCTCGGCAGCTCAGCAAGACTGTCTCAAAAAATATAAAGGGCGGGGATGTGATTCAGTGGTTAAGTGTCCCTGGGTTCAACTTTTTTAAAAATAAAAAAAGACTGGAGATGCAGCTGAATTGTAGATTATTCCTGAATTCAATTCCCAGGACCACAAACAATAAACCCAAAACAAACAAAACCCCCCTGCTCGTTCACAGTATTTTCTCATTAGTACATTTTGGCTTTGAAATGTGATGATTCTACAAGCTTTCCTGTTAGTGCAAATATGGTGGTGAACTATATTTCACCACCAAAAGTCGGAAGTAAACTTACTGTGTTCTTGGAGTTTGATGATAAATTCTAAATTTTAGAAATACACTATGAAAATCAATGTAATTTTGTATATATAATTTTAGCTTATTAAAATGAAAACAAAGCCTCTTTTAAAATAAGTAAAATCACCCTAACATTTGAATTTTGCAGAGGCAGGTTTTAAAGTGATAATCATCAACTAGAGATATGTCATTTAAAACATCAAAAATGAAAAGTAAAATTAGCAAAATCAAACAGTAATGTCATAGTTATAATATGATTAAACTAAAAATAGGAAGCCAAGTGGACTTTTTTTTAAAGAGGCCTGACTAAAAAAAGCATATGACTGGTCTTAGAATTCTTATCTTAGACTTGTACTAACTTGCTTCTGAGACTCCAGGCTAATTTTAGTTGAAGATGTCTAGAAGCAGGTTAAATTACCCAGCTGTTGAGTTAATCCCATTTCCTTCAAGTCTGTTTCAGCTGTGCATTCTAATGCTAGGCTTCTAGATGTGTGGAGAGAACTTTGGAATTCCTATGTTTGAATTCAAAGTGGAACTAGGTAGAGGGTACATTAAATGTCACTCATGAGTGGTTGGGGCTGTAGCTCAGTGGTAGAGTGCTTGCCTGGCATGGGTGAGGCATTGGGTTTGTTCCTCAGCACCACATAAAAATAAATAAAATAAAGACCGTGTCCATCTATAAATAAAAAAAAAAAACTTTTTAAATGTCAGTCATGAAAAAAAATTTTTTGATATAGTATGGTCTCTTTTAGACCAGCCCAAACTTTGCTGCTGTTGAAAATGGGAACAGATAAACCTTTAGGAATTTAATTACATAGGTAAATTTTAGCTACTTTAGTTGTATTGATTTCAGTATAATATGTTGAAATATATTCATATGTAAGATGCCTTCAAATTAGGTCTCCTCATGTATTACAACTAAAATTTTAATTAGTGTTACATGGAATGAGGAATGATAGTATTTTTAAGATTAGAAATAAATCCAGTACCGGAAAAAAAAATCTTACAAACTTTGGAGAGCAAATTTTATTTCCCCTGATTACATGGGGGCATCACTTTCTTAATGATAAAGTCAGATTACATTGATTTAAACTGAAATTGAGTTGTGTAGCCAGTGAAGCTGGTTTATGCTCAGATTTAAATGTTAAGTTAATGTGAAAAATATTCATCTTTTAGACAGGTAAATTACTAAAGATAAATTTTGGTTGCAGTATTTAAATTTTGATATATTAAAATAAGGGAATATTGGTTTCAAATATCTGTAAACATACTTAGTTGCATAAGTCCCAAGCTTTTAAAGTTTTAAAGCAGAATTCAGAAGTGAAATGACACTTTAAAATAGAAGTATCTCAAGAGTAAATACTATCTGGGCGTGGTGGCGCATGCCTGTAATCCAAGCGACTTGGGAGGCTGAGTCAGGAGGATCGCGAGTTCAAAGCCAGCCTCAGCAACTTAGCGAGGCCCTAAGCAACTCAGTGAGACCCTGTCTCTAAAAAAAATACAAAATAGGGCTGGGGATGTGGCTCAGTGGCTGAGTGTCCCTGAGTTCAATCCCTGGTTCCAAAACAAAACAAAACAAAAACAAACAAACAAAAAAAGAGTAAATACTCCTGGATATTTTGTTGACACTGCTTCCTAGTATCCTCAAAACCAATCACACTGGTTGAAATTTAATCAGTATTTGTTGAATGAATGGATTTTTGCCCCCTGCCTTCTAAAATTTTGTAAAGATATACTAAAAAAGGGAGTACCAGTTTACTAACTGTCCATACCAATGGTTTTAGAAAGTGGTCTTTGGACCCTTGGATTGTCCCTAAGGTTATGTTAGGGGACCACAAATTTAAACAACTTTCATAATATCACTAAGACATTTGCCTTTTTCATTTCTTTCCCCATAAGTGTGCAGTGGAGTTGCTGGAGACTACATGATGTGTGAGCTCCCAGATTGTGTACAGAAGCAGCTATGAGAATTCATACATTAAAGAGATTACAGAAATGTAAAACAATGCCATTCTTTCACATTTTTGCTTTGGAAAACAGTTATTTTCACAAAAATGTTATTTAGATTAACATTGGTTTTATTAAGTGAATAGGTTTAAGTTTTTAAAAAATCTTTTTTAAATACAAAAGATATAACCCATATTCAAAGAAAATCAAAACTGCAGATTGGTGTAACCACTTTGGAAAGCAGTATGAAGATTCCTCAGAAAACTTTGAATGGACCCACCATTTGACCCAGTTATCCCACTCTTCGGTTTATACCCAAAGGACTTAAAATCAGCATACTGCAGTGACACAGCCACATCGGTGTTTTATAGCAGTTCAATTCACAATTGCTAGATTGTGGAACCAACCTAGATGCCCTTCAATAGATGAATGGATAAAGAAACTGTGGTATATATACACAATGAAATATTAGTCAGCCATAAGAAAGAAAAAAATTATAGCATTTGCAGGTAAATGGATAGAGTTGGAGAATATCATGCTAAGTGAAATAAGCCAATCCCAAAAAAACAAAGGCCAAATGTTTTCTCTGATAAGTGGATGCTGATACATAACAGGGTTGGGGGTAAGGGAAGAATGGAGGAATGTTGGATTGTGTAGAGGGAAATAAGGGGAGGGTTGGGGGCAGGGGAAGGAAAGATGGAGGAATGAGACAAACATCATTACCATATGAACATGTATGATTACAGGAATGGTGTGACTCTACATCATGTACAACCAGAGAAATGAAAAGTTGTACTCCATTTGTGTACAATGAATCAAAATGCATTTTGCTGTCATGTATAACTAAATAGAACAAACAATAAAAAAAGGAAGATGCAAAAAAAAAGAAAAGAAAATCAACTAGGGATGGGATCTTCATTAATTTTTAAGCATTAAAATAATTCGAGTTCAAAAAGTTTTAGTAATGCTAATTTATAGCAATAAATTACATCATAATTTCTTTTCATTTGTTTCTTTGTTGAAGCAAAATTTATATGTACAGAAAAATTCAGAGATCTTAAGTATATAATTTCTTAAGTTTTGGTAAATGTGTGTACCCATGTAACTTATACCCTAGTCACGATATGGAACTTCCCATCACTTCAGAAAGTTCTCTTATATTTCCTCCTGGTCAGTCCCTATCCTCCATAGACAGTCACTGTTCTGATTTCTATCACTATAAATTAGTGTCATCTATATTTGAACTGCATTGCAAGTGGAATCATATAGTCTATACTCTTGTTTTCTGGGTTTTTGTTTATTGTTTTTGTTTGTTTTGGTCTAGCTTTAGTCACTCAACATTGTATTTTTGAGAAATGTCACTATCTTGTATATCAGTGTCCATTCCTTTGTATTGGTGAACAATATGTCATTACTTGAATATGCCACAATTTGCTTATCTGTACTCCTGTTGATGGACATTTAGGTTGTTTCCAGTTTGGAATTAGAAATAAAGTTGCTATAAGGGTTTTTATAGATATCTTTTTATGGACATATTTTCATTCTTGTCATTATGTCAGAGAATCCCCAACTGCTAGGGGAGAAGGGTATTCTGTTGTTGTTGTTGTTGTTATTATTATTATTATTATTAATGTACAATATCAGGATACATATACCCTGACATTATCACAAAAGTGTGGAACACAGCCTGTTCCAATGCAGTCCCTCACACCCCCCCCCCACCCCATTATGATACTTTTCCCCAGGTGTGCCATCGTACATTCCTAGCAGCAATACATGAGCATACTTCACATGCTCACTGGCATATGATGTTGCATGGTGTCCAATTGTGGTTTTAATTTACTTCCTTTAATGATTTTGAGCACTTATCTGTGTGTTATGTCTTCTTTTGTGAAGTATCTGAGGGTTTTGTTCACTTTAAATTCACTTTAAATTGGATTATATGTTTTTATAAATTTTTTTTTTTTTGGAACCAGGGATTGAATTCAGGGACACTCAGCCACTGAGCCACATTCCCAGCCCTATTTTGTATTTTATTTAGAGACAGGGTCTCACTGAGTTGCTTAGGGCCTCGCTAAGTTGCTGAGGCTGGCTTTGAACTCGCGATCCTCCTGACTTAGCCTCCCAAGTCGCTTGGATTACAGGCGTGCGGCACTGTGCCCAGCTTATAATATTGATTTGTAGAAACTCTTTATATATCTCAGATACCAATCCTCTGATGAATATATGTATCATGAATATTGGTGTAGCTTGCCTTTTCATCTCCCCTAATAATGAACAGATCCCTTTCTTCTTTGTTAAGCATGAGTTTTTAATTTTGATGAAGTCTGCTTTATAATTTTTCTCTTAGTGCTTTTTGGTCATCATTAAGAAATCATTACCTACTCCAAACATTTAACTACTACTCATGTTCTTTAATATCACTGATGGTGTGTTTTTCTGGTTAATTTCATCAGTGTCTTTGATGAGAATGACAGAAAAATGGAAGGTATTTAAAACACATTAGAAATTCTGTGGTGTGACATTTTAGTTTCTCTAAATACATAAATAGCCTTTTGTTGTTGACTATGGAAGAATTATAAATGCACTGTGGGGCAGTTTACTCATCCTAGAACCCAAATCAACAGAAAACCAAGAGACGTCCAGCTGACTTCAGCAGCACATACTGCAGTGCTGACCTGCTGCAGTTCTGCCATTCACTGCAGGTTGACCAGAGCTTAGAATCTAGTGGGAATAATTTAAGAAAATTTGGAATAGCAGGATGATACATTTTAAAGAAATGGGTGGTAAGAAAGAACGTTTGCAGAAACTTTTATCCTTTTAGATGGAGAGAATGAGTTGTAGTCTGTATGGTTCCTTATGCCCTAAACAGGACAAAGAAGGGATAGAAAAATGAATGGTAATTTTCAACAAAGGTATTTGATACTTTTCAAATAACATGTGATGAGCTTAGTAGGCTTTTACACACATCATTACTTTTTCCATCTTTTTTTTTTGAAGGATAAATTTGTGAACTGTAGCCCAAATGAACCATATAAATATTTTTGATTCATAAATGACATAATACTTTATTCTTGCAATAATTTATTCTGTATCTTCATTTTAAAATCTAATCTTCAATTTTATGAATATAAATGTATTTTATAGTTTATTTCTAATGACTTGACAATATAGAAGACTATTTTGGTTTAGGTGTTTCATAAAGATCAGTAGAGCAATAGAAATTAAAAGATACACACTTAGATACACTAAGATTAAATTTAAATTTGGGTTTACAGAAAGAAGGATCGGGAGGAGAATAATTCTGATACTTGAGAAGTGATGAGTATCTGATAACTGCAGAAAGATACACACGTACATGCCACATTATAAATACACATGTACACATCCAAATTTTCATTATTACAGTTAAAGATATATTAAAGTCTGTTTCTCTGTGAAGTTATTTTCTGAGATGTTTGTTTTGTTCTTTTGATCTTGAATCAGAGATAAAAATTGGGTTGTATTTCACTTTTCAAAATATCCAAATGAATATGCTGGTACTTAAAATTATGATTTCTGCAGAATATTTAATAACATTGAACAAATGTTTATTTAAGTGCAAGTAAAAATGTATTTTGAAGAAGCTGGTTTTGAAAATATTTTTCAAGAAGTAGTTTAAAGACAGATCACTGTTCTTTTTATCTCACATGCTCCTTATTCATGTCTTTCATTTTTTCATTGTTTTTCTTTCTTTGGCTTCTTTTTAACTTAAGAGACATTAGGTAAAACCATTTCTTTTAACACATTGAGTACCTGTCATGCCAAATTCTCAGTACCATGGGGAATACAGAGGAGAAGCTATACTCTCCAACCTGGGGAGAAGGGATTACTGGGTAGAGGCAGATGTACACAGAAGGAACAGGGAAAGAAGACAAAGTAAAGAACTGTCAAAGTTAGCCAGGCACGGTGGCACATGCCTGTAATCCCAGTATTTGGGAGGCTGAGGCAGGAGGATTGTGAGTTCAAAGCCAGCCTCAGCAACTTAGCGAGGCCCTAAGCAACTCAGTGAGACCCTGTCTCTAAATAAAATATGAAGTAGGGCTGGGGATGTGGCTTAGTGGTGGAGTGCCCTTGGGTTCAATCCCCAGTACCAAAAAAAAAAAGAACTGTGAAAGTTAGGCCGAGCATGGAACTAGCCAGCCTTGTTGTTCTCAGAAAATAGAACATTGGTGTTTCTTTTAAAATCCCGTTGCTGAAACATGACTTTGAGATTATTTCCAAAACCTAGGTGCAGAAGAAAGGCCTAAATGGAAGAGCCGTGCTTAAAATTTCCAAGGATATGTTTGGTAGGAGAAAGTACCCTCAATTCTGAAGACGAGTCATTTTCAGCATCATTGAATAATGTCAAAGCACAGTAAAATTTAATGTGGAATTTTTAAAAATATTCTCTTTTATCATTTCAATTAAGTGAAAAATATTATCTGGACAGAATTGGCCTAACACTTTCACCCAGGACATATGGCATTAAAACAAAGAATACCAGTGAACTATTAAGCAACAGAAAAGAAAGGGACTTCACCAAGCTGGAGTCCCTTCCAAGCTGTTTCATTGTGCCTTAAGGGCAGTCTTTGTTTAGTATCTCCCGTCCACTACCCAGAAGTTCTGAGGGAGTAGCTTACTAGTGTAAAAAAATCTTGGGTTGTATTGATACCAGTCCATAAATGAGATCCACTGCCTGCAATATTCATCCTCCTTGTGCAAAACCTTATTAAGCAGACATAACACTGTGCAGAACTGCTTCACGTCTGCTTTTCTCTTGGCTAATAGAAATAACTTCCTACCTTCCTTTCTGTGAAAACCTTTATATAGTTATGAAGACTATTCCCGTGAGTGGCTGCTTTTCTAGATCACCTTTAAAACTGTAATAATTATACAGAAAGTAGTAATAATTTTAAATCTTTAACACTCAGAAAGACAAGATGATTTTTCCTAAAGTAACGACAGCATAACAACGACATCGGAATCCACTTTATGTTGAAAGTTTTCTGCTTGCTAGGCACTGGGCTGAATGTTTCACATCACTGACCAAGTCCCATATTTTTAAAAAAAATTTCACACACACATTGTCACACAATAAGTGCACATAGAAGTATGTATGTGTTATTGGAACAATGTTTTCACTAACAATACCTACCCTTGCTAGATATATTCTATTTTATTTTTTTTAATGGTGGTTACATTAGCCATTAAATTGAGTTGACAGTTCAGTTAATGAGACCCAGAGTTTATAAAACAGTGCTCTCTGTATGCATTATTTCATTGGAACCCCACCATGACCCTCTGAGATATTAGCATTGTCACCCTCTAAGTGGAAACATTACACTTGGAGTAGTTGGGTAGTTACTTGTTCAAGTTTACACAATTAGTGTGAAGAATCCTACGTTTACCACTTCTTTCTTTTGTGGCAATGCACAAGTTATTTTATGAAAGTGCTTAATTTATAGGACTGTCTTGAATATTGACTGAGGTGGTGCACTTTAAGTGATTAACACAGGATTTAAAATGGAGTAAGCATTTACTGAACATTAGCCATTAGTATTCAAACACTTCATCCTGGTAGAGCTCATTTGAAGTTAGCTCAGGGATATTTTGATGTCACAGCACTTCTGAAAGTACTGCTAAAAAAGACAACAACAACAAAAAACACCCAACTCTGAGCTTTCCTGTTTCCCTGAGCCAGGGAATCAATGATCAGTGGTATTTTAAAATGAAATAAAAGTTAAATAAAAATGTAGACTACTGTTAAGATTCCTGGAAGCATGGGTTAAAAAAAAAAAATGTTGGAGAGAGAACTCCTCTGTCATGTAAGAAAGGGAACAGGAAGGGCTCAGAGGGCATGGGAATCCTAGAGTCACAAGGATCCAAAACAGAAACAAGAACAAACCCCTTAAAGGGACCTCTGCTTTATGTAGAGATGTGGGTTTGGGAGCTTGAGATAGATGTTTGGTCATTACAGAATTGGAAATTTAAAAAGAAAAAAAAATCATAGAGTGGGAGAAACCTTAACCAAGATACATGACACAGGTTTTTTTTGTTTGTGTGTGTTTGTGTGTGTGTGTGTGTGTGTGTGTATGCGCGTGGTTGTAGATGTACAGCATGGCTCTATTTTATTTGCTTATTTTTATATGTGGTGCTAAGGATCGACCACAGTGCCTCACAGTGCTAGGCAAGCACTCTGCCACTGAGCCACAGCCACAGCCCCACAAAAGTATTTTTTAAAGACATTTCTGTAAAAGTTTGTGGGTTTTTTTGTAACCTGCAAATATGGGCTGGTGATGTAGTTCAGTGTAGAGCACTTGCCTAGCATGTGTGAGACCCTGGGTTCTATCCCCAGCACTTGGGGTGAGGGGCAGGAGAATTAATACAGCTTACACACACATGTACACACAGTCTCACAAATTGACAGGAAAACCAGAGATATAAATAGGCAGTTTACAGAGGTGTAAATTCAAATGTTATCAGACATAAAAAGATGTTCTAACTGAACAGTAGTCAAGGGAAAACATAAAAGAGCATGACAGCATCACTTTCTAGCAGTCACACTGATAAAATGTAGAGAAAGCACCTGCTGACACCAGTTGCTGGTGAGGGAATGTGGGAAGAAGAGTACCCTCAGATTATTGGTAAAATAGGAAATTGCTAAAACCTTCTCAGAAAGCAATCTGACATCTATGAAAACAGGAGGTAGAGATACTTCCGTCTTACTCCTGGTACTCTATCACATAGAACTGAAAGCATCAAATTTAAATAAGAATATAATGTATTGAGATGTTTTGGTCATGTTGTTGGTTTTGACAAAAGAACAGAAACAGCAAATGCCTTTCATGGAGAATGACAATATGTTTTGATATATATTATTTTTATGGATTATTATACATTGATTAAAAAAATGTTTGCGGGGCTGGGGATATAGCTCAGTTGGTAGAATGCTTGCCTTGCAAGCACAAGGCCCTGGGTTTAATCCCCAGCACCACAAAAAAATAAACAACAACAACAAAAAAAACCCCAGCCGGGCATGGTAGTGCACGCCTGTAATCCCAGCACTTGGGAGGCTGGGGCAGGAGGACCGAGAGTTCAAAGCCAGCCTCAGCAACTTAGCGAGGCCCTAAGCAACTCAGTGAGACCCTGTCTCTAAATAAAATACAAAATAGGGCTGGGGATGTGGCTCAGTGGTGGAGTGCCCCTGGGTTCAATCCCCAGTACAAAAAAAAAAAAAAACCAAAAAAACCAAAAAGAACATTTGCCATTTAATGTGAATTACCTATAAAATGTAAGTGGGAAAAGCAAACTATAGAGAAGTATGTGTAATTAATATTCTGTTTTTATATATTAAAGTCAGAAATCCCCTTTGTGCATACATGCATGTTCTTTATGTAACTACTTGGGAACATGGAGAAAATAGAAAAATAGCTTCTTTATAGCATGGCTAGTAGAGTAGTAAGCAACAAGAACAAAGGTGATATATACTACATAAACAATAAAACCAGGGGGCTGGGGACACTTGCCTACCATGTGTGAGGCCCTGAGTTTGCTCCTCAGCCCTGCAAAAACAAAAAGTTTTTAAACCCCATCATACTTGATATGCTACTTAGTTAAAGTTGCATGTGTGCCCATGCATGTGCCTAAGCCATAAGGAAAAAAGGTAGACTTGTATCTATCAGCTTGAAGGGATGCCCTTGATATATTATTTAGTGAAAAAGCAATGTGAGCTTTAGGGTAACATTTCAATAAAAATATACATGCTTGCATGTGCCTTTGTTTTAGCTGCCGTTTTTCTAAGGCTCTCAGTGAGCTAGCAGTGTCGTGTGTGTACCCTAACCATGCATGGCGCAGACAGGTGGGCCTGAGGTGCCGCAGGCCGCTGAAGTGGTCTGTGCAGTTTCATGAATGTGCAGAGCTGTCCACAGAGCTTCTCACGTGCATTCCAGATATCTTTTAAAGACTTGGGGAAGGGTTGTGTTCTCCTGACTTTGCCTCACTTTTTTTATAATGAGGATTTGAGCCCAGCATTCCTTAATCACACTACATAAATTGATTTGGTTTAATTTGGCGTCTGTCTACAACAGTGGGTAGAAGGAAAATAATGGTGGGACAGCACGTGAAGCCCTTTCCATCGCAGAGATAAAACAACTTCGAGGAGACTTTTCATTTAAAACTAGTTACTGTCTTGTTGTGTGGATAGTCATAATGTCATCTGTGTGGTCCAAACTAGAACTAGGCATAGCACTGTCAGTCCCTGGTACAGGGTGCTTTCGATCTGTGTGAAGGGAAAAAAAGGAAGCATAGAATGTAGGATAATGACCCTCACATCAACCCCAGCGGAAGAGAATCACTGATCTGTGTGCTCAGCCTGAATGTTCTGGCTGCCGCCTCTTCTGTGCTGACTTCTGCCTGAACTTACACCACCACCCGGTGTCACTGGGAACTTCTCTCCTTTTTCATTTCTTATTCCTGGTGGAGGGAATGAAATTTTAAAATATAGAAACATATCCTTTTTAATGCAAATCACTTTTAAAAAATGTAATCTACCTATTTTTTAAAATTACTCTGTTCCCCCTGCTGCTTTAAATAGCACTGCAGAAGATGTTGCATTTTCTTGATGCTTAAGCTGTGAACTGTTTTTTGGTCTAACTTCAGACTCTCATACTTGAAAAGTTTTTTGTTCTTCTTCCACAATCTTGAAATAGTACATTCCTTTTGTTTTCAGAAGTATTTAGAGAACCAGTATGTCAATAAAATAGCCGCATGAGGCTTTTGAGCACTTGAAATGTTGCTGCTGTGAATGAGAAACTGAACCTTAACCATATCCCATCTTAATTGATATAACTTAAATTGTGTAATGAAGTAGTGTATAATAATCCACTAAACACAACCATGTTCTGTTAAGAATAAATTTCACTTTAAATGTTGAAAATAGTAACTAAATTGAGGTGCACTCCAAATGTAAAATACACAGTGGAGTTTGTAGGCAATATGGAAAAAGAATAAAATATTTCACTAATAGTTTTTATATTGATTGCATGTTGAAATGCTATATATTTTGAATATATTGGGGTAAATAAAATAGTTTCTTGTCATTCCTTTTTACTTGTTTAATGTGGCTACTACCTTCCTGTTTCTCTGGCAGGCTTTTCCACCCTGACACTGTTGACACTGGGCCTGAATGATCTTTGTTGTGAAGCCTACTTGTTCCCTATAGGAGGTGCAGTAGCACAGCCTCCCAGGCCCTGCTGGAGAGCCCTTCCAGGCCCAGCCTCCAGCCTCTGCCTGAACCCCTGTTAGAGGTGGAATCTCTGGGCTCCCATTGTTGTAGTTGATTAGAAGACTAGTCTTTATGTCAGCTATACTAACATGAACTTTCACCAGTAGTCCTAGTCTGCTAGTACACCAAATTCTTTATGGAAGAGATAACATCTGCCAACTGGCTTTATAAATTCCAAAGTTTATTCAACAAATACTTAATCTCCTGTTCTGAGTTAGGCGTTGTCCTAGGCAGCCTGGGCTACAGCAGTAGATGACGTGTGAGTTCTTGGGAGTCTACACACCTTTTGGGGCCACGTAGTCAGCAGATAAGCAAGAGACCTATGTCACATGTTGACCAGTGCTGTAGAGGATGAAGCAGAGTTGTGTAGAACTCTGGTGGAGGGTGTCAGAATGTTATACGGATGGTACTGTTCCTGCCATCCCAGGCCTGTCCTCTAATACCCCAGAACCTCTTTTGTGTCTGTTGTTTCCCAGACCTCCAGTTTCTTGTGTTTGTTCCAGGCTGCACAGTTTATTTGCCAACAAGAGATGTTTTCCAGACACTTTTGCCTAGTCTCTGATAAGTCCTCCTGAGTCGGGGGAATTAAGATTCTTTTAGAAATGGCACCTGGATCTGGATCCCAGTTGCAATTGCCCTTGGGGAAGCTCTGGCTGTTCTGTGTGTTGGCAGTCTAGATTGTACTGTCCTGGTAGGCCTATGAGGCTATTGACTTAGATTGTGGTCACAGCAGGAAGTCTGAATCACAGCTTCTGCATGGTATGTCTGTCCCTCAGGCCATTGTTTTCTTGCTGCATCTGATCTGTTTATTGCACACAGTGTGTGGATGTGAGGAGGTTTTGCACTTGGCTCTGTATGTACTACAAAGAAAATAACATGGATTTTATAATGACCACTTATCCTTTGAAATCCCTTTTACCTCTCAGTTTGCTTGAAGTACACAATGTTTCAGATTATCTGCCTTATAAATGAATAACTATTTAATTTTTACAAGATAGCACAAAAAACTATGTGCATAAGAATGAGTATAGGATATTTCCAGGTAGGACTCTTGGTGTTGCAATTTCTAAACTGAGGAATGGAGGCATTTCTTCAAATGCCTCCAAAATATTTGCTGTTTTTCTTGCCTTTCTGCTGCTGTCCTTGTCTTTAATCAGAACAGTAGGACACATTTAATGTAAACATTCATTGGGGGAATTATATCCCTCTTTCAGTCTTCACAAAGATTTTTTGGGTTCACAACTTCCCAGGTATTTTATATTTCTGATTTTTTCATAGTTAGGTGATGGAAAATGTAGCTTACATACGTCTCCAGAATAGTACTTTACATGCACATGGCAGGGATCTGCATTGCTGGTATCCATTGTTCATGTCACAGAGATCAATAGTCTTGGAAAATGGGGAATGTGATTTAAATGCCATCTGTGGCCATTTATCCAGCAGATTGCTTAGATGACAAGTCTGCCAAATGAGCAATGTGTGCTCCTGACAAACCAAAAGAATTCTACCATAGAGAATTTTAAATACCACTGTTTATTTTCAAATTTCAAGTTTTATTAATTTTTATAATCAAATTAATGTTCAGTGTAGCGGTTCTTTTAGAAGGTACATGTCTCTGTTTAATATTGCCTTTAATATTTTAGTTCCGTGGATATATTTTTGAAGGTCCCTGGAAAACTGGCATCCCTTGCCATAACTGTGAAAAGAATGAATTGTTATTCAGTGTTTTAGAAAGTTGGTGTGAGCATCTCTTGCCTTCCTGTCATATGAAGCCGCTGTTCTTATCTGTGAAAATGGACTCAGCACCCTGCCCATCAGGCCTGCCATGCAGTCACCTGGGCTCTGATGAGCTGTTTAACCAAGCCACAGCCCTGCCACTGACAGCCACCATCCCTCTGGCCACTTCCAAACCTCTCCACAGCTTTGAGGGTGCTCCTTCTGTCAAGCTTATTTAGTAAGGGTTTTCCAGTGTGTTCAGAGTTGCTCAATTTTGTTCAGTGTCCTTGTCCTGGAAGTACTATATGTGATATGGGACCTAAATTTTACTTAGGCTTTTATAGTTTGTTTGCATTTTCCCATTTAATTTCATAAAAATCTTTAGCTTCTGTGATGGTGTTTTGTTTACACTGTTTAGAACGTAGAGTATGATTATTTGTTAAATATCACAGTATGGCAGGTGTGTTCTTGAATCACAACAAGTGGGTTAGATGTGCCAGTGCACGAAGGTTAGTGTCCCTCTGAGGTGATTCAGACAGCTGGACCCCTAGGACTGGGAAAGACTAACAGAATCTGGATCCATGCTGTGGTGAAGACAGAGGGCCTGTTGATTTGCTAGGAAACTTTTCAGGATCCAGAATAGCAGTGAACAGGCACAACCCTAAATTGACTGTTTTTCCCTGTCTGTGACAGTGCATATTTTAAAAGTGTCTCTCCATGTGTGCCTCCATTCCATAGTATTAATGACAACAGGTTTTCCTTTCCAACATCAATGGCATTAAAATGAACTCTGTTTTTCTTTTCTTTTTTTTTTCCAGAACAAGTTTGCCCTCTCCTATGTTTTCCAGAAATGACTTCAGTATCTGGAGCATCCTCAGAAAATGTATTGGAATGGTAAATCAGCTGTCTGTTCTCTCACATGGCATTAAGCAGAGAGAGGTGTATGTAATTGCATATCCCTTGGAAGGGAGTCTTAAACAGCTTGCATGAAAGTGATGCACAGCAATGTTTATAGAAACCTGCAAGAGTCAAAAATCTCTAAAAGTCTTAAGATTAGTTTTCTTGATAGAATTAATTTGAACCACTCTTTATGTCAGTTAATATAGCTTTAATGTGACTTTTCTTCATAAGAAAATAAGAAAAAGCCCTTTTTTCCTATTGTCACACCATATTTATATGTTCACATAAACTTATTCAGAAATCTTTTAAAGAACAGATCATCTACCACATTACAGAGTATGATTTCACTACACTTCTGTGCACAAAGCAAGTTTTTGTACTTTGGATTTATAAGTGTGGTATGTTAAACATTTGGAATATGTCTCTGCTTCATTATCTGTGCGGGTGGATTTGATCTTGGGGGAACATGAGGAGATGGCAACTTTCCCATTATATAACTCCCTGAATTCTGTTTAAGGTAGAGGTCAGTACTACTGAGTCAGGCTAGAATTCTGAGTAAAATTCTCTTAATTCTTCTTAGTGTGAACTTTGACTACCAAGAAAGATGAAAATTTTAAAATGTGGTTCCTGAGGTGCCGGGAAATCTGTTTGCACTACCTTGTTAAATGCTGGAATTTACTCCCAGAACTTTTCCTGCACTGAGAAGTAGAGTCACCTTCTGAACATGTCCTTCTGATGCTTGAAATCCTTTAGGTGCTGATGTGCCACTTCAGTATTTTTCGATGGCCTCTGTTCCTAGTAGGGTGATGTCATTTGAAACTTCCTAAGGTTGTTTCCAAGGAACTTATTCCAGATATATTCCTTTTAAACTAATGTTTTCCAAATCCTGAATGGAGAATAGTTTAAACTTGTAGACTTTAGATAATGAAGGCTTTAATCTCAGCTGGACCATTTCCTGGTTGTGAGACCATGGGCCAGTTGTGATAACTTTCTGGGTGGTGCTGCCTCCTGGGTAAAACCAGGATTTAATTTGTACTTACAGGTGCATTGAGAGGTGGATAATTGTTCAACTGTTAGCACTTAATCACAGGTGCAAGAAGACCTGGGCTCTAAAAGTACTTAGAATTCAGGACAAAGCAAATGCACAGACAAGTATATAGTTAAATTATACATATTAGTCATTTTGGAACTGAAAATTTCAAGAAAAAAATATATTCAGTCAGTATTTTTCAAACCCATAATATATTTACTTTTATGATTCAGCATGCAATTATGTATGTATGTATATGTGCCTAAAATTAAAGCCATTTTCACAAATGAATACTCATCCATTCCTCAAATGTCATTTTCTAGTATATTTAAATAGCATTTACTCCATTAAATTGAGAAACATTGTTTTGAGTACCTATAGACTTGGTACCACATCTAAGGCCATTTGGTCAAAGCAGTGCATGTCAGATGTGGTTTAGTCTTTTTGGCCATTATGGAAAATAGAGTTTTCCGTGTTTCTCATCTCTGGGTCCATCTCCTGTTTTCCTTGGTGTCAGCTGCAGTGGTGTTGTCATAAATTTGTTAGTGTAGGTTCCCAGCAATATGTCTAAAATATGTCCTTAGCAAGTATTCTGTCTAAATTGGGACTAACCATTCTTTTAAAAGTTTCCAGTTATGTTAGATCATACCTGTCATTATTTGAAAGATACTTAAATTTTCTAGAACATGGTTTTACTTTTATTTTTAGGTACAGAATGATTTGTGTGGGGTGGTGTTGGTGGCAGAGTGGTAAGCATAGCTGTCTTCAGAACTACCTGTGCAAATAAACACTTATGCTGAATCATAAATAAAATAAAGCAAATAAAAACAGAATGGTTTAAGATGAAAAGACTGTGCAAGATATTTTGAAACCTCTACCTACAGAATTTACTGACTAAAAAAGCATGGGGAGCCGGGGTGGTGGCGCATGTCTGTAATCCCAGCCACTCTGGAGGCTTAGGCAGGAGTTCAAAGCCAGCCTCAGCAACTTAGCGAGGCCCTAAGCAACTCAGTGAGACCCTGTCTCTAAATAAGTCCAAAATAGGTCTGGGGGTGTGGCTCAGTGGCTGAGGCTGAGTGCCCCTGAGTTCAATACCCCAATCCAAAACAAACAAACCAAAAAACCAAAAAAAGCATGGGGAGAAAGCTTCCGGGGAAATAGTATCTTTGGAAACAGCTCTCTGCTGAGGTTTGTAGGAGACCAACATTCTAGAAGATTATTAATGTGGCTTGAAAGGAAATCCCCCAGCACTTGGAGGTGTTGTTCTTTGGGCACTGTCCTTCATAGAATTCCCCCTCTTAGGCACAAGAATCAGAAAGTCTAAGGGCTGTGCAGCAGTAGAGATTTTTAAAAAGGCTTGTTCTGCATATATAGACAGATGACTTGTAAAATTATAGATGTACTTATTTAAGGTATGATTCTTGAATAGAAATGTCACAGAATAATAACAATTTGAAGCATTATTAAAGATGTTATAGTTATCTCAGGGATTCCACAGGGACTGTTATACATTGTTCTAAATTTTTATTATTGTTGTTTTGATATCATTCTAAGAACTACAGAAATTTAAAAAATTCCTACTCCTTAAAAAAAAAAAGATATCTTGAGTTGGAAATGCAAATGTTATCACAGCAGTAAACTTTTAAAAAGTTAATTTTGGGTATCAAATCCCTCTAATATATGCCTCTTTCTACCCCCAAAGAAAATAGGTCAGAATTTAGAAAATAGTATCCATAGGTTATAATACACCTAAAATGAAGATTTAAAAAAAAAAAACAACTCATTTCATTTTCATAATTCCATTACAATTAATAATCCAAATACTTCATTTCAGGTCCTTTTTGTGGGGTCAGTCTCAGTCACAGAAGTCACGTACATACCAGTCAGCTGTAATCCTTCTTTTCTTAGCTTATCTACCCAGTTGTTTAATGTAGTAGCAAGAGATCAGGAAATGTGATTTTGAGTCCTGTCTTCTCATGCCATCACTGTCAGCTTGGGGGAGCAGGTCAGAGCATCCTCCACATGACAGCCTCACTATTCAGCATTGAATTGGGGTTCCATCCCAGCTGTTTCTAAAACACTACCCTGTTTTACATATGATGATATAGTTTCATGGAGTAGTGTCATTTAAAATATGAGATACTGCACAATAAATGTTTTTAAAGCTCACAATAGAGCCACATATGGTGTGATCTGTTTTTGTCTCAGGAAGAGAGGAGGTCATTGTTTCTTCTTCAGGCATCTGTCCTCCAGAGCCTAAGGCATTCTCCAGCGAGGCTCCCAACTCTCATCCACTTCCACATCCGTGCACATTGTCCTTTACTTGTTTCCAAAAAGCATATACTCAGGTTTCCCAAACTGATGGCATACTTCTTTTCTTCTTCCAGTGTGTTTTGGATGGGATTATGTTACCAACACGTTGGATTATATTCCAGGAAATAAATACTTTATGTAACTGGAATTCAATCCTAAATCTGTTTGTGATTAAAGCTTTTAAACAAATTCCCAGCTCCTTTGAACTAATAGTGATGTTGGCTGATTGTTAGAAGCCCTTGTTCCTTTTTTCCTTACTTCCATTGTCCTTTTACTGAAAGACTCCTTAATCCCATAGCCCAGTTCTAGTGTTTCCCTTGTTTTCTTCCTTCTCTCCATCCTTTGCTCTAGGGCTTTCTCTGCAAGGCTGATCTAGAGATTAGGTAGTGGATGTACATACTAACTGACTGTGGAAACCAGGACCTAAGTGCTCACACCCAGGGACATGCCAGAACCATTTGTTTGTTAATAGAAGCTTAGTGCTGAATTATTGTAAGAGAAGACAAAAGTCAGCTATATGCTGAATACTGGCTGTGTGCTGAATTCTGAAAGTGTTAAGTGTCCAGTGGAATCCACCTAACGACAGAGATTTGATTGCTACCACAGTTCTTCTGAAGAAATATATGAGCAGCTGTTTTTTTAATAGGTGAAAAGTTACTGTTCTGTTTTCCCCTGTAACTCATATTTCCATTGCTTATTTCCCATAGAATTTTTTTTTGGTTGTCAGTGGACCTTTATTTATTTATTATAATAAATGTATATATAAATGTATGTATATATATAAATTTATATAGATCCTTGTTCTGAGAATCAAACCCAGTGCCTCACACATGCTAAGCAAGCACTCTGCCACAGAGCCACAACCCCAGCCCTCCCATAGAATATTATCCTAACTCATTTTTATATCTCTGAAGGTTTTTTATTGACTACTATCACATAAATAAGCATAAAAATTAAGATTCATAAATTTGTATCTTGATCTTAAGACTTTAGTACTAAAAGGTTCTTTGCATCATCATTCTTATAAATTTTAGAATATGAATGATCAAGACCGCAAACACAAATTCATGAAAATATTAACATAAAAGGTAAAATGCTATTTATGTATTAGTAAAAAAAATTTTTTTCTGTTGCATTTAGACATGAGATGCCTGTCACTTCCTGCTAGAATGAGACAGGGTTTTTAGTAGCAATCACATTCTTGTTTTCTTTTTCAAAAAAAATATTTCTCACTTGTAGAGGGTACATTTATTTCATTTATTTACTTTTTTTATGGGGTGCTGAGGATCTAACCCAGTGCCTCACATGTGCTAGGCAAGCACTGTACCACTGGATCACAACCCCAGCCGCTTGCTTTCCTCATAGATGTAAGAATTGAAAAACCTTGCTTACATTAATAGACAGATGGGAGTAGGAGTTTTGTGAGTTTTTTAATATTTAGCAGTGTCGTTCAGTTCTTTGACCCCTTCCCATCTATATGCCAAAAATCAGATTGTTATAAAAAATAATTTTTATAATCTGTAAGCAGACATATCAATTAAACTTCCTTCATTGTTTTTAAGAAATTTTTATGAAAAACCCTAACTTGGCAACGGTTTTGTTCCCTTTCATTACACTTGGGGACTTCTTGGGACATGTTCCAGGAAGCTCTCTCAGGACTCTCGGATCTTGACTCTTGCTGTTATTTCCTTTAACTTGTTCATACCTTGCAGTATTAAGAAGGGTTTGAGAAAATTGAAATATTTTTTGTTGAAGTACACCTTTGCCAATATAATGTTTTTGATGAAATGCTTTTATCTCACCATGAACTTTATAATATTTCCCTAAAAACTGAATCTAGCAGAATGTCCACCTTATAACTACAGGCCCAGACCTCACACCCACAAGTGCCACCTGCTCAGAGTGCCTGTCAGACAGGTGTGATGCTATTTTTAGATTTAAATGAACATGTTAGTGTATGTCACTGTGACAACTGCCCCATTCTTGAATTCTAACTCTAGATATAGCACTAGATAAGACTTGAAGCTTGGCCAAGTCTGGTATGTTATAAATACTGACTTGAGAGACAGGACGGAAGAAGCAAGGTAGTTAAACAAAATTTGGCATCACCACCACCCCACTCTATCATCTAAAATTAGAATATCCAAAAACAGGGCATACTGGCCAGAAAAACCTTGTTTATAATGTTCTTTCCCTTAATTGAAATGGGGAGACTGTGGCGCTCCAATGTAATCAATGTGCCTACGTAAAAGATGCTTCACCGATGTAGTACTATGCTTTGAAACCTCTCTTCATTTGGTTACTTTGCTGT
This sequence comes from Glaucomys volans, assembly GCA_020662805.1. Classification (NCBI taxonomy): domain Eukaryota; kingdom Metazoa; phylum Chordata; class Mammalia; order Rodentia; family Sciuridae; genus Glaucomys; species Glaucomys volans. The sequence continues at coordinate 311,009 of JAJEJO010000337.1, read as the reverse complement.
AATTCGGGATGGTAGCAGGTGTGTCTTGTCTTGTCTCTTTTTTTAAGTAACAGTGGACCAAGAGGCTCAGCATGGAACCCGAGTACAAGCGCAGTCCTAGGCTAGCCAACATTTAGGAAAGTGTGCATGTCAGGTTGAGTGTCTGGAAGTGGATTTCCATAAAACCACAAATGCCACAAAAATACTGATCCAGTGCACAGTTTCTCCCAGGGCTTCCCTGTCCTTCCACATTCCTGTCTAGCAGATGGCCAGCCTTAGGTTCGATGCCTCCAGCAGGAAGGTTCATACCACTTCCCAGCACTGAACCATTCAGCTGCTGGACAGGAAGGATAGGGAAGGAATAGCTTTATGGTTGTTACCTTTTGACTCCTAGTTGTGTGTGTGTGTGTTTATTCATGTGCACACTTTTCTTCCCTGTTTTTCTACTGGTTGCACCAAGGTCTGATTTACACATATCCCTTTCCTGTTTTATAGTGTCTTTGTTTCTGTGGCATGTTTTCCACTCACCTGTCATGTCCCTACTGGACTATTCTGGAAGAGCTGAGAAGCACTGGTGTAAACAGCAGCAAAAGACAACAGGGCAGCAGGCTTTATTCAAACTGTTCATCCCGAGTTGTCCCTGGAGTGCCTTGCAATGTCTTAGCGGAACTCTTTGGGGTATAATCAGTAATCAGATGGCAGTACTCTTACCCAATCAGAAACTATTGGATGCTTGACATTTTATGCTCCTCAACATCCCTCCCTCCCCACCCTGCATGGTAAAGAGGCAGTTGACCTTCCAAGGGCCTTAAATGTAAGGAAGGTGAATTTTTACTGCCTCTGCAGCTATGGGAGGCAGAGGTGTTGTGGAGGAATGATCCTGTGCCACCTTCATCTTGAAGATGACTTCCAAGGAACAGCCAGTTCTGCTGCCAGTACCTGACTTCATTGAGTAAGTGAGGAGTTCGTGAGTTCACTGATTGCTTGGGTCACAGTCCTGGGTGAGCACCTTTGCCCACCAGTGGCTGCCTAAGCCAACAGAGCAGATAGCAGCCTAACACCTGAGTGTTGAAGAGAAAGCCTAACACTTTCTCTTCAAAACATAGGTCTTAAGTATTTGCACATTTGGAGGTTAAAATGGCAGGCTTTACAGGTAGAAAATACCTTCCATTTCAGATGAGCTCAAACTTAGCCTTGTTTTCAGGTCATTTCTATAGTGCTCAAGCAGGCTTCTTTCTCTGTTTTTCTTTAGTTTGTCAGCTGATGAGAAGTTCCAATTAGGAGTTTCTTCAGTTTCATCATCGGTTGCTATTAATTTGCATGGATAAATTTAAACTTTGCTTTTAGCTAGGTCACAAGGTAGAATTGCTTGGCATAAATATTTAATTTTTCCAGCCGACTGAAGTTCTCAGTGATAAAAGTATTCTAGCTAATGTTTCTTCTTGAAGCTTGACCTTCATAATAAGTATGTTCTTTCTTTTCCTATTACTGGAATATACACACATGCTAATTGTATACAATATCTAGGGAATTCAACACCAAATTTCATTGGAGTCAGTGCAGCAGTTGTGTTTCTGTGAATTTCAAATGGTCTAAGAGGGAGAAAAATAAATGTACTTTGGGAGTGGGGGAGGCTACCGAAGATGAACCCAGGGGTTGCTTTACAACTGAGCTACATCCCCAACTCTTTTTATTTTGAGACAGTGTCTTGCTAAGTTGCTGAGAGTGGCCTCAAATTTGGGATTCTCCTGCCTCAGCCTCCTGAGATGCTGGGATTACAGGTGTGTGCCATGACCTCCAGCAAACAAATGTACTTTTTGTCACAAAATTTTTCATTATCTATTTAGGGAATCTTTAAATTTAGCCAATTAAAATAATTGTAAGATTGTTTATAAATACTTACAGATGATGAAATCAATAAAGTTGCAAGTCAGTTGCTTTAAAATAGCAACTGACCATTTCAGAGGTTGTGGTTGTTTTTATGGTAACTGGATTTATGTACGTTCATTCTCTCCAGCCTCCTTTCCCTCTGTATTTGGCCCAGTTTGTTCATTTGTTTCCTTAAATGCTTATATTCTGACTTACTAAGTAAATAAAAAAGGTATTTTAATCCTTCTATATTAAAAATTTTATTCAAAGAATCGTTTAGAATTTTACAATATTATATCTATTTAATTATTTTATTTTATTGGTACTTGGGATTCAACCCAGGCATGCTTTGCCCTGAGCTGCATCCCAGTCATTTTTATTTTTTGAGACAGCATCTCCTGAATTTACTGAGTCTGGCTTTGAACTTGTGATTCTCCTGTCACAGCCTCCTAAATCGCTGGGATTATAGACATGTACCACCATGTCTGACTCTTAGGAACTTTTAGATAACTAAAAAACAAATCTACCCATTGAACACTGAATTGATGATAAACCCTTATTCCTCATGCCTTGGTCTCCAGAGTTCACACTGGAGACCCCACTCTGCTGAAGATCGAACCCAGAGTCTTGCACAGCTAGGGCAAGTGCTCCACACTGATCTCCCCGCACCAGCAACACACCGCGTTCTTGACCATTTACTTTTACCTCATGTAAGGCCCGGCCAGCCAGTGTTGAGCAGCCAATGGCTACTAGACTTCTCCTGTTCCATTCTGTGGTTTTTGTTTTCCCATGAAGATATAGGTGAAGCAATGGCAAGAAATGCAGCATTGCTTCTGAGTTGCAAGATGAAGTCGCTGGTTCAGGATTCCTGAGAAAAACAAGCAAACCCCTCTGATGGAAGCAACTCTGGTCCTATCTGATCCACCATAACCAGGAAAGGGCTTAAGGACCAAAACCACCCCCAGTGCATCTCTTATTTCCTCAAGGGTATTTTCTAGTCTTTCTAGTGTTTCTCAGGAAAACAAAAAAAAAGTCCAGAATTAAACTTAGAGGTAAAGTTACTCTTTATTCCTTCAATAAATAAATCCTTTAATTTCCTTTAAGATATATCTGTTGTTCTCAACAAAGTGAAATGTAGAACACAGGAAGAACTGAGCTGGAAATGACATAGTCACTATCATATTCTGGTCAAGGGACAACTGCCACCAGGATCCAGTCACCTACCCCTGCTATCTTGGGGTATCCCTCCTGGCTGACATGAGGAGCATTCATGCTTTACCTCACCTTCTCCCCTTTTAGACTCAGAATCCATAAGCACACGGCTATCTTGAGTAGCTTCCCAACAGCTCTGTTGGCCCACAGATGGGGCAAAGCATCTCAGCCTTTGATACCTCCCTGCTCCATGCAGCCCTGAGGTCGAGGGGATCGTGTATGTAATGAAAATAGCTAGCATTTGTTGCTCACTTCACATATGCCTGCCACTCTTCTATGTTTGTATTTTATATGAGTTTATCTAATCTTTATGAGCCCTATAGGTGTGTAAAGAATTTATTCCCACTTTGGGGAGAGACTGGGGTCTTGCACTTGGCCACAGAAGCAAGTAGGTAATAGAACTAGGATTTGAATGTGGGGAGTTTGATCTCAGATCCCATTTTTTCCCATTGTTTTTCAATTACAAAAACATGTAACATAAAATTTACCATCTTAACTATTTTTAAGTGGTACTAAGTGCATTTACGTTCTGTGACCATCACTGTCATCCACTGACAGAAATAAAACCAACAAAGCTAAAACTATGCCCATTAACACCAGCACCCTGTCCCCTTCCCAGCCCCTGAAGGCCAGCATTCTGCTTTCTGTTCACAGCCCATTCTGTCAACCACAGTGCTTTTCTGTCTCTGCAATTTAGGAGCAGACTAACCCGAGTGTGTTTTGCTGCTCCCTTTTTCCCACCACACCACTTACCGCATAGATCTTCCCTCGTCTGTGCTATGATCAGCACAAACACACGTGCATATGTTGTAGGGCAGACCAGCTTCTGGGGATTGAAGTTGTTGCCTTCTTGATCCTGTTCCTTTTGTATTCTGAAATGGTTAGGTTTTAAAATAACATCTCTTGCATTACCCTTGATTACAAGAGTAGTACATGGAAATTTTAGAAGATTTAGAAAATACAGAGAAGTATAAAGCAAATAAAGACTTCCTATCCTGCCAAACCCTAGAGCAACCCACTGGTAACGTTTTCGTGCTGCAGCCTCCTGGTGTGTGTTTCTGTGTCTGTAAACATGTAAGTGTCAAAATTAGAACGTGTTGCTTTTTGAACATACTCACTGTAGCCTGTGTCTTTCAGGTTTAGAAGTTTGTTTAGAATGAACACTAAAAACACAACAAATTTTAAAATGTAAATAACTGACAAAAACCTAAGTCTAAAATGCTTTTATTTTGTGTTTTTTTGGGGGTATACACTCTTACCATATGTGACAGTGACTGTATGATATATTCTATAGCAGAATTAGATAATTTCCTCAAGTAGTATTGCTCAAAAAAAAATTTTTTTTTTGTACTGGGCATTGAACCCACTGAGCCACATTTGTAATCTTTTTATTTTTTATTTTGAGACAGGGTCTTGCTAATTTACTGAGGCTGATCTTGAACTTGCAATCCTCTTGCCTTGGCCTCCCGAGTTGCTGGGATTATAGGCATGTGCAATTTTGCCTGGCTAAAATCCCTAGTTTTAAGATTCGCTCTTGGTGGTGTATGTTCACGTAATGACTTGTGTCCAGTATTGTAATATCATATAGCATTTTTGCTGCCTTAAAAGTCCTCTGTGCTCCATCTATTCATTCCTCCATCCCTGGTAAGCACTGATCTTTTCACTGTCTTCAGTTTTGCCTTTTCCAAAATGTCATAGAGCGGGAACCAAGGGGTGTGTAACCTTTTCAAGTTGGCTTCCTTTACTTCATAACATGCATTTAAGTTTCTTCAAGGTCTTTTCATGGCTTGAGAGCTCATTTCTTGTTAGTGCTGAATAACATCCCCAAAGTAACCTACTTCTTAACTTAGAATTTCACCATGTTAAAAATTGTGTATCAGTAAACAGACTATTTTGTCTTCAAGAAGCTTGTAGTCCAACAAAGGCAACAGGGAAGGCACCAAGCTGTGAGGTAACTGCCTGAAAGAAATAGATGTGGTGGGCAGTGGGAATATAAATGTGCATCTGGGCCAGGTGCACCAACAGCATACCCTGTCTCCTTAAGGTGAGGAAGATGTAGGTAGGGCATAAGATACCACCCTTTTCTGCTAGAATTATATTAGTCTTCAGTTAGCCAGATAAGCTGGATAGTACCCATGGTTTAACACTAAATAATACAGTCTCATATGTGATTAAATGTGGGGTTGTGAGCAATAGATTCTGCTACTCAAGGAGGTGGAAGGTGTAGGAAATCAATGAGTACTTGAGGAAGAAAGACTTGAACTGGGCCTGGAAATCTGTCTAGGCTATAGAGGAATTAAGGGAAGAGAGAAGAGCATTCCAGGTCAGGAGTGTCTATGATGGGGCTTATAATCCAGTGCCTGTCTAGTATTTGTTTAATGAGAATGAACATGACTGAACAGATTGAAAGTAGTATACCTCTTTTAATATCTTTATCTTTGATATTAAAGGAAGTTCTGACTTTGGGCTAATAATGTAGCACCATTTTAGAGTACTTGCCTAGCATTCATGAGGCCTTGAGTTCAATCCCCAGTATTTTACACACAGATATTCACACACACACACACACACACACACACACACTCACACACACCAGTCACTACTTATAAAAGCTTATATGGAACACATTCAGCTTGGAAGTATCTAAAAAATCAAAGTGAGCATGCCTTTGACCTAGAAATTCCACTTAGAGAAATCTGCTTTAAAGCCATATCTACCTATGTTTTGAGAAATATATAAATAGTTCATGGTATATCCATCTACAGACTTTGTTTTAAATTTAACAAATACAGCATTTCCTAATGTGCCCAGAGGTGGTCCAAGTGCTTTGCAAACATTAGTCTTACAGTGATGCTTTCTGGAAGATGCTATTATATTAGAACTGTGTTATTTATGAAGAAACTGACACAATTGAACCTGGCCAAAATCACATAGTTCATAAATAAGGGCAGCAGTGAAACTAGTTTGGTTTGGTGGTCTTAACATTGCACCATCCAGCAGTTAATCAAGAACTTGATAGACTCAATGTGCATTCCTTCCATGTGCATAAGACACCCCTCCAAACAGTGTGATGGGTCACTACATAGAGCTGATGCCATGCTTTAATAAGCAAAGCTCTCTCTGCCCTCCTCTGCCCCCTCATAAATGCATATGCAAATGTGTATAAATACTTAGCATCTAAAACTGTTGCTGGTGCTGTACCTCTGGGGGGAGGAGTGAGAAAGGGAAATGAAGAGGCATTTTTATCTTTTTACTTTTATAGTATTAAGTTTTTTTTTTTTTTTTTTAGTTGTAGATGGACACAATACCTTTTTTATTTATTTATGTGATGCTGAGGATCAAATCCAGTGCCTCACAAGTGCCAGGCAAGCAGTCTACCACTGCACCACAACCCTAGCATATTATTAAGTTTTATGTTGCAAATTATGTATTCCTGTATGTTCATTTTTTTAAAAACGGGGAGGGAAAGAGACCAATATAGGTATTTTTTAAGTAGAAGAAAAAGATGCTACATCATCTCAATTAAGACAAGTTTCAGTGATCCCAGCTTTCTTGACTTGTCCCCAACAGCAAATCTGGGTTTAATGAGATCTTAGGATATATATAGTTGAACCTTCTCTTTCTCCTTATAGATTCCTGTTCTCCCTCGTCTCCCTAATGAGGCAGCAATAAATCTACCATTTCTTTTAATCAGGTTACCTAGATGTCTGTTTTCTGTAATATTTTATGGTAACAAATGAGCTTATTTTCTTTGAATATAGTTGGTTACAGTTTTGTGAAGATCACATTATTTTTGTGTAGGTTGTTAAGCATGTGGACATGTGAGTAGGGGAAGTCACAGCTGAGCCAGGTGGCATTCAGCCAGGATTGCACCTTGGGACTATTCACTTGGACCAAGTGAATTTGACCAACAGGCTTCCTGAGAGACCTGATTCCCAAGAGAAGGGTAAATAATGGTAGGGAGAAGTTTGGGAAGGTCATCAACATGTTTCGGAGACTACCAAGAGAAGTTTCTTACTTAATGAATTTTTTAAAGGCCCTCATGTTGTGGCCATGGAGGATAGAGTTGACAGATTGCAGTTCAGCTGCCTGCCCAATCTTTAAAAGGGCAGAACTGAAAACTGTTCTTAACATGTAGATAACCTGGTAGAACCCGATTTCACAATTATACTATAGAGTGCTGTGCTCAGAAAAGCCCAACATTATTTGCTAAAAAGTCTCAAATTTCGTTCAGAAAATTACCCACAAAAATGGCCTATGTGGTTTATCCCAGCCCACTGTGAAAAGATGAACTTAGGCACATTGAAATTTTAATGAGTTTATTTGAGTAGACCCTGGGTTTCAAGTGGTTCAGGACTCCACCAAGGGAGTGGGAAGGAGAAGTTTTACATGGTGTTCTTTGAGAGAACAGGACAAAGAAAATAGATTTGATTGGCTAAAGTGCAACATCACTAACTGGAAGTAGTTTGGCAGTTTCAGATTCATTACATTGAGTTGGATTTCAGTTTGCCTACGTAGGAACCCAAGGCACTGGAATGACCTCAGTGTCATGGCCCCCTAATTAATTACCATCTATATGAAAAATTTTGCTTTTTTTTGTCCCCGTCATCATTGCCCAGTTCTGGTCGAAGGCAGGTTCTTCAGTAGTCATTAGCTCAGGTTCATCACTAGATAGTGTGCTCATGAACCAAGGAGAAGCAGTTATTTGTTTTGGTGCTGGGGGTTGAAATGGGTGCTCCACCCCTGATCTACATCCCCAGCCTTTTGTATTTTTTATTTTGAGACAGGGTCTCACTAAGTTGCCGAGACTAGCCTCAAACTTGAATCCTCCTGCAGTGTAAATTAATGGAACTGTAGTTGTGCACACTGTGCCCAGCCCAAGGAGAGTGTTTGGGTAGTGTCTGTATTTCCTTATGGTGTTCAGTGTACTCTGTGTTGTAAGGTCCTCTGGAAAGATTTGTGAAATTGAACTGACTTTAGTTAAATTTTGTGGGTTGGACTTTTCTGTTCCTTTCCAGGAACACGTTATATAAAGACTTCAGCAGGTAAGTTTGCTATCCATATTGTACGTAATGGTTTTACTTTTCTCATTAAACAGGAACTATCCAAGATCACGATGCCAGTTATATTTAATGAACCTTTGAGCTTTCTACAACGACTAACTGAGTATATGGAGCATACTTACCTCATCCACAAGGCCAGTTCATTTTCTGATCCTGTGGAAAGGATGCAGGTGTGTCATGCACTAGAAAAGGCTTAAATCTTCTCCCTCCTCCTTTCCCTAATCCTCCACCACACACACATTTCCCCATTTGGGAAATGTTCTCAAAGCTTAACCACTATAGTTGGAGAGTCCGCTGTGTCCTTTCCCCACTGCCTGTCCTCTGGTGAGTTCTACCATAGTGAAAGACCAGTGGGAATTTCAAGAGAAGCAGAAGGTGGTCATAACCACACCTGGATATTGGAAACTGTTTCTGGGTCTTCATTTTAGAAAGTAGCATTTTTTGTGTGTGGGGGGGTTGGGGGAGTGGGGGGTGTTATGGTGGTACCAGGGATTGAACCAATGGACATTTAACCACTGAGCCACATCCCCAGCCCTTTTTTATATTTTATTATTTAGAGACAGGCTCTCACTAAGTTGTTTAGGGACTTGATAAGTTGCCGAGACTGGCTTTAAACTCGTGGTGCTCCTGCCTCAGCCTCCTGAGCCACTGGGGATTATAGCCATTCACCACCACGCCCAGCTAGAAAGCAGCATTGTGTTAAGGGGCCAAAATCCAACATTATTTTTCTTTCATGCTTTCTTAAGAAGGGGTTTCTAAGAGGGAGTGAACACACACCATGTATTTATGTATTTTGCCTATGTGTGCACATACAAAAGATAGCAAGGAATTGAACTTTTTTCCCCACTTCTGGTGCTGGGGATGGAACTCAAGGCCTCTTGCTTGCTGGGCAAGTGCTTCACCACTGAGCTCCATTCCTAGCCCAGGACTTGAACTTTCAAGTTTTCTTTTAAATAGATTTTTTATGTGATACATATGGGTGTATAAGTGATAAAGGCAGAATACAGTAGACACCTTCTTCAAATAAAGCCATAGCTTTCTGAACTGAATCTTTCTGTTCTTTCCTTTATATAAGTCAGCATTTCCTAACCTCATTACCTTTGACAATGTTTATTTTACATCTTGTTTTCCTCATTTCTAAAAATGTTGTACAGTCAACCATCCAAATTCATGGGTTCTGCATCCACAGATTCAATCAACCTCAGATCCAAAGTAGTTGTAGAAAAAAACTGAATATGTAACTACCTATTCTTTGTCATTATTTCATAAACAATACAGTACAAGAGCTATTTACATTGTTTGGGGTGTTATGTCATCTAGTGATGATTTAATTTGCATGGGAGGATGTGCATAGGAAATGAGTAAATACTATGCCATTTCATATGAAAGATATGAGCATCCACAGATTTGGGTATCCAAGCAGGTTCCTGGAAGCACTATCCTCAGATATTGAGGAAGAGTTGTACTTTTGAGAAATGATTATCTATATTAAAAGCCACTGTGTTTGAAAGATTGTGAAAAGTCCTTGAGAGAATTTGTAGCACTCCTAGAGTGTTATAAAAGCCACATTTGAGAATGACATTATAAGAAGAGACTCAGTAATTTTCATTCTGAATATCCAAGTTTCCACATTAAATTTCTAGAGCCATATTAAAAATCCAGAGTAATTAAAGTCCTCAAAATAATTTTGTTAGTTACTGTGTTCAGCACAATTTCAGTCCCTGAGAGCATGAGAGCAAGTTGGACTATTTTTAACTTGTGTGATGCTCTGTCCCACAGTGTGTAGCTGCATTCGCTGTGTCTGCTGTTGCTTCTCAGTGGGAACGTACTGGAAAGCCCTTCAACCCGCTTCTCGGAGAGACTTATGAATTAGTTCGGTGAGGTCTTTCACTCCATTCCAGACAGATAGTTGAATTTGCATGATTTACACAGATTTTTTAATAAAGAGGAAAGATACATTTTGAGCACTACCATATAATTCTGAATGACTGGAAAAAGTTAACAATTCTGTTTGTTTCTATGCAACTTATTTTAGTATCTCAAAAATACTGAAACAAACATAAAATGTACCTTCATAAAGAGTAAATTGTGATGATTTTAGTGTTCCTGATCACATGGAATTATTCTCTCTTTTTAAAATGTAGTTATAAGGCATGATCAGGTTTTTAAAAATATATAATCATATCATATAAAATATATTAGCATCAGTTCATACAGTACTGTTACCTTAAAGGCAGTGAATCTGTCTTCAAATGCAGTTCTGTTTGCCTGTGCTAGTCTGTGTCTTGTTTAAACACAGGAATTCATGTGGCTTTAGTTTTCTTGTATCATTTTCCTTTTCTTTGCACAAATTTTATTACATTTGTTCCTTAGATGTTGGAAAGTAGAGACACTGTATTTCTCTTCCTTATTGTGAAAGAATTGATAAATTTTAAGTTTAAATGCATAATACTTCCACTTCATACAGATCACCCAAATTCATGTGAGTGTTCTTTATTTTAATGTGTTCAAGTAACTAGCACTAAAATTGCAACAAATTTAGTCATTTCGGTGCACATGTACAGTTGTACCATTTCTCATATTAAATTGGTCTTTCATCAGGATGATGATAAAGAACTACTTTGTCAAACCTGTTTCTTCAATATTTTAATTGCATTTTGACTGAAATGACAGTAATGTAGACATTTAATGATAGAGTAATTACATTGTTGCCTTTCTTTTTTTAAAGAGATGACCTTGGATTTAGACTCATTTCTGAACAGGTCAGTCATCACCCACCAATCAGTGCATTTCACGCCGAAGGGTTAAACAATGATTTCATCTTTCATGGCTCAATCTACCCCAAACTGAAGTTCTGGGGGAAGAGTGTAGAAGCAGAACCCAAAGGAACCATCACCTTGGAGCTCCTTGAGTAAGTTCTGATCAAGCCATTCAACTCTTTTCATGCATACACACACATACACAGACCTGACTTCAGTGTTCAAAAGCTGGAGAAAATGAAAGTCTTTGTAATTGTCAACTGTCTGCCTCTGTGTAAAAGAATTTATGAAGCATGATGTTAGCCATTGTTAGTCAATCTGGGTGTGTGTAAAAAGTTTAACTCGATGTTTAACCGGGGTGTTTGGGTCTTTTCTAAGATCAGTGGGGTTAATCATTCTACGGCAGTTCTTATGAAACAAGCTGTCTATGTATCATGATGCCAATGTTTTGTTAAAGACCTTTCAAACTGAATTCACCTTGAGAAATAATAAAATAACAATTGTGTGGCATTTATTAGCTATTAGTTAAATTAGGAATTCTATTCTTTTGCAAGATTAGCTTTAAATTCAAAGAAATATCCAGTAAAGGCAGTGTAAGTGCTCTCTGCCCTCTCCCTCCCACTGATTACCACTAGAAACCCTGGACTAAAGACAAAAAGCAACAATCAAGGACTCTGAATGTGAATGAAGACAGGCAGATGGGGAAGAGAAATCAAATCCTGGAGACCAACATGACAATAAAATTCCTCCCCATTCTCCTGGCTTACTGTCAGTACAGCAAGCCACAATATTGGGCAGTGGAGGCAGAGTTTCAAGAGATACTCTCTTTCTAATTAGAGGACCTGGAAAGATCCCTTGCAGATGCAGAGAGAGAGGAAAATTCTGTTTTATCTCCCAGCCTTGTTCCTGAACAAGCCGTAGGGCTCGCATCTGCTTTCCTATAGTAGGAGTGGCAGCCACAGCCACACTAGTTCTGAAAACTCAGCAGAAGTTTTCCTGGGCCACAGGAACTGGATAAGGGGGTCCCTGTGGTCCAAAGAGTGAAGAGAATCCTTGTTACTTCTTTCTCTTGTCTCTTTGTCCAAGAAGAAGGCCTCATCTTGGGAAGTAGAGGTGGAATAGAGGCTCAGACCCCAGCTTGCCAGCCAGAGAAAAGGATCCCTGGTATCTGAGAGTGGAGGTAAAAGCACAGAGAAGAGGGAGCTTAAGACAGGAAGAATCTTGAAGGCCTGTATATGGTTTTCTAAGCCACCTTACACTCAAGCATTGAAACAACCTGAAATGGCTCACCAAAGGCCTTGAGTTCTGAACACTGGTGTGACCTCAGGCCCAAATCCCTGCATGGCTACTAGGAATGAATCTGAATAACACCAAAAGACTTTGAAAATTAAACTAACACTGCAATCAAAGACTACAGTAAAAGGGTCAGGACCTGTAACCTGGAACTGTGTTAATTGCCTACTAAAACAACTCAAAACAGTCTTCTCCAGAAGAGTTTACAAGGACACTGAGTCTCATAAATTCAAGTGTCCAGAATACAATCCAAAAGTATTTGGCATACCAAGAAATAAAAAAACCTTAACAACTCACAGTGGAAAAGGCAGTCTGTGGACTAACCCCAGAATGACCCACATATTGAAATCTGCATCAAAAACTTTAAAGCAGTTGTAACTGTGCTCCCTGAGGTAAAGGTGAACATTCTCAAATGAAGAAATTGAAAGGCATTTTTGCAAAGATTGGAAGTATTTCTGGAAAATTTAGTACTGGAAACAGAGTAACCAGGACAAGTCAGTGGCACAGTGCTGATGATGAAGTGTGCAGACTCTGTTTGCTGAAAACTACAAGATACTGATGAAAGTCATTAAAGGACACCTGAGTGATGGAGAGCTGTATCGTGTCTCAATGTATTCAGAAGCCTCATTATAGTTAAGGTATCAGTTCTCCCTGGTTGGTCTATAAGCAGTCTGTATTAGCACAACCAGATCAAAATCTCTCGATGATTTTCAATAGATATGGAGAAGTCTATTCTAATTTTATATGGAAAGGCAAATAGCACAGCCAAAACAATTTTGAAAAGGGAAAACAGGATTGATGGACTTCCAGTACCAAGTTTGAAGACTTCAAAGCTATCATAATCCAAACGTTGTGGTATTGGCAACAAGGCTAACCACATGCATTAGTGGAGCAGAAAAGAGTCCAGAAATTGACCCCACAGAAATAAGGTCAGTTGATTTTTGACAAAGGTGCAAGGACGATGCAATAAGAAGGGTAGTCAGTTCCACAAATGGTATGGGGAGAACAGCTGCAGTGTACATCTGTATGTTAAAAATTAAACCTCAGCATACCTCACACTTTAAATTCAAAGTAGATCGTGCACTACAATAAGACATAAAACTATAATGCTTTGTGAAGAAAATAGAAAATCTTATGACTTTGGCAAAGACCTCATATAGATACAATATCAAAAGCACAATCATAAAAGATAAAATTGACAACTGTTTATTAATTAAAAACTTTTGCTCTGTAAAGGAGACCATTCATGGTATAAGAAAACAAGGTATAGACCAGTCACAATTATTTACAAATCATATTTGAAACAAAGGATTTGTGTCCAGAATATAAAAAGGACTCTGAAAAACTCAACAATAAGAAACCACACAGAATGAAATTGGGCAAAAGATTTGAACAGATGCTTCACCATTAGATGTGGATAGCAAATTAACATATGAAAAGATGCTCAATAGCATTAATTAGAGAAATACAAATTAAAAGCATAATGAGATACCAGTACACAACTATCAAGAGTGGCTAAAGAAAAAATAATTTAATAAACTGACAGTACAAAGTGCTGACAAGGATGTAGGGCAAACTACATCATATGGAATGCATCATTTGGAATCATATGTTTTTGGTGGGAAATGTAAAATGATAGTCACTCTAGAGACCTGTTTGGCAATTTTTTATAAAGTTAACCATATGGTTACCACATGATTCAATACTCCTACCTTAGAGAAAAGAAAAAGTATGTCCACACCAAAATCTCTATACAGTCTTGTACAGTGGCATTATTCATAATCACCAAAACCTGAAAACCACTTAAGTGCCCTTCACTGGGTAAATGGTGAAACAAACTATGGCACATTCATATAGTGGAATACTGCTCAGCAATAAAAAGAATGATATAACATACATAAAATACATAAAAGAACGTAACTGAATTTCTGATGCATTCTACAAATTGAAGATGCTAATCTTAAATGATTATATACTATATCATTTTATTATGAGACATTCTGAAAAAGACAAAATTGTTGTTTTGCAGAACAGGTAAGATGTTTAGGGATTCAGGATGAATTAGGGATTTGGGGATTAGGATGCATAAGGGAAGCATCAGAAAATTTTGGGGAGGAGATGGAGTTGCTCTGTATTCTGATTGTGCTGGTGGTAATTGCATAGATCTTTGTATACATTAAACTCATCGAACAGTACACCAACAAAATTTAATTTTTCCATACATAAAAATAAATTTTAAAAAGAGACCTAAGGATACATGTACAAAGATGCAAAACAGTTTTTTTTTTTTTTTTTTTTAAGCAAGGGATGTATAAAATTGGAGTTTATTCAATTCCATGAGTTTTCTTTTGGTGAGCTGGCAGCTACTCTTCTGGAATGTGCCAGATAGACTCATTTTTTTCCACCTCCAATTTAATTTTACTTTTCATATGTTTCACCAGTTTTTGAGTGCATAAAATGATTATATATAGGTTGAGTATACCCTACCTGAAATGCTTGAGACCCAAAGTGTTCTGGATTTTGGAATCTTTTAGATTTCAGAATGTTTGCATAGATTTGACCTGGTGAGTATCCCTCGTATGAAAATCTGAAATGCTTCAAAATCCAGATTGTTTGGGGCATTATGTTGGCACACAAAAATTTTACATTTCAGATTTTTGGATTAGAAATGCTCAACCCATATATAGTTTATTTAGAGTTTGGTGGAAGAATTTTTTCTTATGTTTTTGTTTCCTTTTAAAACAATAATTATATACAGCTGATACCTGTGTTACTGTGAGTAATATCAATAGTATTTAAAGTCTTAAAACTTAGTTCTTTTAAGAAGCCTAATTTGTTATCCTGAGTAAAAGCATTTGAAACAAATACACTTTTAAGCAAAATGGCACTTTTCATATATTTCTGTGGGTCTTGGTTTGTTTTTTAGGCACAATGAAGCATATACATGGACAAATCCTACCTGCTGTGTGCATAATATCATTGTGGGTAAACTCTGGATCGAGCAGTACGGCAATGTGGAGATCACAAACCACAAGTAAGGCACTTCAGGGTACTTGCCCGTGTCGTCAGCTTTCACCAAACAGTTTCAGTGGGCTTCATTTAAAAAAAAAAAAGGCAGGGTTGCAGGGAGAAAAAAGCTGGAGTAGTGCTGTTGAAAATTTAAGAGTCAGGCAGTAGGGCAGCAATATAGTCAGTAGTTCCAGCTACTTGGGAGGCTGAGGCTGGAGAATGGTGAGTTCGAGGCCAGACTGGGCAACATACATGATAGAGTGAGAACCTGTCTCAAAACAAAAACGAAATCGGGCAATGTAACCCTTGAGTGCATAGAACCAATCCATTTAATGAACAGTGTTCACTAAAGTTTCTGATTAAAAGCCAGCTGCAGTGGCTGTAATTCCAATAGCTCGGGAGGCTGAGGTAGGAGGGTCACAAGTTCAAAGCTAGCCTTAGCAACTTAGCAAGACCCTTAGCAACTTAGTGTCTCAAATTAAAAAATAAAAAGGGCTAGGACATGACTCAGTGGTTAAGCGCCCCTGGGTTCCAATTGCTGGTACAAAAAAAGAAGTTTCTGATTAAGAAAAGCTGAATGAACTCTGAGCTTCCTCAGCCCCTGCAAAGCTTAATTCCAATCTCAGTTTATTCTTACATTGTTTTATTTTGTGTTATTTTTATGGGGGGGAGCATAAGATCAGGTGGGAGCAGCATAAGAATTACTTTAAAAGTTTGAGTCCTATGTTACGAATTTAGTTAGGACTCAAACTTATTCTTTTTTTTTTTTTTTTTGGTATGGGGATTGAACTCCCACACTGAACCACTGAGCCCCAATCCTTGGCCTTTTTTGTACTATGTTCAGAGACAGGGTCTCACTGAGTTGCTTAGTGCCTCACTTTTGCTGAGGCTGGCTTTGAACTCACAGTCTTCCTGCCTCAGCCTCCTGAGCTACTGGGATTATAGACATGTGCAACCACGCCTAGCAGGTTGCTTATTCTTGGTGAACCTCATGACCCTTTCCTTTATGGGTATAGTACTGATGGAGATTAATCAACATCTGTATGGAGCCTGGCCTGTACAGAAAATCAGTAAGCAGCAATTAACTGCCAGAAAGATTACAGAATTACTCTTCTATAGTGTTGAATGGTAATCTGAACTTGATATTTCCTTCCTAGGACTGGGGACAAATGTGTGTTAAATTTTAAGCCATGTGGCCTTTTTGGTAAGGAATTACACAAAGTTGAAGGCTACATTCAAGACAAAAGGTAAAGTTTCATTTTATGTGTTGAGTAGCATAGATGTTGTTCATTAGATGTCAGTATTAAAATCTGTCATAATCTAAGAACCTCGCACTTAACAAATAGAAAACAAGGAGATAACTGTTTCTTGAAAGAATTTGAGTCATAAAAAAAGCTTTATATTAATATTTGGTGACAGTGAACACTGGTTTGTTGGCTAACATCAATTTCTTTTCACAGTAAAAAGAAGCTCTGTGCGCTCTATGGGAAGTGGACTGAGTGTCTATATAGTGTTGACCCTGCAACTTTTGATGCTTACAAAAAAAATGATAAGAAGAACACTGAAGAGAAGAAGAACAGCAAACAGGTGAACATCCTGTAAGGTGGTATCAAGGAGTAACTGGACTCTTACATTGGTACTAATCCTTTTGGAAGTGACCTGTTATTGGGTCACCGTTTACCCTTTCTTTTTTGGTGTTGCTAATGCATGTCATTCTTCTCCTTGCATCTTTTAAATGAGTGAATATCTACCTTAATATCAAATGTTTGATGTGATCTTATATAAGATGTGGCTGTGTAACACTTTTGCAACTGTGTAGCAGTTCTTTGTGGGGCTTTGGTTTAATTCACAACATTTTTGAAAGTTGTAGCTCACCCTAGACAAATTTTCTTACCGTTTATGTGGATTAGAAGTTGAAATTATTTGAATAGGTAAAATTTCCTCCAAAATGATCTCTGACATTTTCATGTTTATCCACCTTGCTGGTTTCTTCCTTATCTTGGGTCACTGAAGTGAAGGCCATGGTGGATGAAGTTGCCATCGTTGGACTCCTCTGCTCTTCATACTGAACTTCCTCCTTTGTGGGTCAGTCAGTGTTCTGATAGAATTTCCCATGAGCAAAGGCACTTAGCTTCTTGCTGCCTGACCCAGGCAGGCTCCAGCATTCAGAAGGCTCCAATCCCTTCCCTCCAGTCAGAACTGCTGAGAACTAAAGAAAGCATGCACCTGTTTGACCAGGAAATACTTGTTTGAGGACGACTCCTTTCTGGTGGCTAGCCTGGGCACAGACTCTGGGTGGAATCTAGTCTCCACCACTTGTGAGCAGGGCAAGCTTAGGCCAGTTTCTAATCCCTCTGCCTTGGTACCTTCATTTGTGAAATGCAGATCATGACAGCACCTACTAGTTGGATGAGTTAACAGATTAAAAGACTCAGAACAGTCCCTGCTCATAGTAGACTAATGGAATTCTTTCTGTTGGACGGATGTCCTTTAACCGGTAACTCAGGCATTGTCTGAGAGAGCCTGTTACAAATGCAGGCTCCTGGGCCTCACCTTGGACCTTCTGATCACCGTCTCTGGTGCTCTTCACATGTTTCTTATGTGTGTAAAAGTTTAAAAAGCCTTCATTTTCTCAAAAGCAGAAGTTATTTTTATCAGTGGCTTTCTTTGTAAATTGAGCTCTTTTCTGAGACGAAGAGCTTTGTGAAATGGCCAGGGCCCACTGCTTTCCTGTGGCTTTGGCTTTTTTCTATTTCCCTTTGGCCCTTTTTTCTATTTCCCTTTTCTCTGACAGCCCATGTTCCTGCCTACCTTTGCCTCATCCTGTGAGATGTACTAACTGTTCTCTGCAACCATCAGGAATCCAAGGGGCTGGAGAAGAAAATGTCCCAGGATCCTGGGACCCTTGACACAGACTCCTGGGCCATAGCTCCTGCCACGTAGAAGGCAGCCTCGCTGGCACACTTCAGCCCTCTTTCAAAGAGTGTGGACAGCATACAACATTGGCAAAATTCCAGAAAATATCCCCATGTCCCAGGAATCCCTTGCCAGTCTTTGTAGAACAGTGGCCTTCCCTCATACGTTCATTTCTTGTCTGCGCTCTCTCCGTCCTGTGCATCGCCCTCCCATGGATTTCTGAGGTTCCTGAACATATCCACACGCTGTGAAAACCTTTTATCATCAATGGTGTCAGCTCCTTGCTGTTTTTTAAATCATACTTTCACTGAAAGTATCTCAAAGCATAGTTTCAGATTTGTTAACTGTGATGTTGGGCATCTTACCAACCTTCCAAAGCCTTGAGTTCTTGATGTGTAGCACTGTGGTAGCAGCAGCTTCTCCTGGGCCTGTTACATAAAGCCTGAATGTGCGAGCACCTTGCCTAGCTCTGGCCCCCGGTGGGTAGCCAAAGGAACTGTTAGTTTCCTTCTCAGCCTAACATCTTTTTAAATTCTCTTTTTATCAGATGCATTCGGGATCCCTGCTGGGTTTGTGTCATTGATGAGTTTAGTTAAGTGCCCCAGGATGTAATGGTCTGTCTTTCTCACCTATTACCTGTGTTGGCTGTGTCTCTAGTGTATTAAGTTCCTCAAAAGTCAGGCAGTTCTGGTACTTCTGCCTCCTAGTGCTGAGCACTGAGAAGGTTCTCAGTGATTGGCCAGTGAATTATTTTGTCTTTAAAAAGTCAGAAGCTTTGAAAACATAATGTACGGTGGTAGAGAGGGCTGGTGACGGTGCCTTGAAGGCAGATGACACCGTGCAGCACACGCAGCGCCATACACACAACACTTGCTTAGTCTTTGCCACGTGTGAGGAGGAGAGAATATTAGAATTAGAAAGTCACTATGTTGCAGATACCTGGGATCCTGCAGATCTGTCTCTTGCTTCAGCAGTGTTTGGACAGAATAGCCCTTTGGAACTCCCTCTCTTCCAGCCTCCAAATACCTTGCATTCTCCTTTTCAGTCACAACCTCCAGGACCATCTAATCACCCATTTTCTCCTCCTAGAAGCAGCCAACACTGTGTTTTGTGGTTAGTTCCTCATTGCTGACCAAACATGACCTTCCAAATTTATCAGTATTATTCCACCAAGTCGAGGCCCGTTAGCCATCCCATGTTTACAGCTGCAGGCCTCCTACACTGAGCATCTCCTGAAGAGTCTGCACATCCTCTTCCAGGATGTGCAGAGGCCTTATCGAGAGGAATGGGTAAAACTCTGGTGCTAGGGTCTAAACCAGGTCTCTCTGCATCTTCATGCCCTGGACTTTGTCCATGCAGACCCCTGTCTTTTTGACTTCTGGAGAGCCACTTCCTGGGTGAGACAGTGGAGCTCATGGGGAAGATGGTGGTCACCTGTCGTTATCCCCACAGGCCAGCTGTGAGAGCAGCTCTTCCAAAGGCTTCCTGTGGAGCACAACCAGCCAGCACCCATGAGCACTCTGAATCCCTGGCGGCCTCTCCTAAGCCGCAGACAAGATGAAAACAAAACTTGTTGCAGCATAAAAAGAAAAAAGGTCATGGTGTCTCTACCATCCTGCAGTTTAGTTTCTAGTGGTGTGCAGTAAATGCTGTTTATTTTATTATTCATAAGTATATATGCATATTTTAAAACTTTTTACTTAAATGGTGTTCATCTGCTGGTTTTCTAGATGAGCACTTCTGAGGAGTCTGATGAAATGCCAATGCCAGACTCTGAAAGTGTGTTCGTCATCCCTGGAAGTGTTCTCCTGTGGCGAATAGCCCCCCGGCCTCCAAATTCTGCCCAGGTGAGACCAGCCTTACTGGAAGTGACTGCATTGTTTATAGCCAGCTTTGGGGGTAACCTTTCCCAGGCAACTTGAGACATGGCTCCTGTGTGCTGCTTTTCCTCCTTAACCAGAGGCTCAGCACACTCATGTCATCGTCCATACTCTCTGATGTTGGCTGAAAAGACATGTAGGGTGGGACCTCCCTGGGCCCTCTCCATGTTACTTAGGCATAAGACTGGCGGTTGTCAAATACAGGCTGATGAAACCTTGTCAAAATAAACCTTCCAAGCCGGGCGTGGTGGTGCATGCCTGTAATCCCAGCACTTGGGAGGCTGAGACAGGAGGATGGCGAGTTCAAAGCCGGCCTCAGCAACTTAGCGAGGCCCTAAGCAACTCAGTGGGACCCTGTCTCTAAATAAAATATAAAATAGGGCTGGGGATGTGGCTCAGTGGTTGAGTGCCCCTGGGTTCAATCCCCAGTACCAAAAAAAATAAAAATAAAAAAAATAAACCTTCCATAGCCATCAAGGAATGATTTTAATGAAGGAAGATTGTTGATTTTGCTGATAGTTCTAAAAGTTGATAGAGGAAAAGGATTGAGGCCTGCTTTGAGACCAATACCCACAGATGGTGCAGAGCCAATGAAAACAGTAGAGAAGATCTGAGAAAGGCTGCCTGCCCACGAAGTGAGGGGTCACTTTCAAATCAGCCTCTTTCAGGCCTTTCCATTTTGTGTCATCCCTTGGTATATGTTAATTTGATCGTTTTGCTTCTTGTCAGATGTATAATTTTACCAGTTTTGCAATGGTTTTGAATGAAGTAGACAAGGAAATGGAGAGTGTTATTCCTAAGACTGACTGCAGGTTGCGGCCTGATATCAGAGCCATGGAGAATGGAGAAATAGGTAAGAGGTGTCCACTGCTATTGCTGGTACATTTCTTTGGGGCTAGTGGTTTGTTTTGCTCCTGGTGATTGTTAACATTATTGGGGTATTGGCATTTTCTTGAAAATTTTATAATTTAAATTCAATTTGTTTTAATTTTGGAAATTGGAAGTATACCCTGTTAACTGAAATTCATACTTCACACTCCCCTGATCATTTAATATACTATATATGACCGGAGGCATTGTCTTAAATATCAGAGAAAAATTTAGCATCTTTGTCAACTTTGAACTGTATTCTAATTACTTTACATTTCATAATTCACATATCATCTCATGAACCTCCAGAGTGTGGCTTCTGCTGAGTATGGGTGGCATGTGCCTATAATCCCAGCAACTTGGTTTCTGTTTTGGTTGGTGTTTGCCTGAGGCAAGAGGACTGCAAGTGCCAGGCCAGCCTGTGCAACTTAGAACTTGTCTCAAGATAAAATGAAAACGGATGGGGATGAGCCCGGCACAGTGGGTGCATGCCTATAATCCCAGCCACTGGGGAGGCTGAGACAGGAGGATCACAAGTTCAAAGACAGCCTCAGCAAAAGTGAGGTGCTAAGCACAACTCAATGAGACCCTGTCTCTAAATAAAATACAAAATAGGGCTGGGGATGTGGCTCAATGGCTGAGTGCCCCTGAGTTCAATCCTGGGTACTCTGTCCCCGGCCCCAAGAAAAGGTGGGGATGTAGCTCAAAAGTAGAGCACACCTTGGTTCAATTCCCAGTACTTGGTGGAGGGCGGGGGGTGGGGAGGCATTACTTTCCCTTGGATAATCATTTAAATCATTTTTAAAATGTTAAATTTCTTTTAACATGGTGTTCTTCAAAAGGGAACAAATGCCCATCCCCAGGAAATATATGGCAGTATCTGGAGACTGTCACATCTGGGGAAAGTAGCATCTAGAGGCCAGGGCTGCTGCCAAACATCCTGCCATGCACAGGACAGCCTCTGGCAGTAAAGAATCATCCCAGCCAATGTGTCAGTAGTACCAAGGGTGAAAAACCCCATCCTGACTAGTCTGATTGTCTCCAGTGAGACAGAACAGCAGCATTCTGGAAAATTGTTTTAATTTTTTATGAACAGAATTTGAATGAGTTCTGTGAGGTCTCACTAAGAATTTAGAATAATTTAAAATAGTTTTTCATCCAATTTTTTATTAAAACATTTTAACTTTTTTTTTTTTTGGCTTTATGAATAAGCAAGGGATTTTTGGTAGATGCAGAAGTTATTAAGGGCATAAGCTATCAAAAGACATGAGGGCATTTTGAAGGCCAGCCCTGCCTCTCCCTCGCCTGGGTATGTAAGATTTTAACTTCCTGTTTTTGATAATGGTTGTGTTTTAGTGGAGAGAAACTAATACATATGGAGGGTGGTTCTCCATAAACTTACTGTGCTCAGTAGTGTGCCTGGCATTCTTTGTGTAGAGAATAAATGTTTTTCATTAATGTTCTTATTTTAGATCAAGCTAGTGAAGAAAAAAAACGGCTTGAGGAAAAACAAAGAGCAGCCCGTAAAAACAGGTCCAAGTCCGAAGAAGACTGGAAGACAAGGTGTGTACAATCTTCAGTGTGTGACTGAGCCCTCAAGCAGACTGCTGCATGTCCGAGAAGCAGGGTTATCAGACACTGTGAATTGCAGACCCTGCTAAGTTATTTTTATGAATGGAATCTTGAAGGAACTGTGTGAGGTCTCACTAAGAATTTAGAATAATTTCACATGTATTCAGTTTTTCCACCCAATTCATTGAAACATTTTAACATAATTACTATGAAAAAATATTCAAATATTAGACTAATTTTATGAAAAATTATTCAAATTATTATCAAAATATTATTCAAAGTCATTTGAATTTAAGTATTAAAGCCAAAAGATTACATGTGTGACAAAAATAACTGCTGGGAAATTAAAGTTAAAATATTCCCATACAATTATAGGTAAGGCCCATTAAATTTAGTTTTCTTCCTTATCCAGCAAACCCTGTCCCTTATTATAGAGGGAAAGTAAAATACAGAATTATAGATTTGGGCATGAAAATAAGAGCCATTTGCTCATACTTGCAAGCAAATATAGGATCATTTGCTCATGCGTATATCATGTATCATTGATATTTAGACAGTACCTTCACTTTTCAAACAAAAGCGATTTGATATGTAAAGACAGTGGGATTTGCTTAAATAACACCTTGTATTCCATTTAGGAACAGAAAGGTTTTTCTAATCAGGAGTTACTTAAGTCACTTGTGTTGAGCAGTAAAATCACTTATAAA
This sequence comes from Glaucomys volans, assembly GCA_020662805.1. Classification (NCBI taxonomy): domain Eukaryota; kingdom Metazoa; phylum Chordata; class Mammalia; order Rodentia; family Sciuridae; genus Glaucomys; species Glaucomys volans. The sequence continues at coordinate 287,880 of JAJEJO010000337.1, read as the reverse complement.
TAGGAATACCATAAACACATTTTCTATATAATTCAAAGTTATTAAGTAAATGTTAGAGCTAATATGGGCATAATTTTTCAAGCATTCTAATAGATATTATTTGGTCATCTTTTTGCATTGTACAGAAAGATTTTAGGGGCTGGGGATATAGCTCAGTTGGTAGAATGCCTGCCTCGCAAGCACAAGGCCCTGGGTTCAATCCTTAGCCCCGAAAAAAAAAAAAAAAGAAAAGAAAAGAAAAGAAAAGAAAAAGATTTTTAGTTTTAGAAATTGTCTTGAGTATCTAATCCAGTAGGTTTTGTCCTTTTTTCTTAACATGAGAATCTTCTTGCAAATGAACTCAGACTTTCATACATGAACACTCGCAAACAGAGGTTCCTGGGCCAGAGCCTGGGCCTGGGCCACTCCTCACTTTCTCCCATCTGCACATACTGCAGGTCCCTAGAGCTCTGGAATACAGTGTGAAAACTGCTGGTCTGGAATTCCCTTCTTTGTGTTGAAGGAAAGCAAATAATGGCATATTTAATTTCATTTGGGAGTCATGCTCAAAGCTGCACAGCTGGTAAGCAGCAGATCCATGATCAGAGCTTTCACCTTCATTAGTCCTTCAGCTGAAGCCACTTTGCTGTGATCCCTTTTGAAAATATTTGATATACTTTATCAATCTTTCTAGTCTTTTTTTCCCAGAAAGCCCCATTTTTGTACTATATTTCTAATTATTAACTGCTTTACTTTTCTGGTATATAATGTAGGCAAAAAAAATCTACCAAGAATTTTTACTATCAGATGAGTGTGAGCATTCCAAAAGGGAAGATCTGTAGAAAACTCGTTGAAAATAAAAACTGGAGCTGCGTTTGTAAGCTGTCATTTGGAGGCTTGCACTTGGTTGCTTCCACAGATCTCCTAGCCTCAGTAGTTCTTATATGAACATACTGGTCTTTAAAATGATCTTGCCCACACTTTGTCCAAAAGAGTCTTTGCTTTGAGTTCCTTTCCAATGGTGGTGATGAGATTGCAAGCTCACTGACTTTATTCTTGGAACTGACCTTGTGTCTTAAAACAATTTAGCTCAGTTTGAACATGCAGAAATGGTGCAGTTTTGTCAAAGAGCATTTTCTTCTGGCTCAGCTAGTTGGTCTTCTAGAAATCAACCCAGAAATTCATTTTAATGTGGCCCACGTTTCTCCATACTAAAATCTGGCATTCCTTCTAATGTTCCTTTTACTCACTTGAAGAGAGTTCAGGCTGCAGTTTTTCAGGTTGTATGTGAGCCCTGCTGAGGAGGATGGCTGCTTGTGATCCTGGCTTATTTCCTTAGAGGAATCCCCAACTTCAATGGGGAAGGCATGGGGAAGAGGTCAGAGAACTGGTAGGAGAAACAGGATGGGCAGAGAGGGGCAGGGTGATGCAGCAAAACAAATTGGTGTAGTCTTTCCACAGTAGAAGCATGGTGCAGAAATATTTTTTATAAATGTTCTTTTACTGATATATACCCCTGGAAACTGTAGACAGAATGATGTCTTTCCCTCCTCTTTCCTCTTGCCCACACTTTGTTCTAAGGTTTAAGATTTATATTTTTCTGTGAGGGGAAAAGGGTGTTGTAGCAGCAGAGGGCCTTCCAGACACAAATGCTCAGAATTAGAATTGAAGGTTGAAAGAGCCCTTTGACCCCTGCATCAGGCTGTTACTCTGGAGGGACACATCTTTAGTGTGGTGTTCTGGCTGAACTATTCCCAACAACAGGCAAACCCTAAAGGTAGGCTTGCAACATAGTCTTTGGAGAACTTTTCCTGGAAGATTGTGAACATGACTATCCTTTAGTATTAATATACCATCCTGTAAAATGTCTTGTTGCAACTTTGACAACTTCTCCTGCTTCTTTTTGTAATGGCATGAGGTCAGAGTTTAACTTTCTAAGGTACTTTGGCTTATCTTGATTTTGATTTGTCTACTTCTCTGAAGTGCTTGACTTTTCTAAGCCTGATTACAAAAGCAATTTTATTTTACTGCTTGGACTTTTGAAACCCAAGGGAAGATACACTTTGTATTCCTATTAGATAAAAAATTCTGTGATTATATTAATGGTTCCTGAGTTTTTTTAGTACATCCAAAGTCTGAATAACCCATATTTTAATCATTTAAAATATACTTCTAATTGGAAAAAAGTCCTAAAAGCTAAATAATTTATGTAATATTTTGGAAAATTTGGTGTCATGTACATTTACTGAATGATCCTTAAGGGAATTAGCCTAATATAAAGCATTTTTTCTCTTAGGGTTTTTATTATTGATAAAATGATAATAGTAATGTCAGAGTCACCAAACAAGTCTGACTTCACCCTTGTTAAGTATTTGTAGAAGCAATTTTTTTTTTTTTTTTTGCAGAGTGGCAAACACATAGAAAACTGTTTTCATAGATGTTACACTGAAAACTAAATTGTATTTACAAAATGTTACACATATTGAACCTTTTGAGCAAGGAGCTTTGCATTTCCACATCCTGTAGAAAGCTGGTACTGTGGAAAATGGGTAAGAAAAAGGGCAAGAACATGATTAGGGCAGCTCTTTCTAGAATTAGGTCTGGTTTAGATGTTAAAAGCTAGATGTATCCTAAGAATATGTGTTTGCATTGAAGTAATTTGCTCAGGAAGACTAATTTTAGTGGATTGTGCATAGCATAGTATATTAAAGAAATTATGATCTTTAAAATCAAACCTAAGTTTGCTGTCAGTTACTAGCTTGGGCAGCTAGCATTTAATAACTGCTCTGAGATTCAGCTTAAAGTGGAGCTTTGCATTTGGAGGGAATGGACTCTGAACCAGGCACCTGATACAATGCTGTACGTACGTTAGAAAAGTTCACTTCCTTATCCTAATTCCTTGCTTATAAGTATGCCTTCTAATGGAAGGAGCGGGCCAGAGGATGAACCAATTAGACAAAAACACTTTCTAGCTAGGGGCAGTGGCACATGCCTGTAATCCCAGCTGCTTGGGAGGGTGAGGCAGGATGACATAAGTTTGAGGCCAGTCTTAGCAATTTAGCAAGACCCTGTCTCAAAAGAAAAACTAAAAAGGATAGGGGGTGTAGCTGGGTTCAATCCCCAATACAAAAAAAACCCCAAAACACTGTTTTTAACCACCCTATTAGAAAGACTTACTTCTGCGAAGTAGTACTGCATTCCCAACTATTATACTAACCCGTTTGCATGGTCTCATTACCCCTTTTTAAATATTCTACATATATGTTCCCTGAGGAGCAAAACAGCATCACTTCTTCAGCATCTCTGTGTAAATCCCCAACTCTCACAGTGCAGGGAATTCCACAATAGGGAAACAGTACTAGAAGCTAGTGATGCCACGGATATCCTGTGATTTCAGCCTGTTTCCCCTGTAAATTTTGTCCTTTCTCTTTACAGGTGGTTCCATCAAGGTCCTAATCCCTACAATGGAGCACAGGACTGGATTTACTCTGGCAGCTACTGGGACAGAAACTACTTCAATTTGCCTGACATTTATTAAAATGCAGACAAGTCAGGGTGTTTGGCAAATCTACAAACAAGTCTTAAACCTATGTTAATTTTTTTTCCTTGGTTTCTACTCATCTTTTAAAAAAAAAATCTCGTAACTTAACATTTCACCCAAGAAAAGAGGGCATACAGTGATATTGGTGGAGAGTCTTAGGAAAAATGCATAATTTCCTATACAAACATACTTATTTGGAATCCTATTTTATAAAGAGGTAAGAGAAACTGCTGGAGAAGATGCTTTTTCTGGTTGCTGTTGCCATATTTACTGAAGGTTTATATATAAATGTAACTTTAGCTTTATGGAATATATCATAATCCCAAATCAAGTTATTTTGAATATTTTTATGCTGTCATGCTTGAATATTTTAGACCTAACTTTGAAATGTTTAGAGTTCTCCTATACTATGTTTATGTGCACAAATGTAGAGGTTGTCATTTTGTAAAGACTAAATTGATAAGATGGGTTTTATTCATATTAATCCTCTCAATTTCATCCCTTCCCATCTCCAAAAAGAAAAAACAATGCCTGAATATTCAGAATAGGTATTCCTGATTGAAAAGTCTAAACTGGAAAAGGTATTTCATTTACTTATTTCAGTACTGAATTTTTTTTCTGTAATCATTGTCATTAGAGATAAAAATGTTTAAATTGTATGTTTGAGCTGAAAATATGTATAAAAACCTAGCAAGTCACAAAAAAAGCCCTAGATATAGATTTTAATCACCATTACATAACAAACCTTTTTAAGTGCTTCAACTTCCAGTGGCTAATGCCACCAAGAATTTAAGCTGCACTCATGTATTATAAGTATCAAACTATATAAAAAGGTCTTGTGCATTTCAAATTTGCAAGGTACTTGTGTACTTAAAATATGTATGGAGACCTACTGTACAGTAGCTTTGCCCCTTTAATTGGGGTACATTAATCTTATAGTATTTATCCAAACCCCAGATAGATATTGATCCAAGGGGCCTTAGGTAGCTGTCAGTAAATTATTTTAATTGCATCTTAACAAGTGTTATAATGAAATAATCTGATGCTAAATAAAGACTTTAGAATGTTCCAAAAGTGTGATTCCTTTTAAAACAAGTATGCTAAAGCTGTCCCTTAATGGTGTCACCAGGGCCAAAGTGTTAACCAGCCACCTTAGCATGCACAGTGGTATGAAGGCAGCTGGCACTCAATTTCTGGGTAATAGAATATCATATTATCTGTCAGAGGTACTACTATTTGCATTCATTGTGATGTGAATGCCTGGTGAACCTGTGACTAGATCTGTTAAAAGTGGCTTAAAAGGTATGCATAAGAGTTGAAAATGCTCTTCACAAGTCTGAAAAGATTCAAGGTGTTTTGTGATCCTCCCATGTTATAAAAATAGGAATACAAGGATTAATGCTTGCAGGAAGTTTATTGATATAACGCTTAGTGGCAGACTCCACCTTGAATGTTGACTCAAAACAGCGTCATTTTCGGCATCTGTTAGAAATAATGTAAACATTGAATTTAATCATGGAGTGGAAGATCAGAAATGTAAGTTCTAAGTTCTTAACTAATCAACTACCTGTGTTTTTCCACTGCAATCTCTTACCATTTCATGCTGAAAAAGTCACACTGACACAGGGGACCCACTCCTTCTGGTTTCCATCCAAGCCTGAACACCCTTGCCTAATTGTAACTCTGAAAGGCAGGCTGTTATCAGTCCCGTGTTTGAATACTTGACATTTCTGTCTTCCTAAGGTGTAGGTTCCAGGTTTTGCTCACCCTCCTGTCCACACATCAGGGAGGAGGGGCTTGCATAGGTCTTGACACTAAGCACAAGTTGAATGAAAAACTGTGACTTGTGGTAACACTTAGTTAATTCATTCTCTTTGCTGTTCAGTATTTCCAACCTCTTACCAGCACTTCTCTCAACTTTGCTCTCCAGCGGCCAGTGGTTCCCAACTCATCTTGTCTCTACTTCCCCATTCCATCAACATGCCAACTAAGTTTATCTTGTCCTTTTTTAAAAAAAAATCCACCCCCTTTAAGAATCTACCACATATTCAAAGGTGACTAGGTTGCATGGTTCATGTATTGGGCATTTATTAATAAACAGTGGTTGAGGCAGCTGGAGAAAACCACGTCAAATTAAGTACAATTTTTTTGGGGGGGGGGGCGGGCTGTACCAGGGATTGAACCCATAGCCTTGCACATGTTAGGCAAGTACTTTACCACTGACCTATAGACCCAGCCCCTTTTTGAGACAAGGTCTTGCTAAATTCCCAAGGCTGGTCTAAAACTTGTGATCCTCCTGCCTCAGCTTCCTGAGTAGTCAGAATTACAAGTTCTGCACCACCATGATCAGCCCAACTCATATCAATTCAGTTTAAGAATCTCAATCTCTAGGTCAACAGAATACTGGAAACTCAAGTGTTATGGCCCACATATTATGGTAGGAAAATTTACCTACCAGTTTTTAGTTTCTGCTCTGCGAACATGGGCAGTAGTCACAGTAATCTCTCCAGCAATACCATAACTTCCAAAGGGAGAACGTTTGTCACCAGATCCTGAACCTTTTTTAGCTACATCTTCTACTGGGAAAGCAACAGAAAGAAAAACTGGGCTTTGTGGTCTGGGGACATCTTTTCCACTTGTAGGAGGACTAGCATTTGGGGGATTTAGGGTATGTTTCTGGAATTTTTGATCTGCAGGAATAGCAATGGGTACTTGTACTGCAGCATATCTCTTCATGCCATCTGACTGTGAAACAACAGCATGTCCAGGAAGGGGTTTCCAATCCTGTGCTTCCTGAACATTCGAGCCTACTAAAATAAAAGGTGGGGCACTGGTCTTCTTGCTGTCATCCATCATCACATAAGTTGGAGAAGTAACTTGCGGTGGATTCTGCAGAAACTGTGGATCCTTAGGATTAGATAAATAGAGGGTTGCTTGGGGGAAAGGCCCAGGTGCTGGTGGCGGTGATGGGCGACTTTGTTGATTCATATCAGTTAGACAGTAAAGGGTCCACATGTTAGAATATGGTGGTGGTTGTCCTGCTTCGCTTGTTGCTAGTGCTATAAAAAAAAAAAAAAAATTTGCAGGCATTAAAGTTTTGGTCTCTGTATCAGGCGCTATGCACAGTAAAGTCTTTGTAAATCTTTTTTAAAAAACAAACAAATAGCTGTAATAATATGTGCCATAAAGCATGCTATAGAGAGGACTATAGTGTCTGGTAATGTGAAAGAAGAGAGCCATTCAGTACAGTTGGAAAAGGAAGTCAGTGTTGTGATACCAAGTGGCAGGGACACTAGAGTTGTGGCTAAAGCAGCAATTTCATTCTAAGTTGCTGTTTCCAGATTCTGAAACTTTAGACAGCTTCTATAGGGTCCTCAGAGGAAAGGAACAGTCAATAAAACTGACTCAACTGTGTGTGCTAAGCCTATGGCGGTGGGGGGAGGGGGTGCTAATGCATCTGCATAGTGATTTTTGTTTTCTTTCCTGAAGAAGTCATGATATATCATTTTGATCACTTAATCCATTATCTCCTGCCACACACAAATCATCACATAATCTAGGACTTAGAACCCCAGAGAGCTCCTATTTAGGCAAGGCTTAAAACTAGAGACCCTAGGTGGCAGTGGAAGACTGGTTGGTCCCACAGGGGTTCTTTAAGAACAGGTCTAGGAGTGCCATTTATTGACTTATAACAATCTGCAATGCCAAGTGTGACTTGTCTAATAAAGACGACAGTACTGCTTGGAGCTGAATCACAGAAGGTGGGATCTCAGGGAAAAGGGTTCCTGATGGAGGAGTTTCACTTTGCCAGATGTGCTAAGTTCACCTTTTCAACATGGGGCCATCTGTTCCTGGTGCAGCCTTCTTTTCCCCCAGAAAAGACCACTATGCACATGATTAAGCTGATGTTTTTTTGACAGCATCAGATACTTTAAACTGATCTTTCTTCAAGTTTATTAAAATATATATACAAGCCAAGTCTTCAGTTTTTTCAAGTGGGAGTGAGTGGGAGAACTCAATCTGCATTTTCTTAGCACCAAGGACAACTGTTTTACTTTCGAAACAGTTAAACACCTGAAAACAGTGACTTGGTTTGAAGCTCTGCTTAAGTCACAAGGATAATGCCAGTGCCACAAGGCTACACTTCTAGTACTGCCCTCTACCTTTTCAGCTGTTCTGAATCCCTGTCACACTGCCAGACAGAAGTGATCTTTGCTAAACACCTGCTTTGGTAACCTTTATTATTCTGACTCAGGTCAGTCAAGAGCTGAGAGTTTCTGCAAAAGGGATGGGGGGACTGGCCCATGCGCATCCTTTCATTGCTCCAGAGGGAAGAGCCTCTGCAAGTTCCAGATGGGGCAGAAGGTTGGCAAAGCAAATGCCGGTCACATCACGTCTGTCACAGGAAAACAAGGGTGGCAGTTCAGCAGCCAAGAAAGCAGCTTCAATTTGTCACTGGCCCAGGGGAACTGACTGAAGGAAGCCAATCATGGGAACCATGTCTACTATTGCTCCAGTGCCTGGCCATCCTTCCTGCTGCTGCTACCTTCCTGCTCCCATGTGTGACAGAAGTTCGACCTACCTTTCCTCTCTCCATCCAGCTATGAAGCTGCTCCCTCAGCTGCAGGAAGCTCCAGACCCAGCACCCCAGACCTGTTGCAGAGCTCTCGGTGCGAAAGCAGAATCAAACACACCACCATTTCTTCCATGTTTTAAATGCCACAGCCCATGTAAGTGCAATGCTGCAGTTTTATTTTACATTCACAAGTGAGAAATTTCAAACCAACACTCCTCATCACAGTTTTGCAATAGTATTATTCAGGTGGCACAAATGACATTTTTGTGCCTGACAACAGGTTCTAGTGTTCACAACATATTTCCAAAAGGACAGAAGTGCTGGATGACCAAACTTGAAGAATATCACATTAAAATCACTCATCTTATAAAAGTAAAATCTCAAACACAGCAAAGCTTTTAGGTAGGTTTGGCATTTAAAAACCTATTGAAAACAAAGCCTGAGACCAGTCTGCAGGGAGCCTACCTAGATGGTTTCCTGCGATACAGATGTCACCTGAAATGCAATGTGTAAATATGTAAGCATCTGATTTTCTTACCTGGCCTCATCAAACCTGTTCAGGTACTGCATCCCCCTCGGGTTCGATTTCTGGCTCAGTAAGACCTTCTGGAATACTTCCCCGAGGGAAGGGGTCACTAGATGCCTTTATGGGTGCAACTGAGTATACTGCTGCAGTGTCCCCTGAGGGCACAGGTTTGCCCTCTGTGTCCTGGGGTGCAGACTTCTCCTGTTTTTCCTTGTGCCCAGGGTCTGTGGAAATGATCTCCACTTCAACATGCAGAGATTGTTCAGAGCCTATTTTGATAAAGCCCTCTGCATCGAAGGATTCTGCAGGTCCCTCGGGCTGACCTTCCAAACAGGTTTCGGAGAACAGAACGGTAGCTTCTGCCTCCATATTTATTGAGGATTCAAAATCTGCATTCTCCTCCAACTGTACAGGTTTGGGACTAACTGGTGGTAACTGCCCATTTCCTTTCAGACAAGCAACTTGATCAGTAAAAGGGATAACTATATGTTCTGGTATTTGCTCAACATAGATAATTCCTTCAGCGACAGGCTGATTGTTATATATAGATGATATACGAAGGGCTGTTGTAACCTGAGAATCAGCCTGCAAAGGGACCTTAGGAGCTTGATCATAAGCAGGAGGATGTTGTTCAGCCTGCAAGGGGATTGAGAAAGCCGTTGATAGTTCAGCCTCATAGTCCTTAGGTACAGGACCCACATCTACCTGCACAGATGTCTGGCTCACAACCTGTACCGATACTGCCTCTCCAGGACACAGAGAAGCAGTCACCACGAGTTCTTCAGCATTTTCTGAGCTCAGTACATTGTTAATAACAGGCATACTTGTTGCCACGTCCACCATTAAAATGTCAGATTGATCAGAATGAATAGATGAAACATTACCTAACATCTGAGTGGCAAACTGAGCTGGGTCAGCTGGGACATAGGCAAACTCTGCTGAGACAGCTGCTGGAGATGGTGATGAGGGTGGGCTGGTAGTCTTGGGGGTGACTGGTTTGGAAGAAGGACCACGAACTGCTTCACTTGTCCCCTCAGTCTGTGGGAACTCAGTATTAAATAATGGAAACTGGGTGGTCTTGTTGCTAAACTGTGGTCCAGTTATATTGTCCTCCTCTGTGTACGTGGATTTTTCCATCCGTGTAGGTTCTTGGGAAACTACAGGTGTTCCTTCTGGTTCTTTTACACATTCTAGTTTCTTCTCCTGTGTCGCTCCTTCTGACCACTTCTCTACTAAATAGCAACAGTCAGATGGGTTAATCAGCATATATTCCAAAGGAAGTATTATAAAGAAAGCAATGATAGGTTGAACATTCAAATGTCTATATACACAGATTTATGCTTTTTATTTTCTAAGATCTGTGATTTAATGTGCATGATGAAGCTTTCCTTATCCCCTGGAAACCCTTGGATCATATCCTTAGAAATAAGTGATCTTAAATCCCTAAATAGCACAGTGGTGAAACTATATTCATACCACCCTCTAAGCTGGTCAGCATCTTGGGGGAAAAAATGCTAATTCTTTCCTGAAAATAAGGATGTTGAAAAACCTCCATGGAAAAAACTCCTGAGCCAAAGTTCCACATGAAGCTGTGAAAAAGCAAAAGCAAAAGACTAATTTGGGAAATAAATTATCTAAATCTCCAGATGTCATAAATTGGTAATGACACAGATGCTGTCATATTAATAGAGGCATTCCTCAATGTAAGAGGATTTGGATTCAAAATTTAACTTAACCCATTTTGTATCATCATACCAGATGTGGAATACCTATAAAAAACAAAGTGAGCAACAAATGTACCACTTATGATTACTTTGAAGTAACTGTTTTTAGAGTTATGATTAGAGCATTAGAAAATGTTTTATAACATATGAAAGATATACCGGATATACAAGTTCTAAGTTATAATTTTAAACCTAATTTAATGCACTTGAGTCAATTTCATTAAAATATTCACAGAATTGAAAATTTGGGACTTAATGGATTATTGATGAATTAGTAAACTAGGGAATAGAGGGTTTTTTACATAAGGAAATAGAATATATTCTAACCTAAAAGTGGTTAGCATATGCTGATGAGATATGCTGTCATGTAGCTAAAATCATACTGATCCAGACAAGAGGAAAAGAGAACCCTCTTTCTCAGAGTGAACTAAACAAATTCTCAGGCCTGAGGAAAAGACCTAGAAGGCCAAGATACTGATGACACAGGAAGTCATTTTCACCTGGAGGTAAAAAATTGCTGTAAGATTGTTTATCACCTGCACACCTGTCTAAGCACATCAGTTGTTATTTATTGGAAATTTTCACATCTGCTTGCTGAGGATCCTCTCTTAGAGAAGTATTTCTCTAATATAATGAATTGTATAGGAAAAGTGTAATTTGCTTCACAAGAATATGTTTGGATCAAGATGAAACTCTTTGTAGAGGTATTTTCATAAATTCAGCTGTTTCCTAAAGAACGGTGTCCGGCAGTATCTCCCTTCATATTGCTACCACTTTCTTATAAATTCAATCAAGGTGTCTAATTCTGGGCATGGACACCACACCAAATGGTCACATGCCAAAGAAAAAAATTTTTTTAAAAAAAGTCATCTACTCTTAACCTTTCTCTGCTTAGAACAATAACTTCTTTTTTCTAACAGTTCATTTCCTCAGAACTTGCCTACCCTCTTAACACACACTCTACCTACTGATGCATGACTGAATACTTGTATGATGTGTAAGAGACTGTGTAGCACTGCTGAGGATGAAGACCAAGACCAGGCACCACACAACTTACATTACTACAGAAGATAACAGATGCACAAATATTGTAGGTAAAGAAATACAAGTACCTAACAATGGTACTATAATAAAGATCTTGGGCTGAGCACAGTGGCGCATGCCTATAATCCCAGAGGCTTGGGAGGCTGAGGTGGGAGTATTGCAAGTTGAAAGCCAATTCAGCAAAAGTGAGGTGCTAAGCAACTCAGTGAGACCCTGCCTCTAAATAAATTACAAAACAGGGCTAGGGATGTGGCTCAGTGGCTGAGTGCCCCTGAGTTCAATCCTCAGTACCACCATCTACACCCCACCCTGCAAAAATGATCTTGGAGTCAGAGAAAATCTTATTTTAATAAACCTCACCTTGGGAGACTTACTATTATGATTAGTATATGGAAAGCTTTAAAAAAAATATCACTCCCATTAGAACAACAAGAAAAAGCAGATAAGCTGGGCACAGTGAATCATGCCTATAATCCTGGTGACTAGGATTACAAACTCAAGGTCAGCCTCAGCAATTTAGCAAGATCCTGTCTCAAAATAAAATGGGCTGGAGTATAGTTCAGTGGTAAAGCACCCTAGAGTTCAATCACCAGTATCAGGGGAAATGGGAAGTGGGGGTTGAAAAAGGCAGATTAATAACAAAGTTTTTTGAGGCCATCAGACGGCTAAGGTCATAAGGTAACCAAGTAACCTGATTTCCAAAGAGCAACCAGCCCCTCCAAGGAGGTAAGGGACACAAGAACTGTTTCAGCTGTGGCAGGGTCCAGAAGGATAAGGCTGCCATCATACTAGCTGGTAACTATCAGCTAAAATTCGAACATACTGTTAAAAGTGGATAAATATACTGATGAGGCCTAGTATGTCACTCTGGAATAACTTAAGACTAAACTCAACGGTCCTTCACACTTGCTCACATACACTTTTCTGCAGGCCTCCCATGAAATATGTACGCAGAGTAGAAGGCAAGAGAGAGGTCGCCTGCTCTTGAGGCAGAGAGCAGAAATGTTGGCCCAAGATGCACCAATGATGCAAGGCAGAGTTTGACTGCCACATGGATCACTGAGCAGGAACACTGAGAAAGCCCTACCCCCAAGGTCAGCTGGGGTGGAGAACAACAGGGAGCCTCCTGCCCCACTTAGCACACCAGCAGTGAGTAAGGAGAGTAGGCTGCCACCAGCCTACAGCATAGAGAGACTACCTGTGTTGCAGGTAGCTGATTAGGCCAAAAGCCCAGGGAGAAGCACAGAGACTGAGAAACTAGCACCTCTGCCCAAGGTAACTGCAGCCCTCTGCTGGATGAGTTGGGAGGCCTGCATTACAGTGAAGGTGAAGCAAAACCCAGCCTGATTCCTGACTAGGTGACCTCCTTTATGTTCCCCCATAAGGTCTTAAATTCCCCAATGACTGGTTTTTTTACAGGAGGGTTAAGAACCAAATCAGCCTATGACTGGTTTTTTTACAGGAGGGTTAAGAACCAAATCAGCCTATGAATTCGATTATAGCAATCCCTAGCTGCACTGTTTGCAGGACACAGTATAGGCAAATCTGAATAGGCCCACTTGCCCTTTTAAATGTCCCTAGATATCTGTATCTTGGAGATTAATAATTAGAATAATTTTAAAATGTTAGAATGACTATTCTTTCTACAGAAGACCCCTATTAAATAGCAACCATTCTGGAAAAATAAAGCATATGTGATTATGAATCATTAACAGTTTGTCAGAATTTGATTGTTCCCCCTACACACACACACACACACACACACACACACACACACAACTTTTTCACAATTAAAAACTGCATGAGAAGATACAGATTTCTATGCTGGCTCTGTGATTTAATAGCTACATGATCAAATCAGAGCCTCAGCCACCTCATCTATAAAATGAGGATAATTCTGACCTCATTGTGTTTTTGTGGAAACTAAATGAAATAATACACCTGACAGTGCTGTATAGCCTGTAAATCATATTTAAATGGAGAAAATAAGTCAACACCCTAACTTAAGAGATTCAGAAAAGTTTTGAAAAGATGTCAAATTAATAGTCTCCAACATCATCCATTTACCTACAAATGCCATAATTTTATTCTTCTTTATGGCTGAGTAATATTCCATTGTGTATATATACCACAGTTTCTTTATCCATTCATCTATTGAAGGACATCTAGGTTGGTTCCACAATCTAGCTATTGTGAATTGAGCAGCTATGAACATTGATGTGGCTGCATCACTGTAGTAATCTGATTTTAAGTCCTTTGGGTATAGGCCAAGGAGTGGGATAGCTATTATGCTAAGTGAGATTAGCCAATCCCAAAAATCCAAAGGCCGAATGGTCTCTGATAAATGAATGATGATGCATAATGTGGGGTGGAAGGATGGCAAGAATGGAGGAAGGATAGATAGCATAGAAGGAAAGGAGGGGTGGGGTCAGGGTGGGGGGTAAGAATAATAGCAGTATGTATGACAGACATCATTGCCCTGTGTACATGTATGAATGCACAGACGGGGTGACTCAACTTTGTGTACAACCAGAAAAACAGTAGCTGTACTCCATTTGTGTTCAATGAATCAAAAATTAAATAAAAAAGATGTCAAATTAAAAATTAATCAAGTATCTTTAATTCACCTTTGATTAAAATTAGATTGGAAGTTTCCTAAACTGGGTGGCAGGATGCAGAGTTTTTTTTTTTTTCTTCTTCATAGGTATAGACGTATGTATACACTTCACTACACAAATATATAGAGATCACAGAAGCTTTTGACTATACCCAATTTTTAAAAAATTGAGACCTGCTTTGCTTAGATTACATGAGAAAATGTTAGCCAATATAAACACACTCGTTATTATGTATAACATGTAAATCTATATTGAGTTCCTGCTTAAGAAGAGTAAAGAGCTTTTCTCCAACTTTTTAAAGTCTGTTTAATAAGTCTAACAACTGTTGACTATTAACTTTGAAATTGTAAACTATTTCTTAGAGTTGTATACTAGGTTTGCTATAGTTGATTTTATCAATCTTATGAAAATAATTGACTTCAGTGATCTGATTCTCCTTAAAAAAAAAAAAAAAGAAAGAAAACTGCAGAGAATTAGGAACAGAATGAAGGGCATTTCTCTTTGTAAAAAAGTTATTTTAATATAAAGTTAGTCAAATTGATTAAAATTTTTCTGAATCCTGATTTTCCATGGAACTAATAAGATAAAGAGGTCAAATTCAAGCATATAGTATTGGTTGGACTAGGTTGAACTCATGTGGACAATTAGGACACACGTAATTGCCAGGAGAACATGAAGAAAAAAGTACATTCTGGCACTGAAAGGGAAATCAAAAGACCAGAAGAGAATCAGCAGCAGGGTGTAACGGGAGATAGGAGAGGGTGCATAAAGACTGGAAGTCGCAATAGAGGGCTTAAAGTCAACAATTTCAAGTACGTATGGTACCAGGACCAAAGCTGCTAAAAATGTAGTAAGATGTTCCAATAATAGTGTGCCAAGCTGATTGGAATTGAGAAAAACAGAGATGTGAATTTACAAAGTGGAATTCTCTCCTTCCTTTCCCATTCCTTCTATTCTTCATTCAACAATCATTAACTACTTTTCTATGTGAAAGATACTGAGGAATTGAAGATTCTAAAGAGTAGTCTGATTAAGGATAGAGGCACCATAAGCAGATGATATGACAATGTAGTCAGTGTAGTGGCTAAAATATGCCTGAGGTACAATGGCTTTTAGGTTACTTTTGTTAAGCTTTGGAAATAAGGGGCAGGTATAAAGGCACTAGTACTTTGGATAATAGGAAATGGGGAGGCCAGTTTTGGGGAAAATAGCCATTAGGCATAACCTAAGAACTTCCCAAGCCTCTCCTCCTTGCCTTTTCTTCCTGGTGGTTCTTTAACTGTACCATCAAACTTGTCTGGGCCATGTGGAGCAACACCAAAAGCAGTTTGTCCTCTCTGTGGCTTATTCCTTCCCTCTCCTCCTCTAGGTCTATTTCAAGTTATCCCCTTCCTTCCCTTTCCCTGCCCATCCTTCCATACATCTATCTTCTCACCACACTCACACGTTACCCAAACCTCTCTCTCAATTTCATTGTTATGCAAATTATTCTACCTTAAGAGCATCCTAACTATATCTGAAGCAGCAGTATGCTCAGCCTCAGGTGATAAGCCACTAATGACACTGTGGTTCTCAAGCTGTGTTAGTACCTGCCTTCCTCCATAAGTATTTATGAAGGTAGAGAGAGGATTTTTAGTTGTCTTAATGCCTGGGAGGCACTATTGGTATTTGAAAAGCCAAGACCAGAGGATGCTAGATGTCTCACAACACGTGGGACATCCCCACACAACTGCCCTGCCCAAGATGCCAATGTAGCCCCTATATGCAGGTCTAACCCAGCCCTGTCAATTTTATTCTCCCTTACTTTTATCAGCCTCCCTTAGCCCTTGGGACAGAATTAGAATTCTGCTAGAGGGCTTGCAAAGATCTTCCTTTCTTACTGAAAGGAAGAAATATCACTGGTACCACTACTTTCTCCTTTCTCATGCAAACATGGGCTTAACACCTGAAGCAATGGCATGGGGGAACAAGTAAAATATGCTAAGAATATTACCAGCAGATACTTGATGCTTTATCGTATTAGCAGCAGAAATGAACACCACTTCTAGATATCGTGTTTTCATAAAGCACAGTTAATTAGTTGTCAGGTACATGCAACTAAAAATTTTCCTGATAAAGGGCATAAATTAGAAGCAGTGAAGAAACATGATAGGAGAATTGGGTTGTATGATACTTTTAAGATATCATGTCTTTTTTTAAAATTTGTCTTTAGTTGCAGATGGACACCATGCCTTTATTTTATTTATTTGTGTGGTGCTGAGGATTGAACCCAGTGCCTCATGCATGCAAGGCTAGTGCTCTACTACTGAGCTACCACCCCAGCACTCATGTCTGTTTTTATTCTATGACTTTTGTATTTTATTCTATGACTTTCTCAGTGGGTACTTGCTGATATTCTTAATATTTAAGACAAGAAGATAATGCATCTATTTCTGTTTTAATTAACTGTCTATGAAAATCTGGGCTGGCCATATAACCTCTTCTCTGTAGAATAAAGGATGGTTATCAAGAAGAAAGGAATTATTTTATTTTGGATTTTCTACATCATAATCATGTCATCGGTGAATAACTTTACTTCTTCATGTATCTTTTTGTTATTGTTTGCCATATTGCACTGACTAGAACCTATAGTACCAAGGTAAAAAAAAAAAAAAATGGTGATGTAAGACATCTTTGTACTGACCCCAATCTTGAGCAGAAAAGCATTCAATATTCACTACTGAATATAATGTTACCTGTAAAAGTCTTTTGTGCATACATATTACTAGATTTAGGAACTTTCCTTGTATTCCTTGTTTGATCATAAACTTCTTTAAAAATTCACTGCGCAGGTCTGATGGCCTTCTCGGTTTGTCTGCTTTGAGAATGCCTTTGCTTTCATTTTCTAAAGGATATCTTCACTGGGAATATAGTCATTATATTTTGGCAGTTTTTGTTCTGTGCCTTTTTGTCTTTTTTTTTTTTTTTTTGCTTTCAGCACTTTAAAGTTATCATTCTGTTGCCTTTGGCCTCTGTAGTCTTCTTTAAGACATGAGGTCTTTATCTTATTGTACCCTTTTACCTTGACTGCTTCTCATGATTTTGTCATTTTCAACAGTTTGATTGCAATGTGCTTGTTGTTTTGTTTATCCTGCTGTAGGTTCACCCAACTACTTAATCTGTAAACTAATGTCTTGCAATCAGACTTCTCAGCCATTATTTTTTCAAATAACCCTTTTCCATTTACTCTTCTTTTTTCCTACAACTCCAGTTACACATTTTAGATCTTTTGACAGAGTTCCATATGTCTTTTATACTCTGTCCCATTGTTTTTCTCTTTTTGTTTTAATTTGGTTGTCTATTGACCTGTTTTTTAGTTTCCCAATTCTGTTTTCTGCTAGTGAATACATCAAGTTTTCAGTTTTTAGTTATGGAATAACCATTTTTTTCCTTAGTTTGTACATTCTAACTCTGTTGAAGTTCTCCATCTTTTCATTCATTTTTCTACCTTCCAAAAACATTAATCATCTCATCAGTCCTCATGTAGTTATTTGAATCCTCTATTTCCTCTTCTAGTGAGTGTTTCATGTTATCTCCCTTATTAGTCCCTTTCTTCTGTTTCTTTGAATGTCTAGTAATTTTTAATTGTACACAAGAAATGATAAATGACACATTTTAGAGGCTCGGATTAAGTTATTTTCTTATGACAGGTTAATTTGATATTCTGGAGACTTGGTTTTAGATTTTGTTAAACTGTGTATTTCAGCTTTGTTCTAACTCCTAGCACATTGTTATTATTCATAGGGTGTGATCTTTCTCGGGTCTCAACTGAACTACCAGGATTTCACAGAAGTCTTTTCATTTTGGCTAAGTTCAAGCTCAAAGCCCATCCTGACATCATACCAGTTCTGAAATCTCTACACAGCTTCCAGTCTTCAATAACCCTTTCTCTACTGAACCTCCTCAAGCTTTACTTCACACAAGAACAGCTTAGGAATTGGACAAAAATATGAGGGAATTCTTCTTGGGAGAGATTTCTCTGGTACCCTGTCATTCAAATTTGGGGTTGCACACTGGGCAACTCCAAACTCTTCCATTCTGTTTCTCTTCCCAGACCTTCTATATGCTGCTTGGATTCTCTTTTCCTGAACAAGAATTTGAAAAATTCCCTCAGGGAAAACCCCAGGGTGAATATGGGAGCTTAATTTTTATGATTTCCTTCTCCCAAGAATCCAAGCACTGAACTTAGTTTTGTATGACTTATCCAGCCTTTATGGTTGCTTATCATAGGAGGGAAAGTCCAACATCAGCTACTCCATTATAGCCAGTACTAAAATCTCTCCTCTATTGAATTTCACCTAGCATGACATGTGGAAATTGTCAGAAATTTAAATATTTGTTAAATGAAATAATGAAATGGGCTTTAAGAATACATAAGAGCCGGGCGCGGTGGTGCACGCCTGTAATCCAAGCAACTTGGGAGGCTGAGTCAGGAGGATCACGAGTTCAAAGCCAGCCTCAGCAACTTAGCGAGGCCCTAAGCAACTCAGTGAGACCCTGTCTCTAAATAAAATACAAAATAGGGCTGGGATGTGGCTCAGTGGCCGAGTGTCCCTGAGTTCAATCCCTGGTTCAAAAAAAAAAAAAAAAAAAAGAATACATAAGATTTGAAAGAAGAAAAGGAGGGAGAAGAACTGAGAAGCCAAAATCAAGTTATTTTAAATTACTTTGCATTTTCAGGAGATGACAAATAGTGTCATAAGGTCTATGAAGATATGCTATGAAAGATGACTGAAAGGTAGGACAAGACTCAGATCACAGAAAAGTGTGCATGCCATTCTTTGTAGAACCATCAAAATGTACACACTATGACTTAGATGTGCCCAGAAAGCATTACTTTTCTTTAATCTTATCTTGCATTGAAATGCTCATTTCCCAGTGAATTAGGATTTACCTAATTTTTTTAGACCTTTATATTATACATAGTATTAGGTTCATCCTGACAAACTTATATATGCATGAAAATTTATTTCAGTTCATATTCCCTAATTTAAAAGTCTTTTGATTAATTATTGGGTCTCTTAGGGGTTATCATTTCTTTGACAAAGGTTCTCCCCCCTCTAAAGAGGAAATTTGAGTGCTGGGGTATGCTCTGGCTCTGAACCATATGTCCTTTCTCCTGCAATCACCTCCAATAGAGGTGTACCTCTGGTCTCTAGGTGTGGGTCTCTGACCTTATAGTCACTGCTCAGATGTTTCCAACTTTCTGGAAAGTGTGCCATTTTTGCTTATTTCCAAAGGACTGATAGATCCCCCTTCTTAATTTGATCCTCTGTAACATCTAAGGTCCAGCCAACAGATACTTTCTTCTGAGCTTGAATATTATGTACTATTCTCTGTTCACTTTACCTTTTAGATACTGATTCCATGCTAGTCATTAGGACAATGCAAAAATATCTGGACCCAGGTAAAGCCATACCCAGGCCACAGGACACTAGCAGTAATATATCAGGCCCAGAGAAATTACTTATTTCTAATCTATTGCTTCAATGCAATTTTCAAATATTTATGGAATGCCTGATACAGGATAGAGTAGATGACTGGATGCATTACATCATGCTAAACGCAGTGCCACGTAGCTTCTCTAAGAGGCATACATTCTTCCAGATAGCACCCAGGAAAGAACAAGCCTTCTGATGGAGTTTTAGGGATTTCTGATCAAGATTCTTCTACCTCCTTCATGCCTACTTCCTATCTTGGCTGATAGGTTTTAGACTCTACCCACATCCCAGTACAACTCCATTGCCAAGAAGGGTTTTCCATTTCCATTTCCTCTATGACAGGAACCTTATATAGCCTGCCTCTTTTCCTCCTATGGCTTATATATAAAGTAGAAATTTGATTTTGGTAGCTTTTGGCTCTTAAAACTCAGCTTTAGTTATTTTAAGAAAATCTTCTCTCAATTAAAGCAGGCTCCTACAAAACTCCAAAGTATTATCTTGCTCACTATGAACGTGGGAAACTCAATAGTAATGACTTCCTTACTCCAAGCTGTATTTCCCTTTCCTCTAAGGTAAATGAATCCCTCAATGGGTAAAGATCAACAAAGCAAAAGAGAATAACTATGAGCTATCTGAAATCAAAGCACATTAATATTTTTCAAAAGTACCCATATCACATTGACGAATTTGAATTTTATGGACAACAGGAAACTATCAAAATTTTTGGATGACAGAAAATATACACCCAGCTTATAAAGCTAAAAACCAAGATTTTTTTTTCTCTCATATTTTGACTATCTTCTAATATTCCTGACCTCATCTTGGCAACCTGGCTTTCTGTTTCAGCTTTTCTGGTTGGTCATATCTGTTTCCCAGCCCAGGTCCACTCCTGATCCTATATTTGTGGTCCCTAGAGAAACACACTCAGATTCTGATATATATATATATATATATATATATATATATATATATATATATATATATATATTTTTTTTTTTTTTTTTTTTTGGTACCAGGGATTGAACCCAGGAGTGATTAACCACTGAATCACATCCCCAGTTTCGTATTTTATTAGAGACAGGGTCTTCCTGAGTTGCTTAGGGCCTCGCTAAGTTGCTAAGGCTGGGTTTGAACTCGTGATTCTCCTGCTTCAGCCTCTCAAGTTGCTGGGATTATAGGCAAGTGCCACTGTGCCTGGCCAGACTCTGATTCTTGACTATATCATTTGTTCAATGATTTATTTGGTTTTCTTTAAACTAATCCCAACTAATTAATCTTACCACAATGGAAAACCATGAATGACCTAAGTCATCCTTTTATTTCATTCCAAGTGATAAAACTTTTTCTAAGCTTAATGAAATTCTTACTTGTTTTAAATTATCATTATCCTTCCAGGGAAATAAAAGACTTCAAAAAAAAAAGGGGGTCATTTTGGCACAGTGCCTATCCCCATTTAGGGAATCATTATAACTGTACTTGAAAAAATGCCTAGGCATGTGGCCAAATAGTATGAGAGCCCATAAACTTTCATGTCTAGAATAGATACATTCCTTCTTTAATTATAAATGTATAGTTACCAGTATGTAACCAACTACACAAAATAGGGCACATAACAGAATCTGGCATAAGAATTAAACTCAAGTTAATATTATGAATAGTTGATCTGAATAAATAGTTCAATAGAATACTTAATGATACCTATAATTGCTACAGTGCTGCATAGGAATCAAAACTGGACCCAAAGATTGGCAGCAGTTCCTAACCATAATTACTATTGTATGGCCAATTCCAAGAATCAAAAAGTTAACAAAATAACTTGAGGGTTCAGGTGGGCTAGTTCGTTCTCTCTCTCTCTCTCTCTCTCTCTCTCTCTCTCTCTCTCTCTCTTTTTTGGGGGGAGGGGGTAATGCTAGAGATTGAACCTAAGGCCTCAAGGATGCTAAGTTCTGTTCCTCCCTTGTGGAAAGTCAATACTGGGAGCTGGATACAGTTAGGTTTAGGGGGATGAGAAGTGATAAGTGGTGAGATGTCAGTTGCCACTCTGACAGCAAAACTAGAGCCCTCTAAACTAGTGCTGAGAAGATCAGAATTAGTACCTTCCAGGCTCCAGGTTCCCCATAAGATGGCAACAAGGGAGAAAAAAGTAAAATAAGTAGTTGGAAATATTGTAGGGATAGGAGTTCAAATTCTCCCATTACTCTTGAGTTCAAGAATCAGATTTTTTGAGAGGAATCCTAGAATGTTACATACTCTATAATGTAAAGAACATGAACCATGCTATCAAGAAGATCTGAGTTCAAATTCTAACTCTATCAATTTCTTAAGAAGCTCCCAAGCCTCATATTTCTCTTTAGCAAAATTTCTAAGTACCTAGAACCAGTTACTCAATAAATGCATCCCTTTATTTCTTCTTATCCTAGCATATCCTAAGTGGTGGAATTTAAGGGGATGACTGTTGCTTTAAAATATTACCTAAGTTTTAAATCTCATCAACTGATGATTTTGATTAGAAGATTGAGAAATGGGGGATCTTTCACTGACACTGATCTAGTGAGATCTATTTGATCATACTGCAGGCAAAAACAAATAGAGGATCCAAGAATTAATTTCATAGCATGAAGTACTCTGGCAATGGGATCTGCGGGTGAAATGCCACAATGATGGCCGATAGAGTTAGGGACCACCCTAAAGACACTAAGCTCTGAGGGGTGAAATGAGCAATGACAGAAGTGAAAACAGTTTGCTCCATGTCTGGTTCTTTTCTTTCCTCCCTCCTCTATCACCTGACTGTGAAATTTTGAAGCCATTGGGGAGATGAATAAACATTTCTGGTCCTATGATGAGGCTCCAAATGGTGCTTTTTGTAGGAAAAATTCCAGAATGAAATGTTCACTAAAACAAATGATATGTACAGGATGTTCTTATCTCCATGCTTTCTATGCACATGGGCAGCACAGAGTAAAGCTACTGGGCAGCAAACTCAACAGTTTTGGAATAATTTTGGAGAACATGACATCCTCACTGAGCACTCTTATGAAACACATGCTCCTGTCTAGTATCTTGGAGCTGAAAGGGGGGCACCAATGCACTAGGGACGGCAGTTTGTTCTTGCCTACATCACTGAGTTTTAATACCTGGCACTTCTCTAGGCTGATCTCGCCTCATACTGAAGAGGCTAAAAGACTAGATTTAGAGTCAGTCTTCAAAGAATGGTTCATGTCCATATCTTACAAGTCACTGAAAGTCTGGGTCTCTATCCTTGGGACCAATAGAGCATATGGGGTATTATAGGTATTGCCTCCACATTTAAAACTAGGATCCACAAGGGATGTTGTACTTGGATGAAAGAGAAGGTGCCACCTGTTACACCTACATTTTTATTGTAGAGAACTGAACAACCATGAAGTCAAATTTTCTCAGAGCTCCCACAGGAACAATAGTTGAGGAATGAAAGCAGCCAAAGATAGGAGAATGTCACTCAAGGGAGTAAATGTGCTACTTTGTGAGAAATTTAAGGTGCCTGTATATCCCTATATAGTTTCACTCAGCCCAGAGTAATACTTTCCTGGATGAAGGTGGAATTATGCAGTCTCTATGAAAGGACGTTTGTTATTGGGTACTGTTTGTCTACTAAGAAACTATTTGGGATGACAGAAGAGACAAGTGAACCAAACTGATATTAGCCAGAAACATAGAACTATTTCCTGGTCATCCCCTTCATGTTAGCTTCTCATCCCTATCCTACTGCCCAAAGAGTAATCTGTTTCTACAATCCTACTGTGAGCTTGATTTCAGGTTTTTGTATGCTATGTCTACCTCCTTGATAACTTTTAGTTTAATCTGAAGAGAAAAAGCAGCAGTATCTCTTACATATCATACTTACATCAAAAGTATAACTCTTCTATTAATTTTGTTAGTCTGTTAATTTTTAATTCTGATTCACAGATTTACCTACCTGAACCATAATCCACATTTGTTTAGTCTACTTGCTAAACTGAATTGAATAAATCCTTTAACAAATTCAACTCAAAAGCTACCTTCCATCATAAAGATTTGCTGACTTTAATCAACATTCTTAAACATAGCAAGTCTGCACACTCCCATTACTCTGAAATTCAGCCCTCAGTATAGAAAATACAAAGATAGAAACAACCTAACTACCTGAGAAACCAGGCTCATGGGGAGGGGAAGGGTAGTTAATGTTCTTACAGTAGTCTATATATGCTGCTGACATTAAGCAAGTCCCCAACCTTTTTATCATGGTGAGCTGAGACATCAGGGAAGCAGCCAGACTAGACAATAAAATATTCCTGAACAAGAGCTCTTCATTCTCTGCCTTTCCAAATGCTGACTGTTGCTATTTTTATTTTTGCTTTCTGTTTTGGGTGTCTCTTTCACTGAAGATCCAAATTCTAATGATTTTTACTGTTTCCCATATCTTACTCCTAATTTCTCCCTACTGTCATCATGTTATCTATTAACCTCACAAAAGTGGCAGTATAAAAGTGATTGGCAACTCAGAATCTTACCTTTTCTCTATTCTTATTCAAAAATGTTAGTAAGCCAATATAGTATGTATTATTTATTTTTCACACTGGCTTTGTCTTGCCATTCTTTTAGATATACACCCCCGTCCTTGGGATTTAACCATTAAATCTGCTTTTGCTTATAATTATCTTCTCAAATTTTCATTCTAAAAACTGCCTTATCTCTCTTGCCTCTTTTTCATGCTCCTCTGTCAATTCAGTTTCATGCTATCATATTCATGTGAGATAGACATTTAAACATAAAAACACAAAGCACAACTTTTTTCTAAGCAGTTATGTGCCACCGTGTCAGTGTCTGAGATATGAAGGAGACCACTATTCTATGAAAAACACCTATCTATACCTAGAGACTCTTGGAACAGAAATATGTAAATGATTCCTGTCTTCCAGACTGGACTGCAATGAACCATCAGGATTTTTTTGGTTTGTTTTTCAATGGTAGATTAACCTTTTAGCAAAGATTTTCTAGAAGTTGAATATGCTTTATCTGAAATGCTGGAACCCATTTTTTTGGATTTGGAGGATATTTACAGAGACATTTTTAGTTGAGCATACTTAACCCAAAAATATGAAACTCAAAATTCCCACAAATCTGAAATTTCTTGAAGTATTGTGTTGTATCAGTGCTCCAGTGGATTTTGGAGCATTTGGGGTTTGGGATTTTCAAATTAGGGATGCTTAACCTATACAACTTTACTAAGTAAAATGTCTCACTATAACTAAGCCTTTATTGCTATCAAGTTCTGTTCTCTTCAATTTCACCATATTCCCCCTAAAGATGGGCAGACTTATGGGTCTGAGCCATAGTTTATACACACTGTTCCAGGCATTCATGTACATTCATTGTGCCAAATGGTTTGCCAAATATTTTTCCTTTTCACCCAACAAGATTTAGAATTCTCTGAAATGTCATTCCCCAACTTTTTTTTTTAAAAAAAACACTGAGTTAATAAAAACAAAGCTTCAGTGTGATTATTTATACATAAAACATTAATGTGATTTGGAAGGAAAACATCTGATAGCATCATTCTAAATTTGAATGTACGTTAGCAATTATAGAGTAATGTATAATCAACATTATTAAAACTATCACTTGTGGTACTTACCTTTAAGCTGATGAAATTGTTTAACCAGATCTTTTATATCCAGAGAATTATTCCCTGAAGGAATAAATACAGGAAATCAAATACAAGTACATAAACTTCCCAACTTAAAATGCTTTTTAAAAGCAACAAATATATCATTTAAAGCAATAACAAACCTTCTCTAAACACAATAAGTTCTTTAAAATAAATTGCTGCAAATTGGGTGATGTTTGATGGTTTGGTTTTGAGAACAGCTCTGCTAACTCCCTCGAGCAGAGTCTTGAGGCCATAGGGTACGACAAGTCTGGGCTTTGAAGAAATCATTCTGGCAGGATGTCTGTAATCTCAACTATAATAAAGAAAAACAAAAAGTCTTATACACAGGAATTTTTATTAATCTCAACTATAATGTAGAAAAATGAGGTCTTATATATAGGAGCTTATTAAAATATTTCTTATGAGTTAACTATGACTTCCAAGAACAAATCTATCTTCTATTGAAATTAAGGTTAGTTCTAATCTCCAGGTATTTATTCTAGTAAATGGGCTAATTCTTTTTATTATTATTATTATTATTTGTTCTAATTAGTTACACATGACAGCAGAATGTATTTCAGTGTATTTCATCGTACACAAATGGAGCACAACTTGTCATTTCTCTGGTTGTACAACCATGCAGGGTCACACCATTTGTGCAATCATACATGTACATAGAGTAATAACATCTCATTCCATTATCTTTCCCACCTCCATACCCACTCCCCTCCCCTCATTCTCCTCTGCCCAATCCAAAGTTCCTCCATAGAATGGTTAATTTTTTTTTTTTTTTTTTTTTTTGGTACTGGGGATCGAACCCAGGGGCACTCAACCACTGAGCCACATCTCCAGCCCTATTTTGTATTTTATTTAGAGACAGGGTCTCACTGAGTTGCTTAGGGCCTCGCTAAGTTGCTGAGGCTGGCTTTGAACTCACGATTCTCCCGTCTCAGCCTCCCAAGTGTTGGGATTACAGGTGTGCACCACCGTGCCCGGCCTAGAATGGGCTAATTCTTGATAGAAAAAATAAACACCAGCTGGTTGCAGTGGCTCATGCCCACAATCCCAGAAGCTGGGGAGACAAAGCAGGAGGACCTTGAGTTCAAAGTCAGCCTCAGCCATGTATCGAGGCCCTAAACAACTCAGCAAAACCCTGTCTCTAAATAAAATACAAATAGGGCTGGGGATGTGGCTCAGTGGTATAGTAGTGCCCCTGAGTTCAATCCCAGTACCAGAAAAAAAAAAAAAAAAAGAGAGAGAGAGAAAATAAACACCTAAAACCCCACTAATAGCTTACTATATACAGGTGAGCAATCTAGTACTATTAAATCCATAGGAAAAGCCCTGTCAGTACTTCCAGGATATTAAAAACTAAAAAACAAAAACACAAAAAAACCTAACTAAGCAATCAAAACCTGCTTCTCTGAAACCCAGCAAATATTTTGCAAAATAACATTTAAGAAATGCATTTTAAGAAATATATTAAGCATGTCTATTCCAAACAACATGCACACAAGCACTGACTTTGTTGGACAAAACCATGTTTCTACAAGAAAATGACTTTTCTAAATCTATATCATCAAATTGCTCATCTTTATATTATAAGCACTTTTTCCCCTCCTATTTTTTTTCCTCTTAATTTCTTCCTATCTCCCTCTTCAGCTTTTCTGAATTTAAGTGATAGCAATGGTATTGCAGTCTAATCTGTAATTCTCAGAGGTACAGAGGTTATCAATCCTAAACCGTGTCAGTGTGTATGTTCTGTCTCATTCTAAAATACTGTTTATGAAGGCTAACAAATACATAAAGAAAATTAAATTCATTCAGTGGTAAGGGGGAAATCATGGTAGGAAAAACAAAGCGAAGCTACTGCGAGGTTAGTACTCCAATGCAAGCCATTCATTGGTCCTTCACTTTGACAGAAATGTGTATCAAATCTGTTCCTGAGCTACCTAGCAGTCATTACAAAATAGGAAACAAGAGATTAAATGATTCCATTTTTAAGTAAAAAAAAAAAAAAAAAAAAAAATCAGTTGCTTAGGGGAATCACAACTGTTCTGGCCAGAGACCCATGAGAAATTTCTCCCCTGGGTTCTTATAAAGAACAGAATAGTGTGACATAATGAACCCTGTCCTTAACTGCACAGTACAGAGTAACAAATTTCATGCGGCTAAGTGGCACAGTTTAGTTATGGTAATTATACTAGGGGCTTTAGTAAAAAGCAACTTATGTGTCATAGAAAAACGCTGAATATTTTAAAGCACATTTCATCTCCTCAAAGGTCAGGGCAAAATGAATCTATCCGTTAAAGCAAACTCTTTGAAAATATATCCCTGTGTTAATGAAAACATACTGTCAGAATACCATTCATTTGGGCCTTTGCTAAATTAAACCATCTTTGAAAAAACTACAACTTTGGCAGGCCCACATGTTCAATGCTAAACGACCTAGGCACTGATAACACATGGGCGATGCATATACTACCTACATGCATATATACACGTGTTTTATATATAAAGGTAATCTTATAGAGTACCCTAGTGTGAGGAAATGAGCTGTTCTGAAAAGTGTAAGCCAGCAGGCAGGATGGAGGTAACAAAACACCTTCTCTGTAAGTGATTAGTAGTTAGTGCCACCCACTGTGGTAAGAGCCAAGTCCCTGACCCCCGCGCGCTATTAGTTCTCACCTCCAGGGGGATGCGGCGCCCCCCACACTCCTTTGGGAACGTCCTACAAGGCAGTTCTGTACAAACTGTCCTGAGGAAGTTGAGAAATAACGGTGGCACCAAGCATAAACACACCAACGGGTAAAACAGGTATTTCTCCCCAAACGTCTTTCAAAAATAATTGTCAAAAGTGAACACAAAATTTACAGCACTTCCCATTGTAAACTCCCGTCTAACCACTACCACAGGTGTAACGCTTTTCTCAAGAGAAGGATGGCCCTCTGGCTGCGGACGCGTCGGGGGGCCTCAGAGTTACAGAAAAAGTAAATGGCACACACTACTCCCTCTAAAGACCTCAGCTGGGACCCAGCTCGATTTGCAGTTGGAATGATACGCGGGAAACAGGGCAGTGAAACGTATGAGACCCGGCGAGCCGACTTTGCGGCGACTTGTTAAGGAGGCGCAGGCGGACGCCAGGCCGCGACCCGGAGCTCGGCCACACCCTGCTGGCCATCGCAGGTATGGGCCAGGACCTCCCACTCTGGGAACCCTTCGCCTTCCCGGACACTAGAGGATCCATCCAACTCCGCCATCGAACAAAACTCCCAGACAGCCTAACTGCCTCCGGGGCAGACTCGCCCCACCTTCCTCTTTCCGGCTAAGCTCAAACGAGCTTCCTCGTTGCCCCCTCGCCGGCGGCTCCTGTGAAAAACCGATCCCAGCGGGACTTTTATAGCCCTGGAGACGTCAATGAGTGCGTCACAAAGCCCCACCCCCTCGCGGGAAGCTCGGGACGCCACGAAGGAGGCGGGACCACGGCGGGCCAACCAATGGGGAGCCGAAAGGAACAAAGGCCGGAACTCGAAGAGCAAGAGGGGCGTGCTTCTCCTTTTCTGCCCGAACACAAAGGCGCGTAGGAAAACCGGCGTTTCCAAACGGCCAGGCGGAGGTAGATGCGACTGGTGTGCTCCGCTCGTTCTGAGATAAGAGCTGCTTTGGAAAGGAGGAGTAGTTATGGCAGTTTTATTTTGTCATCACTGATTCTTCTTTCCCAACACGACTCCTTGCCCCTTCATTACTGTATTCTGTCACTTTTATTAAAATTTCTGTTCCGAAGAACACAACAAACACTTTAAGAGTGAATAATTATATGCAACAGCACTTTTTCCTTTTGAGAAACTCGCATTAATTCTGAAACGTCCTGTTTCTCCATAACTAGGACCAGGCAAATCTGTTCCCCCCAAATCATTGAACAACAGGATTTGAAAGAGTAACTTTGGCTCAGTTTCACCAAGTTAAAGAAATGTTGCCTCATTTAAAAATGCCGGGTCTCTCCAATTTAGGCTTACAGACTTGTGCTGGGCGTTAAATAACGTATGAATTTGGATCCAAACAGCCTTCAGTGTAATCCCTCTTCAAATGTTCAAAAAGCAACAGGAACCACTGTAAACCAACTGTTAAGTAGCATCTTTGGGAACATATGCGATAGGATTTTTTTTTAATTCAGGAAAAAAAAAAAAAAAACGCTTCTAGAGAGCTTTACAATAAAAAGCAATGTCAGGGCTTTATCTACATCCAAGCTACAAATAGCATTTTCTGGGACAATTCATTTAATGATTATTACTAAGTACCCATTATGCTAGATAAGCGTTCTCTTGTGAAGATGACCATCTCAAGGGGAGAAACGGTCTCTTTGGTAGGTCTGCAGGTGTTACATTTTCCATACTTCATCATTTGCTTCCAGCCCCACTGTAGCAGTGTAAATAAAAGATGAGCTGTCATGATTTCTTAAGTTTTTAATTAAAATACTGTAACTGTCAAAGGTGCCATGAACTGAGCTACTGAAAAACCCAAGTACAGACAATAGAGACCCCACTTGTGGCATCTTGGAATTGAAAACATTAATGGCTGTGTAGCCTAACCTTGGTTGGTCATCTTGTACACATATGTCAGGCGGTATGCAGAAATACCTGTCACTCAGAAGGGAGGCCTTTGCTCCTTCATTTCTTCAAGGACTATTTTGAGTCACTCTGCAATACAAATTTTTAAATGAAAACGTTTAAACAAGAATTTTTAAGCCATTGCCCATTTGCCACTTTGATTTCTTGAATGCATACGGATTTAATGTGGTTTTACAATCTTTTGTCTGCACTTGTCTCTTTCATGGTTATTAGATAATCCATCTTGTTTTCCTATCTTCCTCTTCACCTCCCAAATCTTACCTCATGGAAGTCCAAAATTCTTGATAGTCTGTTTACCTCTTCCATCTTCCTTTTAACCATCTCATTCCCACTTGATGCCCCAGATTCTTGAATACACATGTTATTTGTCACCTCTGACTTTTTAGCTCATCAGGTCCAAGACCTAGTTGGCCTCTCCAGGCATCACTTTTACCTTTAAACTGAGTTCAGAAATCTACTTTTAAGAACCAGTGAATTAGAAGCACTTCCTTACTGTGACTGAGCTTAACCTTGCTATATAATTCTGTTCATGTTGCACTTTTCTACCAGAAAAATGAAATACATAATAAAAGATGATGGCCTCAGGTGTTATTTCTCTAACTCAGACCACCTTCGGTGGAACCAGCCCCAGGACCTTATTAAAAACACTTTCCCAAGCCTGTCTAGAATCTACTGTACCAGAACTTTGGAGAAAAGGGCTAATCAGTAAAACATAACGACTGGGAACCACTCATGTATGGGAGAAGCAGTTGTTATCCAGAAGTCACTTGGGTTACAAGTATTACAACCAAGTCAATAAGGAGAGAGTGCAACCCCCTTTTTTGGTTTTCACAGAAAGGCAGGTCTACCCTGTGTTCTTGACAATTGCTGCACACTTTACTGAAGAGGAGCCCCAACTGCTATGGACCAATTTTACATTCTCTTGTTCCTGTTGTCCTTTTCTCTTCCTGCATTTCCTCTTTCTACCTTCTAAGTCACCTGCATCTGCTATGTTTTCTTATGATCTACTGGATTTAACATGTTTTTCTCTACAACATACCACTCACAGAAACCAAAACAGTACATCATGATGGCATTAAGTTTTATCTTCATAGGTATAAAGCCATGTTTGAATGCTTCTGTATCTGAATTCTTGATTTGCTTAAGGAAATCAACTAAAAAAGTTTACACAGCAAAGGAAATGTGTGTGTATGAGTGTGTTTAAAATTGGATGTGCACTGTCCTTTTAGTTAGCAGAAACATAAAAGTGCAAATTCAGTAAATTGACATAACAAGTCTCATTTTCTTTAACACCTGAAAGTTAAAATTCTTTACTCAGAACACTTAGCTATCATGCACTAAATAAAAAAAGATACCTAACTCAATAAAGGTAAAATCTTAAATATATTAACCAGCAAGGTACATATTACATCATTATTACTAGACCATGCCTCCAAGTCCATCAAATTATAAAAATGTGTTCAGCATACATAAAATATACATTAGAGAGATATCTCATCATAGGCACAATCTAATACAAAAATATATTTGACATTTATAAAGTAGAAGATCCATTTGAGAGCCTCCAAATTAGGAAAGGGGAAGGAGTAGTAACATAAAAAAGCAGACATAGATGAAAATAGCTCTACTTATAAGATTATTTTCTTCATCAGCAAAGGGAAAGGAGCAGTTTACACTGAACCAGGTTACCAGGCAAATCACAGTCAGTTCACAGGTTGGTGGGTCACAGCACACAGGCCAGATAACTGTTACAAATTGCTCAACTCAGAGCTATCCTCTTGGTACACAGACTCACACTGTGCTTTTATTATTTTGGAGTCTTTAGAATCTTCATCTATTCACTTTTTGTGGACCACGTTAATACGCATGTGTCACAGGGATTCTCTGGGAGAGACTGTTTATAAACAGACCTATATTCTGACTAGTAAAGAACCTACTAAATGATGTTGTAAAGTTATCTATTCGGTTCAGAACACGAATTTATTTGAATTCCTGGAATCTCTATGGGAAAATAAAAGTAACTTTTAAAGCCATGAATGTACACCTAAGTTTTTTTTTTTAATTGAAAGCATAAGATTTTATGTAATCTTTGAATATAGAATGAACACTTGAATGATATTGGAACTGAAAATTCAAATAAGAATGAATGAGTCAAGAACTTCATGATTCAGAAAGCTCCACAATCAAAAAAGAAAAGTTTGCTGTGCAGACTATAGATTAAGAAGAGACAGAGAGGAAAAAAGGGCAATAGCCATACTTTAAAGATTGGTAATATTCTTCTTGTCAGTTACCAGACTCCCAACATTTTTAGACACTAATTTCTCTTCTTGGCTTCTGGATGTATTCATTCACTGAACGCAGGATAACAATCTTTTTTCTTTTCCTGGTATCTAAAATCCACACAGGGTTTACACCAGGAAGTTAATGTGAATACATACTTTGGAAACAGTGCACTCAAAAGTTGTTCGCATCAGAGTGAGGAAACACAGTTTAGCCCAAGTCAGGAAGGAGAAACTTCTTTCAAAGAAATCAGTTCCTTAAAATGGAATTAAACTATATTAAATTTCTGAATATTCTAGCTTCTCTTCTCATGTTTTATTTTATAAATATTAATGTTTTAACATCATGGAGATGATGCTTCAGTCAACAGGATATGTAAATGAATAATACTCTAAAATGGCACCCTTTAGGTAGATCTAAATTAAAAAAAAATTTAACCTAAAGATCGAACCAAATTATGCCAAAGATTCTTGAAAGTGACTGAGGTATTTAGATTCTTCAAAACCCTAGGAGTGCAGCACTGTGCATAAAGGTAAACCAAATATCAATAAAAATTAGCAATAAAGGACACAGAATAATTTGAATTCCTTTTATACCATCTAATAACCTGAGCTAAGGGGAAAACAATTAAATCCTGGCAATATGCAGAATAGCAAATACTTCACCATCAACTATTTGAGGCAAAAAAACAAAACAAAAACCCTAGATTCATTCAAGAATAACCTTTTCAAGTAATTTGTTAAAAGATTTCTAAAAGTTGATCATTAGGCAACTTTCACAAAGAAAGGGGAAAACTCCTAAAATATAAATGTTATTTATCTAATTTATAGACTAGGGGAAAAAAAAGGTTTACTTTGAAATATTTTGTAGATAATTTGGAGGTGAATATTTTTGATAACAAAACTTCAGCTGAAGAGCATTTATTCTTCTAATTAGTAAACCATCGGATACCAGGTTATTAATGTGTGTATCTATATGTGTATGTATACATATGTGTGTGTTTTTTACAATAAAATAATATTTGGTTGGTGGCTTGCAAATCTGCTTTCTATTCATTGCTCCACTGATAACAGGAATAATTAGAATAAGTAATAAATTATTTATAAATAATAAATTAATTGAATTAACCAGTTTGTGCCTGAGTTTCATTGTGTGTGAAAAGGGATAAGAATATCTGTGCTATGTTATTTACAGGAATATTTTGAGGCTAAAGAAAAACACTAGAAAGCACTTTTATTTTTTCAAAACACAATATAAATGCTATGTCTTGATGCTGTTAATAATTTTACAAGTGCTGCTTCATGTCACCCATTCTGAGGTCTGCTTAAGATAGGCGTTCCTACGAGATCACAGGACGTATATTTAGTTTGATTTTATTTTAAAAATAATAAATCACAAAACTAAAATGTTCAAACAAGGTCACTTAACCTTCTCCCCGGGTGGTTAGTTATTATTATTGTCATCATCATTATTACTTTTCAGCTACATGTTTAAAAGAGGAGATCTTTAATATGTCAGCTTCACTGGGAAAATGTGTCCCTGGCACAGGTGGTTTGCAGAAGAAAAGTCGATCTTCACAAGTGCTTTGTCCTCTGCTTTTATTTTAAATGCAGACCCTGGGTGGGGAGGGACAGAGGGGTCACTCCAGGTCTGTCACTGAGGAACCAATTCCCTCAGAGAGGCCAGAGCAGCATGGATGCGGACGTGCAATCTGTTTTCAAAGTCGTAGCCAGAGAAATCCTCCTGGAAGAGCAGAGAAAGATATTCGCAATCTGTTAGCTACTCTTGCACAGGGCACTGCGTGGAGAACTACACTGCACTTCACACTCCTCAAGCAAAGCTCCCTGCACTCCTAGTGAGGGCTTTACATCCACTTGATTTTCTTATTCCCCAAACCTCAGACTTTATATTTACTTTAAAAATGTGAACTCAATGTCAGTAATGCTCTCTTTGGAGAATTTTCCTCATGTTAATCTTGAAATAGTAGTCTTGAGTTGTGCTCGAACTAAGTTACTGTTAGAAATTCTTAACTCAAGAACATAGCTATGAAATCAAAGGTTTATTTTCCCTGGAGCTGGGTGCATACATGTATTTCCCAGCAATTCAGGAGGCTGAGGCAGGAGGATCGCTTGAGCCCAGCAGTTAAGACCAGCCTGGGCAACCTAGTGAGACCCTGTCTCAAAAAAAGAAAAAAAAAATTTATTTTCCCACCCAAATACTAAGACTATAGCAATTATAAAACAGGCTGAACAATGTCTCCGGATCTTGGAATTTCACTTAATATCCAGTGCTCAGTCAGGTGCATGCCTATAATCCCAGCAACTAGGGAGTGGGTAGAAGGATCTCAAGTTAGAGGCTAGTCTCAGCAATTTAGCAAGACCCTGTCTCAAAATTTTAAAAAGGGCAGTGGTGAGGTGCTCTTGGGTTCAATCCCTAGCACCAAAAAAAAAAAAAAAAAAAAAAAAAAAGAAATCATGTGCTCACTATTGAATTAGTTATCACTTCTCCTTTCCAGAATTATTAGTCAGAATGTTGCTTCAGAAACTTTCTTGAATTCAGACTCACGTGTACAGTGAACAAGAAGAGAAGGGCCATGGGGAAGAGGGAGATTCAGGATTTTTACCTTTGCTTGAAGAAGTAGAGTTCGGCCTCTTCCTACAGTCTAAATGCAAGAAAAACATATCTCAACATCTGCATCTCAACATCTGCATTTATACTTAGGCAGAAAATATCACCACAGGAGAACATGTTAATTAACACAATTCATAGTAGGTAGAGGTGAGTCAACGGGTCAGTCAAGTGCAATGACTCCATTTTTCCTTAATAGAAAGATGCTTATTAATTCTCATCAAGGCTTTGCTTGATAACTAATGTTTCACAGTCTTCACTAAACGTCTATAAAAAGCAATAAATGAGGTATAATGCTATAGGTTAAATTCTTATTAAACAACCTAAAATTATTGATAATTAAAAAGAGATTTTATCTGAAGACAGTAAGATATAGCTCCTTTTTAAAGTATTGCTGAGGATATCAACTTAATTTTCCAAAAAAATAGAGAGTCCAGTCTTGTTATAGACATTAAGGGTACATGAAAAGAAAAAAAATTTTCATTAAAATAAAGAATATAGTGTTAGAAGTTTCTACCTAAATTTGTAAAAATGACATTTTCTGTTTTGGTAAAATCGGATCTCCAAATTAAAAAATTTTCCAATTAAAAGTCCATCTTTGGAGCCGGGTGTGGTGGCGCACGCCTGTAATCCAAGCAACTTGGGAGGCTGAGTCAGGAGGATCGCGAGTTCAAAGCCAGCCTCAGCAACTTAGCGAGGCCCTAAGCAACTCAGTGAGACCCTGTCTCTAAATAAAATACAAAATAGGGCTGGGGATGTGGCTCGGTGGCCGAGTGTCCCTGAGTTCAATCTTTGGTTCCAAAAAAAATAAATAAATAAAAATAAATAAATAAATAAAAGTCCATCTTTGGAAAGATAGGCTACATATTCAAGAATTAGGCTAGAGTTTTAATTCTGCTGACTTAGCCCATACATTTGAAAGCTAACATGAAGTTACTAAAACTTAGAGTTTTATAAAGTTAAAACTCTACCATCCCATTGTACTAACTTAAATACATCTTAATAATTAATAACTGTCAATGTTACTTATATGAAAGTCTAAAATTTTTAAAGTAACCATACATGACATCATCTTTACTTATTATCATTGCCATCTTTATTAAATTGGCAAGGCAAGTTTTTTTTTGTTTGTTTGTTTTTCTGTTTCATACACTAGGGAGAAGGTATGTGGTTAAGTAACCTGACCAGTGGCATGCATGTAAGGTAAATGGCAGATTAAGAATCCTGACTCAGTTCCGTTCCCAGTATATCATCCTCCATCATATCACACTGTACTAGAAAAGGCATTTGATTTTCCTCAAATGAATCTTGGTCTCAAAATTTACATCTGCAATTCCAATTCCAGAGAAGACATTACTTCCTTAAAGATTGGAAGATGGGATTACTGGCTCCTTGGACTCATCCTACATGAAACCAAGGAAAACAAAATGAAGAACCCTATGGTTCAATCCATTTTTTTTTAAGTGAGGGATTCTTCGTGCCTATTTGTGAGCACATTTTTGCTGATGAACATTATTTTTAAAATATGTATATATATGTAAGTGATCTTACCTCTGGTTTGTCTAATAGAAGACAGCCAAGTTCATAACAAGCATATGGCTGAACATACAAATTATTCTGACGACACAATTCATCTTTTGCAGCTCGCTGAAAGAACTGAAAGTAATAAAAAAAAAGTTACTGGAATGAATTTATTTCCCTACTAGCATTCGGCTCATCACAATCTTCAGGAGGCAAGAATGCAGAGAGGTTTTGTTTTCCAGATCAGATTTTCTCTTCTCACTTTCATTCCTTCCTATTCACCCCCATCCACATCTTAGAAGCCTGGTGGTCTTCCTCCAGAATATGTCTTTTGCCACTCAGCTTGTGCTACTTATTTTTCCAGTTGACGCACCCACTTCTATTGATCTTACTACTGAAAAATATTTTTATTTGTATCTAAAACTCTAAACATCCACTTTTTTTTTTTTTGGGGTACTGGGGATTGAACCCAGGGGCACTCCACCACTGAGCCACATCCCCAGCCCTATTTTGTATTTTATTTAGAGACAGGGTCTCACTGAGTTGTTTAGGGCCTCACTAAGTTGCTGAGGCTGGCTTTGAACTCACGATCCTCCTGCCTCAAGTGCTGGGATTACAGGCGTGAACCACCACACCCGGCTTAAACATCCACATTTTTATATTTAAAATGGAAAAACACACAAGCCATCTCTTGACATGTGTCTTGATTGTGTCTTGTTGGGTACTTAAACAGGTGGTCCAAAATAAAGTGTTCAGAGTCATGGAATAACTATCATAATCCCTCACTGAAAGATTATTTTAAAATTCCAATACAAATATATTAATATTCTTGCATTTAAAAACCAAGACTTTATTAACTAAAAGTAGTCAAAGTAACTCTGGGGTACACTTAGAAAAATGAACTGAGCTGGGTATGTAGCTCAGTGGTTGGGTCTGGGTTTTATCCCCAGCACCAAAATGAAAGCAAAACAAAAACTTACCAAACAAAAAACTTGATTAGAAAAGTCCCTCCAACTACATCGGAAATTTGTTAGTGACTCTTTTTTCATTTAATATGTACATAAACTATCCTAAGCCAGCAACTTCCTCAACTTCACCTCCAGTTCTGCATCAGAAATCTACAGGTGTAAAGGAAGGAAATGATTGTTTTGGTTTCCGGTTATCTGTGAGGCCTCCTTCAAATGATCTGCCTCCTCATTTCTTCCTCCTCTCTCCTGTTGAGACTGTCATCTTTGATAAATAGCTAGTGCCAGAAAAAAAGCCCATGTATACAGAAGTATTCTGGGAATCTACAGTTACATTAAAAACACTCCATTAATCATCATCAACTTCTAACATCTGAAAAGATGGTGTTCATCAAATGCAGTGGGAGGTTTGGTTCTGTTTAATGCTTTTTCATCTTTCTCACAAAAATAGATGTAGGTGGTCCTGGTTTATTTTCTGTAGCCATGACAACATTAACAGTTTACCTGAACGGCATCTTCTGAGTTTCCTAGACATTTGTGAATGGCACCAAGAAGCAAATACTTTAATCCAACCACAGACGAATCATCCACTTCATGGCAAGCTTAAAGAGAGGGAAGTAAAAACAGCAGGAAGGAAATACAGTCATTCCGATCCTTTAATATTGCCAAGTGTTAAGTCACTATTTCACCATTTAGCTACATATTCAGTTCGTGTTTCTGCTTTCTGAAATTCAGAAGGCACCATTCTTCCTCCATTTGTGAATTTCCTCAATCAAAGAAAGGCAAAGCCATCAAACATTAAAGAGACAAGAAAGCCAGTCGTGGTGGCGCACGCCTGTAATCCAAGTGACTTGGAAGGCTGAGTCAGGAGGATCAAGAGTTCAAAGCCAGCCTCAGCAACTTAGTGAGGCCCTTAGCAACTCAGTGAGACCCTGTCTCTAAATAAAATATAAAATAGGGCTGGGGATGTGGCTCAGTGGCCGAGTGTCCCTGAGTTCAATCCCTGGTTCCAAAAAAAAAAAAAAAAAAAGGAGACAAGAAAACTCAAAACAGCATCACATTATCACCAAGTAAAAGAAGCCACTCTGAAAAGGCTGTGAGTACGATTTCAGGCATATGACATTCTAGAAAAGGCAAAACTATGGGGACAGTGGAAAGATCAGTGGTTACCAGAGGTGATAGAGGGACAAACAGGTGGAGCATAGCAGACACACATCATTATGCATTTGTTCAAACCCACAGAATGTGAAGCACTAGAAGTGAACCCCAATGGGAACTACAGACTTGGGGTGAGGATGCTGTGTCACTGCTGGTTCGTGGAGTGTCACAAATGTACCACACAGAGGCAAAAAGCTGCAGTGGGGGAACCTACAGGATGGGGAGGAGTATATGGCAACTGTCTCTTCCACTCAGTTTGCTGTGAACCTAAAACTGCTCTAAGAAAAAAGACTTAAAGATACTGCATCACATTAACTTTGCAAACCAGGCAACAGGCACCTTCACATATCTGTATGAGGTATGGCACTAAGCAATCAAGGGGGGCCTGTAGCTTTCCTGGAGGAGGGACACACATGTCAGAGGATGTTATAGAAGTTTTCCAAGGAAATGAGACTAGACACCTAGTGAAGCTACAGAAGAAGAAAGGAAGTAATGTAAGTATTTCTGTGGACTAATAAAGATACCAAGGTTCAATGAGAGTAAATGTGTATAAAATGTGCTCAAATTACAGAACACTGCAAGAGCAGGGTGCTGTGGTGGGAAGGTAAACATGAAGAATAAAATCTGGACCCGTAGAAGCAGGAGTTGCCCCCTAAAACCCAGCTGGGAATACTCCCATACTGGAAAAAAGAAAAAAAAAAAAAGAGCTTGAAAGATCTTTAAGGCAGCAATGTTAAGGAAACGTTAAATGCAGTTCATTCACTTGCTTATTCATTCATCCACACACTCACTCGGTCAAAATTTATCAGGTACCTACTATTTTCCAGGCAGCAGGTGCTCAGACTACAACAGTGACAAAACAGGTAAAAATTCCTGCTTTTACAAAGGACTAGAATAAACATTTCTCCAAAGAAGATAATATAAATGGCTGAGACGTATGTGAAAGATGTTTGACGTCATTAGTCATTAGGGAAATGGAAATCAAAACTACAAGGAGCTAACAGTTTGCATCTGTTGGGATGGCCATTATTAAACAAAAAAGAACCCCCCAAATAACAAGAGGATGTGGAGAAATTGGAACCCTTCTTGGTAGGAATATAAAATGTACAAATATAAATGTAAATATAAATATAATGTAGTTGCTATGGTAAACAGTATGGAGGTTCCTCAAATAAAAAATTAAAATAGAATGAACATAATCCAGCAATCTCCTTTTGGTTATCCACTCAAGAGAACTAAAATCAGGATCTCAAAGAGATATTTGCACTCATGTGGTCGCTGTAGCATTACTCATAATAGCCAGGATAAGGAAATAATTTCAATGTACATCAGTGAATGAATGGATAAAGGAGGTGCAGGACAGACATATAAAGGAACGTTATTCAGTCTTACAAAAGGAGAT
The DNA here is from genome assembly GCA_020662805.1 of Glaucomys volans. Lineage (NCBI taxonomy): Eukaryota > Metazoa > Chordata > Mammalia > Rodentia > Sciuridae > Glaucomys > Glaucomys volans. The sequence goes on along the minus strand of JAJEJO010000337.1, from coordinate 248,142 downwards.
CCTGTCATAGGCAACAACGGGGGAACCTTGAAGAACATTATGCTAAGTGAAATAACCCTGTCACAGTAGGACAGATACCACATGATTCCACTTATATAGGCATCTGCACTAGTCAAATTCATAAACAGAGAGTAGAATGATGATTTTAAGGGCTGGGGGAGGAGAAATGGGAGCTGCCATTCAGTGTATTTAAAGCTTCAATTATGCAAGATTTAAAAGTTCTTGAGATAGAGTATACAGCATTGTGCCTAAAGTTAACAATAAAATAGTTACTAAGAAGATTGTAAATGTGCTTAGAGGGCAATGTGGGGAAATGTACTAAAGTATTTAATTAGCACAGACCTTTGACTCAGAAATTCCTCTTTTAGGAACTTACCCTTGGGTAATACGGCACACAGATGCAAAGATAAACAGGTAGGTATGGTCATTAAAGTAAATGTTGGAGCTCAAGGTCGGGGATAACCAATGTGTGCACAGCTCGGCACAGATAAGTAAATCATCAATGGCTCCTATTTTGGAAAACTATAGAGACATTTAAAAGAATGAGGCAGACCTATGTGTCGACATTAAATGATCCCCAAAATGTTGTTGAATGAAAAAAAGCACAGGATGGAAAAGTGGGTAGAGAATGTTCCCTTTAAGTACAGCCATCCTTTGGCATCCTTGGCACATGGTTCCAGGACTCCCTGAGGATACCTAAACCCAAGGATGCTCAAGTACCTATATAAAATGGCCTAGTATTTAGATACTCTATGTACATCTTTCTGTATACTTCATATCATTTCTAGGATGACTTGAAATGCCTAATAAAATGTAAACATTATGTAAATAGTTGTTACACTGTATTGTTTAGGGCATAATCAGAAGGAAAAAAGTCAGTATGCACATGTTCAATCTGATGCATTTTTTTTTTCAAATATTTTCTGTCTCAGCTGGATAAACCCACAGATGCAGAACCTGTAGACAGAGGCAGGAGGGGACTGTAACTGTTTGTGTAAACACATACACACACACACACACACACGTATGTAGATCCACACATATGCATATGAATGCGTAGAACATTCCAGAGGGTCACTCCCCAAGCCACAGACTGCAGCTGTCCTTTGGGAGGAGATGGTGTCTGGAGTGGAATGGACACTTAACATTTTGCTCCCCACTTCTTTGAGCAGTTTGAATGTTTTTGCAAGTTTGTGAACTACTTAAAAAATTAAAACACTGTGAGCCTCAAAACAAAAAAAAAGTATGTTGACAACAACAAAAATCCTGCCTTTAAGAAGTTTACATCTGGGCTGTGGATACAGCTCAGTTGGTAGAGTGCCTGCCTTGCAAGCACAAGGCCCTGGGTTCAATCCCCAGCACAGCAGCTTACATCTTGTGGGGGAAACAAACAGTGTGCAAGACAAATAGGTGAAACATGGTTGTGAAGTGTAAGTGCTAAGGTGAAAAATACAGGGGAAGGGGGATTAGAAGTGTGTGCATGGGTAGAGCTTAAACCTGAAGGAAAGAGGAGTGAAGGAGCCACGTGGGTGTGGGAGAGGAAGCACTCACAGTTGTAAGAAGAGCACGTGTAAAGGCACTGGGGCCCACAGTGAATAGGAAGAATCAGCAAGACTGGAGCTCAAGGACAAGGGGAAAGAGCAAAGGGCAATTGTGTAGGGCTCTGCCAGTCACTGAGTGAACTAGAATGATGGACCATAGAGAGTTCTGAGAAGTAGAGTGACATGATAGGACTCAGGTTTAAATAGTCACCCTGGCTGCTGTGCTGAGAACACAGATGTCTTCACCCGGGAAGGATGCAGTAGGCGGGGCCAGGGTGGTGGAGGCAGGCCAAGAGTGAAACCACCAGACCAGAAGACAGTGACCCAACAAGCTCTGCTTACAGTCACAGAGGGAGTTGACTGCACAACGAGTGAGGGCTTGATGGACAGAGTTTACTGGCTGCTCGGGATCCACACTGCCTGCTGTCATCAGTTTCTGATGGAGGGTAACTTTCTCTACAAAATCTTCACTGAACTCTGCATAGCTGGATTGATTTGGAGCACTGCTGCTTAACACCAGGGAACGATATAATCTAATTAATAGATCTCAGAATAGGGTTGACTTTTAATAAAGATATTCAAGAATTATCTCATATTCACCCCAGAGACTGCCTCCCTTTCCACCAACACATCTTTCTTGTTAGTTTTTTTTCATTTTGAAACCTGAAAAGAGAAGAGCCAAATCTCCTGTGTGATTCATTCTTCTGTCAGACACAAGAATTACTGCCTCTTATATCTCTATGGGCTTTTATTCTCTCTAAACACATGATCCTGTACTTGCACATTTAAAAAATACTTAAGATCTTCATTATTCCTTGAAGTTAGTCCGTGGTAGATATTCCATACTTGCTTCTACAAGAGGAGGGTTTTAAGTTATGCAGAGCCTTTAAAAATGAACACAGCAGGATTTATATCCCCTCGGGAAGGGACATTCCTATTCTAATTACAGAGTCATGGTCCAAAACTTCTTTTGGAATTTCTTTTGGTCCCTGGAATATCAACAGTGGCAAAGTTTTAACCTTTGAGGGCAAACTCTATTTTTTCTTTTTTTAAAGAGATAAGCAGAAGTCATTTACAGGGAAGTCTGCTGATAAAAATATGGGATTGATGGACAATGCAGTCTGGTCAAAAACAAACGTGATGGCAGAAAAATCTGACAAATTTTCTACAGTGGCTTATAATATTTCTGGAATAAGTTCAACCTGTTCACATTGGAGTCATGTGGGAAAGAGCAGTAAATATGTGAATATGTTTACAAAGACACTGTCCATGAAACCATCCTTTTGGAGGCACTTGTATTGATGCAGTCTCATCTTGTACTATACTTCCAGCTGCATGAGTTCACCCTCTTGGCACTCCCAGGAAGGCGAAGCTGTCTGCAGGATCACTGAAAGCCCTGCTCCTCAAAGTACTGTACTCAGACCAGCAGCACAGACTCTGGCTCCCGGGGGAGTTGGGCATTTCACCCAGCCATTCTGAGCTGCTTCCTCATCTAGAATGGGCATGATAATACTCTGCCTTTCCTCTTTCTCTGGGTTGCAATGTGGAACAAATACTTTGCTAGACCACAAAATGCCCTTCAAATATCTACCATTAAGCCTTCAGAAGAAATGTAACCTTATTTCTTTAATAATCAACAAAGCCTTATTTTAGTCAAAGATTTAGTTTATTCTCCCTTTGAAATTTTCCTCCAACTATAATAATTATCACTGTTACCTGTAAACTTCTGGGTTTTCTAATACATGAATCAAAAACCTAGGCTTCTAATTATGCTCCTAGGTATATGTCTACACAAAACACTCATAAACTTATGTTGTACACTTATGTTCACAGTGACTTGACTCATGATAGTTTAAAAAACAAAAATAAACCAAATGTCCACCAACAGGAGAACAAATAAGCAAACAGCAGTATGGGTATTGCCACCCAATGGAATACACCTCAGCAAGTAAAAGAAGCCACCTGCTGCTATAGGCTGCACCGTGGATAAATCTCAGACATGCTGAGCTAATGAAGCCACGTGAAAAAAAGTACATCCTGTGTGGTTCCTCTTATATAAAGTTCAATGACAGGCAAAACTAACCTATGGACACAGAATCAGAACACAAGCTGCCTTGAGGTGGAGATTAACCAGGAGAGGGTATGAGGAACATGTCAGGGGTGGTGGATCATGATCATGGTGATGGATGCCAGGTGTATATACGTGTCATGATTCACGAATTCGGACTTCAATCTGAGTGTTTTATGCACGTGAATTACACCTATGGGAAACAAAGTGCTTTCAGTGGGGAAGAAAATGCGTCCTTCCAGCAATCCCATGGCTGCAGAACTACAACTATGTGTAACTGAGCATCACCAAGCACTCCCGGCCAGGTGAGTGCATCTGTCCACACTAGTGCCTCCCACATCCACGTGCTGGGAGACAGAAAGGCCTTCACCACTGCACTCTCAATCCAAAAAGAGCACAGCCGGCGGCACTCTGAGCTAAGGGGAGCAGCACTGAGGAAAGCGCCTGTGGGTGTGCACAGTACTTGTGTTTACCTTGACTCATCCTCTGCAGGTTGGGGAAAGAGCAGTTGGGAAGGGCTTTCCACAGGTATAAGACCTCGATGGACGCCAGCACACACAGCACCTGTGTCGGGGTTTGCTTCCGAAATCTCTCTGCCTGCAAGTAGTTGGAATGATTATGCTCCATTTTTCAAAAATCAATTCAAATACAAAATACATCTGGGAGACATGGAAAAGCACACAGTTCATATTCAACATGAATGGCCCTCTCCTGCAAAGCCAAAAATGAAAATTTCTCCATATTAAAAAAAGTTCTACTTTCCAGTTTCTAATGTTTGTAGATATGCCTCACAGTCATCGGTCAACTCAATCTATTCTCAAGGGATTCTGAAAATCTGGGGATGAAACAAGACTTATGTTAGTTTAAATTGATGCATTTGTAACAGCTGCGTGGCAAACAGTAACTCCGTGTGTTACACGGAGGATGGCAAACTAGAGACAGTTGGGTCACAGGTCTATTGAGCTTTATATTTTCTCCTTAGCCCTAGTGTTCTCAGTTGCATTCCACATTTTAATCCAATGTGTACTCAAACAAATTCATTAAATGGTCATTCAATAAATACCAATGAAACAAAAAAAGAACATGCTTATAAAGTAAAAGAAAATTTATAAAATTTAAATCATGGAAATCTCAGGATAAGACATAATATTACGCACTTCAAGGTTAGTCAGCAAGATCTTATTCCCTCCCCCCAAAAATGCAGACTAAATTTGGGACATTGTCCCCATAGTTCAGAGCTTTCTTCTGGCAAGTCTGACATACACTTTAACTTCTTATTACGTTGAAATGTGACGTACTCGCCCTCCTGAGCATCCGACAGTGTGCCTAGTTCTGCCAGTGTGTACCCTCTTGAGATTACCTAATTTTTTAGGCAGATATTTTCCCTGTCCAGATGTGCTCATTAGCTCTTCAGGATCTGTAATGTCTTAACTCAACTTTTTTTTTTTTTAAAAAAAACTTTGCTGCAGTTTTTTGTAGAGAGACAAGTATTTTTATTCAGAGCAGAAGTGTGCTCACAGGAGTAAATTCTCTCCTAGATGGTGAAGTGCATTTCAAGTGGCATGTCCGTTACCTGGTTTGAACATGTTTTCCTAAAGCCTATCCAAGGCAGGGCTAGTCACAAATGTCCATCATAAATATGACACCAGACGCATGAGCTCCAACATACCTTTTTCACTGAGAACTGTTCGATCTGATTGTTTTTCCTTTTGAAGAGTTTCTGAACCTCTTTAAAGACGATCTGTGCCCCTTCCACATCCCCAGTGGCTCCCTGACAGACTGTAAGAAAGCAGAATTGTATTTCTAGAGTATGGGGGCTGGGCGGAGTGCCACTGATACCCAGGAGGATGATGCCTGGAAAATACCACCAAGGAGAACATAGGCGTGCACATGTGTAAAGACTGCCTCACATGGGACTGTGTCCTTCTGCTTGCCTGTGTCCCCAGAGCTTTGGGAAGACCCAGGAAAGCCACGATCTCCACCCTCTTGTTGGGGAGGAAGGCTTGCATCTAATGAAATCCCCAGCTGCTGTCACAGTGTACAACCTACCTGGAGCCCACATGCCCAGAGGGTGGAATGAAGAGGGGAACTTGGAGGCTGAGGAGATGGCTCAGTGACAGAGCATCCACAAGGCCCTGGGTAAATCCCCAGCACCACCCAAAACAAAAAACAACAAAAGGAATATAGGGAAGAACAACTAGGAGCTCAGGGGCTCATGAAAGCTTCATGGCAGGAGAAGGGTATCTGTGTCCAAGAAAGGAAGTCATGGATCAGTCCTGCACGTGTTCATTGGCCGCCTATCACTATAACCCATGAACAAAATGTGAAGAAGAAGCACGAACTTGTGGCCAGAAAACAATGCACAGGAGACCTTAGCATAGGAGAGCCAAAGTGTTTTTAGGAAAGATCAGAAAAGAAGAATCATTTCTCTTTGGAATGATGGGAAGCTTTGAGAAATCAAGCTGAGCCTTGAAGGATGGGTAAGATCTAAAACATCAGCATACCTTCTGCATACTGCCCTGTGCCCCAGGTAGATAACTCTTTAGGTGTGAGACCTAAAGAGTTATCTACCTGGGGCACAGGGCAGTATGCTATCTACCTGGGGCACAGTATACTAACTCATATGTCAAAAATAAGCATATGCAAACATCAGACACAGTCATGAGAATCTAGAAGCCCCATAAAGTAAGGAGCATAAATGAAAGAGGGTTTTGTACTGATTGCTAATAGTCCCACAGTTTTATAGGGACTCTAGGGTATCCAGGGTAAATGCATTGGCTTGTGTTAATTCTATCTTAAATAGATGAGTTAGGAGGATGGAATGAAAAGGGAAGATGTTTCATTAAATCCAAATGTTTAAAATAAGGAGGTACTCAAAATAACATTTGGGAGGCTGGGGGTGTGGCTCAGTACTTGAATGTGCTAAGCATGTGTAGGCCCTGGGTTCAACTCTCAGCACTGGGAAAAAAAGAAGTTTGGGTTAGTCTTTTTCTTTTTAACTTCAGTTTCTTTCTAACTTTAACATATATATTATATACATAATATATATGTATGTATGTAAATATTTTTTTAATTGTAGATGGACACAATATCTTTATCATTTTTCAATTTTTATATGGTGCTGAGGATCAAACCCAGTGCCTCACATGTGCTAGGCAAGCACTCTACCACTGAGCCACAACCCCAGCCCTGGGTTAGTCTTGATTTTGTTTTTTTTTAATACTGGGAATTGAACCCAGTGGCATTTTACCACTGAGCTAAGTCTCCAGTTCTTTTTTATTTTTTATTTTGAGACAGAGTCTTGCTAAGTTGTTAGGGCCTCACTAAATTGCTGAGGCTGGCCTCAAACTTGCAATCCTCCTGCCTCAGCCTGTCAAGTCTCTGGGATTACAGCCGTGTATCGCCATATCTGGCAAGTCTTAATTTTAAGTAAAAGAATTATTTATGTGGCTGCATAAGGAGAGTTCTTCTACATAAACCTGAAAGGGTTTACATAAAGTTGCTTAAAGGCAAAAAATGTATAACCAACTGGGTTTAAATTCCACACCACATGGCACTTTTTATATCATGGAACAGACAACACTTTTGTCCACCAGGTGGCAGCACATCTTCACTTATCTCAAAAAGACCAAAAAGCAAAAAACAACGGAAATTTAGTGTTTATGCTATAATGATATGCAGAGTTGAAACACCTCTCATTCTGTAACATTACAAGTAAATATAACAAGGTTAACAGATAAAACAACATTGGAGCAGATGACTTAAAACCTGGGCAAATCCATAACCAGGGCACCAAAAAAAAAAAAAAAAAAAAACTGAACACAATGAAAAAGATAAGTTCTAACTCAAATTTCTCTAAAAGCCTAATAAATAAAAAATTTACAGCAAAGAAAGAAAGAAAGAGAGGAAGGAAGGAAGGAAGGAAGGAAGGAAGGAAGGAAGGAAGGAAGGAAGAAGGGAAGGGAAGGGAAGGGAAGGAAGGGAAGGGAAGGGAAGGGAAGGGAAGGGAAGGAAGGAACTAACTAACTTTAAAAAATGGAGTAAGGGCAAGTGAGGTTGTTGAGGGAAAAATATTCGAAAGCTGGGAAAGCCTCACAATAAGTATTTCCAAGACAGAGCACAGGATCAGCCAGGCACAGAAGCAGGGAAAGGAAGAAAGGGATATCAGGTACATTACTGGATTTCTTGGTGTCCAGCTGGGTCAGTGAACACAGTAGTCCCCTGCTATTCACTAGGTTGCATAAAATATTAACATGTCAGGGAAACTTCGGCTTCCATGATTCTTCACCTGCCAGTATGTGTGAGCTGACTGACCACAGACAGGGGTGTCATGGCTATGTGGAGCACCACTCACCTGCAGTCAAATATGCGTAATAACACTGTGACCACCTGGACTCATTTTTCAGCCTCTCAAAAGAATCGAATGCATCCTTGAAGTTGAGTTCAATCATGCTGCACCAACCTAGGAAGAAATATCTTTAGCACATGATCCTAAAGTGGAGTTCCACAGTCCATATTTAAGCTACAAATCTTCAACGCTATCACTATCCTTCTTGTGAATGTTCTAGGAAACAATGAAAACTTAAAATGATTTTTTTCCCTTAAATGCTTTCAGTTTCAAACTTCAGTAAAGTTTGAGCAAGACATAGCACTTTGGATTTCATAAGTGATTAAGCAGAGTGGAAGAAACTGGCATAAAGATTTCTGCCCCATATCACTGTGAGATTAATCCAAGTACGTCTCCAAGAATAGGTGCAGACAGAAAGAATAGCAGTGGAAGCAATATGGTTACATTATACACTTAGTGACTGCCTCAAAAAAGTCTCAAGGCACTCACCTAATGATTAATTATTACTACTAATTTTCAGACTTTTGTGAGAAATAGACAGCCATTCAGAAATAAGTCCTCCCCACCCTCCCTCTGTTCAATACTGGAGTCGAGAAGGAACCCATCTTTCCTGCATTAAAACACTGTCAGACTAGTGTTCTGGTAATGAACAGAGGCCAATGAAAGGGAAAAAAATGATATTCTCATTGTTAATCATGTTATCTTCCATCAACTGGCCCTACTGTGTGCTCTCATGTGACAGCAATTCTTGCTAATCTATACTGCAAACTTGCAAAGGTGGCTGAGAGTGTCCTCTTATTAGAGGGAAAAACCTAAGGCAGCCACAGGTCAGTGACCTGCTCAAGGCCACACAGCTATTAGGAGGGAATGATTGCAGATCAAAGTCCAATGTTCTCTCCTTTTCACATACTGCCCCCATAAAAATAAATATGCAGGTATCAGGTCTCAAAGTAATCACGTCATCTTGAACTTGCAATTTGAACAATTTGGTGGGGAATGATATCAACTTGCAACAACCTCACTATCAAATTCTGTGGGACTTCTATGTTGACTTATTTTAGCTAATTGTTTTCATCCCATATTAGATGTCAGGGAATGATCTGGATTAAATACAAAACATAGGTGGGGGCACTAAGCATAAAGCCTGCAGAATAAGTTAGAGTCACTACTTATTCCTGAGTCAACCTTCCTAAGGCCTGGGGTAGATGGTTCCTAGGCTTCCTTCAGCTCTGAAGTCCTGTCCTGCAACAGACCTTGAAATGGTATATCAGAAAAAGCCACCAAAGCTGGGCTTTTAATTTCCAATTCTTTGAAACACATCTTACTCTACCTTCTGGCCACTAAGCAGAGCTCCAACAGAGTTTAGGTTATATAAAAGTACATGTTTCCATGGGATTACACATCATCTCCTCTTCCTAAACCATAAAAGGCACTCAACTGTAATGTTATTTATTGGGTAGTTCCCAAACTTTTTGTTTGCACTTTTTTTTTTTTTCCCAAAGAATCCACAAAGACAATTATGTGCACAGCAAGAGAAGCTAGTGGCAGGTATGACAAGGTCTGAGCACTCTCCACTTTCTCTTCCCTGTCCCTCTGCAGACAGGGAGAGTCAGTGCAGTCAGTGAGAAGGCTCAGCAGCCACTCTGGAGAAGAAGGGGAGAGTCTTAGGCAAATAAGCACTTCCAAGTCCATTTACAAATGTTATCTCCAGGAGGAACAGAAGCCTCTGACAGGTGTGGAGCCTCCTGTGGAGGCTTCACCTAAAATTCAGGGTTACCAATGGGTGGGCTCCTCCACACCAAGGTGACTATGTGGCTCAGAAGGTTTAGGCAACTTGCTGGACATCTCAGGGTTTGATGGTGGAGGAGCTGGCAATGGGTCCATCTCTCTCCTATGCTATATTTTTCTTATCAAATAAGTACTGGTGGGAAGGAGGAACAAAAGAACTTTGAATTCTAATGTGCACTAGGTATTTACAAATGGCAATGGAATTAATTCACTTAACATTACCTATTATTCTAAAATCAAAATATTACAAGGAAATAACGGGACCCAAAATATTACAAGGAAATAATGGGACCCAAGCCCCATGACATGTACTATCATAACAAAGTCCTTATTATGCAACACAGCATTTTGCAAAGACAGACTGAGTAATATTACAAATGAAAAATTCCATCAAGAAGCCTCAATACTACTTCACAACAAGAAGCTGGAGAGAGATTTCATATTTACCAATTTCATACAGACAGACATGCTGAATTTCTCTCTGATCTACTGCAAGCTCCAAAGCAGTATGGAAAGAAGTCAAGGCACTGTTGATTTGACACTAAGGAATAAAGGAAAATGGAATTAGGGCTAAGATCTGTCATTGACATTATAATCATCCTAATGCAAAAACGACTTTTTCCTAGATGATTACTCTGAACATATTAAGCGGTGTAGAAGACAGTCATTTAAGGGTTGCTAAGACAGCACTCCAATTGTTGAGCATTGTGAGATTAACCTAAGAACAGAGAACTCTTTTTTAGGGGCGGGCAGGGTCTCACTCTGGTGTTCAGGCTGGTTTTGAACTCTTGATCTTCCTGCCTCTGTCTTTGGAGTGCTGGAACTATGGCTTTGCCCCCCATGCCCAGCTGGAGGACTCCTTTTGCTTAGGCAGTAGATTCCACCTGCAAGGTCTCAGCTCACATCCACCTTCTCCCTCAGCACCCTCTTCCTGCTAGTACAGTGGAACTCATACAATAATTACTTGCTAATCTAGTTCTTTGTTCTCAGATATGTTCTAAAAGCACAGGGCCTATTCCATCCTTGGGTGTGGATCCAACCCTTACCCACAAAAAGTCTCCATCAGCACCAAGTGAATGCATGAAGCTTGAAGCCTGAAGCCACTCCTCTTAGGCCAGTTCTCAGTCCTTTGTGTGACTCCCTCAATCTCTACCACACAGTGGACAATTTGATTGTCTAACCAGAATGTTGATATTTAATTGCTTCTGGTCATCAGAACTCCTCTCCAAGTATTTTAGAAATTCTCCAAAGATCCAGATTACATTTGCAACTTGTCCAGAACCAACAGCCTCCCATAGAGTCATTTCTGCTTTTTCTGGTTAAATACAGGAGTCACCCACCCTACCCTCTATTTGCAGTTCTACTTTCTCTGGTTTCAGTTACCTGTGGTCAACTGTGATCTGAAAATACAATATAATATAATTACATTTTGAAAGAGAAGACAGTATTCATACAACTTTTATGAATGTTATAACCTTATAATTGTCTATTTTACTAGTTATAGACATTAATCTCTTACTTTGCCAATTTATAAAATCAAACTTTATTTATTAGGTATTCAAATATAAGACAAACCTAGCATACATGGGTTTGAAACTATCTGTGGTTTCAGGCATCTCTGGGGTCTGGGACTACTGCACATTTAGTTTTTCTCTTCACTAGACTTCTTTCAAAGTTTGCAGATCTGATTTCAGCAGCACTTGATAAGAACACCTAAAAAGCATCACCTGAACAACAAAGGGTTTGCTGACTCTTAGGAAGGCATCAGCAGGCCTTAAGCACCATGGACTTAATAAATAAACCTCACACAACAAAAGTCTTGACACATCCTGCTCTCCACGGTGTCTCAGGCTGCATGCACTCCTTCCCTGCTCTATTGGTGTGAGCAGCTTTCCCTGCCCTGCACATGCTGGGCTGTGGCTTTTCCCTCATCCCTTCTCTTGTGCTTCCCCGAGTGTCTCCCACTGTTGCTCCATTTCCTCCTCCTGGTGCCTCTCCTCTACACAATCAACCAAGCAGTGGAAGGGAGGGTCCTGGAGGAGAAGCTCTGGGCTGTTGGGAGGACCACCATCACTGCAGGAGGCCTCTGAGACAGCAAGGCCTATGAGTCAGCAAGGTGATCGTCAGGACAGCCCATGACTCAGGAACATTATAAGCTAAATGACTCATGGCCTTGAACATTATAAGCCAAATGGCCTCAACCAAGGCCAGATCAATAAATGTCCATGCCCTAAAGTGACACGCTGTTCTATTGTCACGCACTGTTGAAACCCTTATCCTTAGCCATGAGTGCTGGGTACTCATGGCCCAGAATGATACACGTCAGCATGTCACCAATTCCTGTCCTTGGGCAGTTTAATGTGCAGTTGGGGGGAACCTCGTGGGAATGTGCAACTGACCCACAATGCTGAAATCATGCTGGCTGTTAAGTACACAGCCAACATACAAAACACCAACGAAGTAAAAAGAATCAGTCTTCTTCTATGAAATGTGAGTGTGCGCGTGCACGTGTGCCATGCATGTGTATAGATAGCTTGATGCTTGTTACACCCATCATGAGCTTTTCCTTTTCTGGATCATCAGTTCTTTTCTTGCTTCATATATGCACTTGATTCAACATGATAACAAAGAAACCCCAGGTTAGGGCTTCTGCTTAATACACATCTGCTTGCTAAGTTAATGATACTCAGCTTTCCCAGGATATTTCTGAATGGGCCATCATCACTGAGCTGTCCTCAGCTGAGGGTTCAGTGCATGATGGTGCAATGCCACAATGTCCTTCAGAGGACAGAAAAGCACTCAGCAAGCACACTGCACAACCACTACATGTCAGGGGTGGCCAGGCTCTGGAGGTGCAAAAGAGAGTCAAAACAAGGTTTTGCGTGTAAGTAAACAAAAAGGACCAAGAGGTAACATTTGAATTAACATAACTTCTCTTCAACCTTTCAAAAACTGAGGAAAGCACTACTGCATTTGACCTGAAGTAAGTTCAAAGAGGTTAAGGAACTTGGTCAAGGACAATAAGCTAGGAATTGATTAGTATTCGCATTCTGCTCTGACTGCGTCCAAAATAAGTTTTTTGTTTGGGGTGCACAGATGCAGATATGATTACATTAAGGATCGTGAGGGGTCATCCTGGATTATCTTGATGGGCTGGAAGTGTAATCACATTCATTCTTAAATAGAAGGAAGCAAGGATAGACCGACACATGAAAAAGGAGAGACACTGTGGCCACAGAGACCGAGTGTGGGGTGATGTGGCCATAGGTCCAGGTATGCTAGCAACTACCAGAGGCAGAAGAGGTGAGAAAAGGATTCTCACTATAGCCCCAGGAGCAAGCGAGGCCCTGCTGACACTTTGATTTCATTTGGCAGAGTGTTTTGGGAAAACCCAGTGTATGAGAACAGGTCACTGAACGTAGTAGGTGCTATAAACCAAAGAAAAGAGGCAGACAAATCTAGAACTGCACAAAATGCAGCTTACCAGAGATTTACAGGTAGAAGCATATCCTGGGGGAAGGGGCACTAAGACTGGAGAATCCTTATACTGCAGGATAGGAGGAAAGAGTTCATATGGTACACTAGGCAAAGACGGCCAGCAGCCAACTGACACATACCCACGCTTTCTCAAAAACTCTTAACGTATCAGGCATTAGGGAGGTCCAGGCACGAGTGCCCAGCATGATACTCTTGGCTGACCCTCTTAGTGACTTTGTTTATCCTATGGGGCTTGGAATGTGTGCAAGGGTCACACATTCTTACCTGGCTACAACCAAGATGGCCGCAGTCTTGTCAAGTTGTATCCCTACACCCAGTGACGCTGATTCTGGACTTCAGGCCTCCAGACTGTATAAGAATAAGTTTCCATTGTTTTAGGCCATCCTGTTTGTAGCAATTTTGTTACATAGCCTTAGGAAATGAATACAGTTTCTTTTTTTAAGAATTAAACTGTGAAGAGAGCAGCATGTATTTTCTCTTATAAGGACTAACAATTTGAAAGTACTAAAATCATTATGGGAGTTTAAAGACATAGCCCAAGAACAAGTATAACTACAAAATTAATTCTAGTTTTATCCTGATCATTCCTTGAGAAATTATAATGAAAAGACATTAAAATAGTGTGAATATAGTTTCCACCAAAAGAATTTAAAATAAAAATGACATATGGAAATTTTTATTGTTACATATTAGGGTATCTACCACAGAACAGAGAAAAATATTATCCTCAATTGGATATTTGATTCAGTTTAATTTTCGGTAAGAAAGAGCCATTAAGCCAGGAGTTCATACCATGTCAGTTTTTAAAAAATATTTTTTAGTTGTCAACAGATTTTTTATGTTACTTACTTATTTATATGTGGTGCTTAGGATTGAACCCAGGGCCTCACACATGCCAGGCAAGTGCTCTACCACTGAGCCACAACCCCAGTCCCCACATCAGTTTTTAGCTCACAGATTACACACTAATGAGCCGTGACACGAAAACTACCTGAAGCCTCAGTTTCCTCACCAGAAAATGAAAAAAATTATTGGATGGCTTTATCTGCTTCCAAAGGAAGCAATGAAGAGCACAAAGCACAAATGTTTGCCAAATTAAATGGAGCATATTTATTGCCAAATTAAAATCAGCATTGTGACTACAGCGATGGAACATGTTTTTCTAGTTATTCAAGCTTTCTTTCTTGATAGTATGTGTATTCCTAGGCATTTAAAATACTTGTGGCAATCTTAAAAGAAATGTATTGTTCTGTTCTATCCCCCGAGTGTTGCTGGTCTGTAGGAAAAGTTTGGATTTCTGCAAGTATATTTTGTATATGTCACAGTATTATACTCCTAGGAATTCTAATGATTTTTTTCTCTTGGATTTTCCATGGATATATTCAAATCATTTGCAAATAATTACAATGTTGTCTCATCCTCTGTAATAGATGTGCTTGCGCACTGGCGGAGAGCACCAGTTAAAATACGGAATCACAGCAAGCACAGCCCACATCCTGGATTTCTTTCTGGCTTTCATGAGGACTTTTCTGATGTTGCACTAAGAAATGTGGTTTGCTACAGGGCTTTTTGTTGATGCCATTTTTACCAAAAGGAGAGATTGATATTTATAATTTATAAACAGTTTGTTTCATTTTTTTATAACCTGGATTGGGTAGTGTCTTTCATTAAACATTACAGATAGGATTACATATGGCTGTATCATTTACTACCTTAATGAAGGAAACAATAGGCATGATTCCCCTGAGGGGAAATCATGACTGTCTTTTTGTAACAAGTCCTAGTAGGTTATACGACATTAAAAAATACATTATTAGGGCTGGGGATATAGCTCAGTTGGTAGGCCCTGGGTTCAATCCCCAGTACTGAAAGAAAAAAAAAGTACATTATTAGATTTCATTTGCTAATATTCATTTAGAATTTCAATACCCTACAGTTTTTTGTTTAGTGCTCTTTGGTATCAGGATAATACTTGACTTATAGAACCATCTGAAAATATTCCCATGTTTTCTCTGCTCTGGAATTATGTAAATGTCATTAAATGTTTTTCTTAATAGGCAATGCTTGGAAAAAAGACTAAACATCAGTCAGTACTTCTAAATTCTAGTGCCAACTTTATAACCAACACATTTTGGATCTTAGGAAATAACTTTTGCTTATACTCTCAGGGGATGTTGAAATAAATAATTTATATAAGTAAATGCTCTACTTGCCCTGTCTTTAAAACATAAGTGCATGTCACATGTAAAGAGTGCTGGGATGGAGCTTACAATATTGTTTTCCTGCATTAAGAATAAACTTTCACAGGTGAATGGCAATTTAGTCGCACATCAATTGTTTCAGATTCACCGGAAGAAATTTCAAGTTTTATCCAGGAGGCATAATTAAAAGCCATTTAAATTAAGATCCTACCACAAATGTAAAGCTATATATTCTTGCCTTTAATCCGAACAACCACATGTGTGTCCTCTGGAGACACAGGAGACAGAAAAACTAAACATGAAGAAGAGATGGAAATGACCGCAGGTGACATTTTCCATACAATTTTAAAAAAATCTAAGCTATTCCTATTAAAGTATTTACACATTAATGTCTTTTAAAAACCTTTTGAAAATAAGAATATCAAAACACAAATAAGAAGACATGAAAATGTCTGAATAATTTTCAGCATCAACGCATTAGGCTGGAAGTCTACGATGATACATTTTGTTCTGCTGTGAGATTTTTCACCAACAATACCAGGCTGCGAGGCTTCACTGAACATAACTACCCAGAGAAAGGTTCCATCTCTAAAGTTGCAAAAAAAGTGGAAACGGAGACAAAGCCAAGTGCATCTGGGGACTTGGCCCTGATAGTAATGCCGAAAGGGACATCAAGTTCCAGACTTCCCTGAATCTGTAACTCCAGGTTTCACTTCCTGAGCAAGCAGTTTCCTTTTGTACAACCTCCAAATTATATTTATCATTAAATGATGAGAAAGCTCACAGACACAAAGGTCTCAGTTCAGAGACGGCCTACCGGCATTAATGTTGATAATTCTTAATTCTGCTGCATTAGACACCAGAGAGGAAGTAATGCCTCAGGGACAAACCATAGAACACAACAGTCCCTGCAGTGGGGACGGTGTGCACTGCCCTGAAGCTCTAAAGTGTATCTGCTTTTGAGCACTGTCAATTCTGGCATATAAAGAACTTCATACTTTTGTAAAATGTAGGCACATTTAATTCTAAGATTTTTTTTTTTTTTTTGTACCAGGGATTAAACCCAAGGGCACTTAGATACTGAGCCAACATCTCCAGCCCTTTTTTATTTCTTATTTTGAGACAGGGTCATGCTGAGTTACCTAGGGCCTTGCTAATTTGCTGAGGCTGGCCTTGAACTTGCAATCTTCCTGCCTCAGCCTCCCAAGCAGTTGAGATTACAGGCATATGCCACGAAGCCCAGTTTTTAAGATGTTTTAAGTAACTATTAAGCAAAGTGTTTATTGGACAAAGGCAGAATTCATGAGATATTAACAGTAAATGAATTCGACTATAATGTGAAAAATTGGGCTAATAGTTATAAAAACACAAAAGCAGATAAACCACAAAGACTGCCTTCAACCAAATTAGCCTACAGTTCCTGATCACTCCTGTCACGGCTAGGGATAAGCTCCAGGGGCACCCTTGTGGAGCAGGCAGTAAGCTGCATGGGTATTGTAAAATTTGTTGTAGACAGTGGAAAACTGGCAACTGGCTAGACCCCTTAAAAACCCAGCTAAAAGATCTTGTCTTGAGTAAAGCCTCCTCCTCCCCCAGATCCTTTTGAATTGCTCCTCTTCCAGGTCTGTGTAACGTCCCTGGTCACCATCTGACTACACAGTTTGTGTGCATGGAGTTGTGTCTGAGAGTCTGTTCCCTCACCTAGGGAGAAAAGAATGACTTGCTCATGGTGCATGCCCACTAATGCCTTGCATAAGGCATCGCATGGGAGGCGTTTACAAAGGGGCAAACTGAATTGTGTCTAATCTTATGCTGGTTTAACTTTAGTAATTAAAATATCAGGGAATAGTGCATTTTGATTAAAAAAAAAAAGAAAGAATAAATGAAATACTTAACAAGTGGAGTGTGTGTGTTAGAGAGAAGGATAAAAGAACTAAAAACTCCTAATAACCATGAGGTGCCCAAGTACTACTAGACAATAAACTACACATATGTATATACGTGTGTGTGTGTGTGTGTCACAAATTAATTTTCATGAGATCTTACTTGATCACCCATCCATGACACCAAATCTGGTACCAAGTGTTCTTTGCCCAAGAAACACTACTAAGACAGCTGCCCCATAGTTTAATGAGCCTTGGACAGGTATAACCTTCCCTGTGGGTCTCCGATGTGCTGTGTGCCACTGGCTTCCTCTCTCCAGCCTCAACTCTGGTCCTTCCAGCCACCATCAAACAAGAAGGCTCATGTGCAGGTAAATGGGCAGGGCACTGCACATTGCTACCCCAGGACTCAGGTCCCACGGTGCTTCCACCCTGCCTGCACCCACTCCTGAAAATGACATTGCTGTCCCTTTCCCCTGCTTCCTGCTGTGTATTCCACAATGACTTAGTAAACTGCCACTTTAATCTGGCCCGTGAGTCTTTCTGTTCTGAGACCTCTGGCTAGTGTGACTGCAGGCTACCAGGGTACCCACAGCCCTGTGCGAAAAAAGAAAACTCCCCCAGGCTTGTGGGGAGACACTAACTGACATTGATTGTCAACTATGATGGGTGGAATTGTGTTCCCCCAAAACGTACAAATTAAAATCCAAATCCCAGCAGCTCAGAATGTGACCTCACTGGGAAATAAGGTTGCGGCAGATGAGACCAGGTAAGTTCAGATGAGGTCCTACTGGAGTAGGGTGGGCCTGAATTCAATCTGTAAGAGGGGAGATCTGGACACAGGTTTGGCATGACACAGAGAGAGCATGGGGTGCAGACGAAGGCGGAGGTCAGGGAGATGCTTACACACATCAAGGAATGGCAAGCACTGCCAGAGAACCACCAAAAGCTGGGAGAGAGCAATGGGACGGATCCACCTCGCAGCCCTGGGAGGAACCTACCCTGCTGGCAACTCAGCTTTGGACTTCTAGCCCAGGTCTGTGAGATAACACCTCTCTGTTGTTTGAGCTGCACAGTTGGAGGGATTTTGTTACAGGTGCCCTAGGAAACAACACATCAGCACTCGGGCACCCTGTCTTTGGACAGAAGCATTCTTTTGTGGTGAAAGGGTGAGAGTGAGCACCTGGCCCAAGCTAGGCAAATTGCAGTTCCCTTCAGCCCCCTCCCCAATTCTCCCCCCAGGGGCTGGTCTCACAGACGATGAGGATACAGCTGCCTGCGGATGTGTATGTGTACATTTCAGTGTGTGTGTGTGCTGACATGGTGCATCTAGCTTATTCCCTCCTAGGTTAGCAAATTATATAGTAATTGGTATAAACTGGATTACCAGCTCCAAAAGTTTATAGATTTACATAGGTACCAATAGTTTATAATGGGCTGATTTCCCTACATCCTTTTAATACTGAACATTTTTAATATTAGCCTATCATTTTTCTTTTTCATATATTAAAAAAATTTATTCTTCAATCAGTTTATTAGATTTATTATGATAAACCATGGAAAGTGTTAGCCAATACTATTATTTTATTACAACATTTTTACTGCTGCATTATAATTATACATAATATTTGGACTCATGATGCCACATTCATACGTGCACATAATTTGACCTGTGTAATAGTTGTACATAATGGTGGGATTTATTATTGCATATTTGTATGTGCACACAGTGTAACAATGTAATTTGGTCAATATCATTCCCTAGTGTCTCCCCTTTCCCTTCCCTCCTCCCTTCCTCTGGTCCCTTTCCTCTACTGATCTCCCTTTGATTTTCAAGAAATCCACACTCTACCCCTCTTTTCCTTTTTCTTCTCTAGCTTCTATATGAGAGAAACCACAGGACCCTGGACCTTCTGAATTTACTGGCCAGTCATTTTTCTATGTTGTTTTAATTTGCATTTCCTTGATTCATTGTGAGGTTCATGTTTTTGGCTACTTATATGTTTTATTTCACTGCTCATTTGTTTAGGTATTTTGGCAACTTTTATTTTTCTATGTTTATATCTGTCTTTCTAATATGTCGTAATTTTTAGTTCTTTCTATACTGAGGTTGCTAACATTTAAATTTTTAATAATTTGTTTCCCAGTGTGCTTTTATTTTAAAAATTTATTGAGGACATTTTTATAGTATATGTTTGTTTTATATCAGTTCTATCAATCTTTTGATCAACTTATGATTAAGCCTATGTTTTTCTTAATATGCTTTGATTTTAGTTCTGTTTAGTTTGATCTGAGTTCTGTTTAAAAGCCCATGATGGAACTTTCTTAAACATTTAATAGTACCACCGATGTAGAATCCTTGATTGAGATATAATTCAGAAACCAAAAATTCATCTTCTTAAAGTATAGTGTGGCTTTGAACATGGTCACAGAACCATGACATTTGAAGGCTTTAAAAATTACCTAACTTAGCCAGGCATGATGGTGCACGCCTGTAATCCCAGTGGTTTAGGAGGCTGAGGCAGGAGGATCGTAAGTTTCAGGTCAGCCTCAGTAACTTAGCAAGGCACTAAGCAACTTAAGTGAAATCCTGTCTCTAGATAAAAAATATTTTTTAAAAAAAGGGCTGGGGATATGGCTTAATGGTTGAGCACCCCTGAGTTAAATCCCCAGTACCAATAAATAAATAAATAAAATTCTATGACCTGTTTCCCAAAGAATGTTCTACCAAAAGGTTTTAGTCTCATAGTCTATGATATAAAAAGGAATTTTCCTGGACCAATAAATTGGTTGAACATGGCATATGTAGGTAGAATATGTAGATATTCTGTCTTCTCCCTGGAGAATCACAGTATAAAACTGAAGTCCCTGAGAAGCTGCAGAAGATCCCAATTTACCTGACAAGGAACCTCTTTTTCCGGAACACACACTAACAGACCATCAGATTAGTGCTCCAGGGAAGATGAAAATCCTGGTTTATTTCATTCCCCTAGTATTCCAGGTAAAGAAAAAGAACATCAGAGAATGTTCACTGGCTTGACTGAGGACTACAGCTCTTCATATTTTCTGATGTGAAAGCAACCATTTGGAAGCACATTTCTACAGCTATTACAGAGCCCAAACCAGAAACCTATCTATAGACTTCTAGTGCAATGTTCTTTCTACATTACACATCAAAAACAGAAGCTCCAAGCCAGGGTAGTGAACCCCTGTAATCCCAGCTACTCCGGAAGCTGAGGCAGGAGGATTACAAGTTCAAGGCCAGTCCAGGAAACTTAGAGAGAACCTATCTCAAAATAAAAAATAAAAGGTACCAGGGTTGTAGCTTAGTGGTAGAGCACTTGCCTAGTATGCACTAGGCCCTGGGCTTGATCCTTAGCACAAGAAAGGAAAGAAAGGAAAGAAAGGAAGAAAGGAAGAAAGAAAGAAAGGAAGAAAGAAAGAAACTCTGAAGCAATAGGTCAATAAATTCCCAGAACTAACAAGTTCTCAACAAGAAACCACAAAGAAATGAGTATTACTACACTAACCAAAGAAAGAAATGCACAGTTGTCAGGAACCACTGGGCCTGAATGCTAAGAGTCCAAAATCAGAAAGGAACAAAAAGTTCTAGGGTGCTATTCTTACAGGAGGATGTCTATAGAAAAATGATGATGTACTGCACAGTTCAAAAGCAAGCACCTGGTTGGAAGAAAGGAACTTGAAAGTTTTCACCATGAAGATAAACGAGGGGATAGGCATGTTTAAACTGATCTAGACCCTACGCAATATATATATGTATCAAAACATGGTACCCTATAAATATGTGTGATTTTTATATTTTTACCTATCAATTAAAAATAATTTTTTACGAGTCTAAAATCATAAAAGAAAACACAGGAATTCCATGTGCTGCTATGATAAAACATAAATTTTCACAGAAGAGTTTTGGACAAGGGGTAGGTAAAAGTGAAGAATGAGATTTCCCCCAAATCACTATCTGTAGCACCCCTCAATGGAGTCCACCATGTGTAGAGCATTAGAAAAATGAGAAACAATGAAGAATCAGGACAGGTACCACTGAATACATGAAACCAATCTTCACAGTAAAAGAAAAACAAGTGAAATACTAAGATCATCTTTTTTTTCAGATTTTTAATATAATCTTTATTTTTTAAAAGTTAATATGTCTATTATAGGAAACAGAAAAACACAAGACACAAAGAAAGGGAACGTCTACCTAAAAGCATGGTGAAGTAGAAGAGGAAACAAGAGCAACAACAGATGTGCATCCAGCACACAATTAACTATGAAGGAAGAAGCTTTTTACTCCTGTGAGAAAGGGGATTCACCAATTGGACTGAGAACCAGAATAGGAGGATCAATTGCTTTCCCACGTCATCCTATTCCACCTGCCCCTGCCCAACCAATGTTCCAGGGTCACTGAACTCAGCTCTCCTAGGACTACATGATTTTTCCTCTGATCTGGGCTTGGATGCAGATTCATCTTCCATGCTGTTGCCTTAACCTGCAAACTCCTACTGATTCCTCAAGAATGCGCCCCAATAGACCCACTTCTGGGTGGTCATGCCCAGCTGCAGGGGCTGTAGCATGAGCTGCAATGCGTTACATTCTAGTAGTCTTGTTTTTAAGTTTCATAAAGGCAGTCTATATCTGCTTAGGTGCCTGCCAGCCCACTGGTTCTGCTCTCTCCCATGAGCCTGAGCTCCACCACTTTCACCTTCAGTGCCTCAGCCCAAGGGCAACCAAAATGGTGCCATTACCATTACAACCAGCAATGACTGGGCACTGGCTCAGGGAAAAATGTGCTGCACATACCTCCCAGATTACTCCACTGAATCCCAACAGCAAAATTGGGTCTCTGGCACCACCAAGGTCCCCATCTCACTAGAAGGGAATAATCATTAAAGAGATTAAGGGTCTAGTCCAAGGTCACTCAGCCTGCAATCAGCCTCCAGATCAGAGCCCTGACCCATGGAATGTGGGCCACAGATTCAATGGAATCAGAGAGGGTAGGCCTTACCCAAATTCATTCAATGACACAAATAAGACTAATCGTAGTCAAACAATCAAGACACATGACAATGGACACTTGATAACATTAAGTGAACATTTAATAAAATCTTTAGGTGACCCCAAAACTCTTGCAATAGAAATTCAAACTAGATTTCAAGGAATCACAATCAAATCCCTACGCCCAACACTAATACTGCATTATTCTAATGAGGCACATGTTATGGTGAAATATTCAGAACATAAAGTATAAAACAAGGTAATGAAAACTAAAAGTGGAAATTTAAAAAAGAATTGATAAAAAATCAAGTCTCTTTCTTTAAAAACCCCAATATAGTGAAAGCAAAAAAACCCCAAACAAACAAAAGAAAAAACAATGTAGTAATACAGAAGCCTAATCATATAATTAAGAAAACAAACTTGGGCTGGATTTGTGGCTCAGTGGTAGACCACTTGCCTGGCACGTGTGAGGCCCTGGGTTCAATACTCAGCACCACATATAAATAAATAAAATAAAAGATCCATTGACAACCAAAAAAATATTTTAAAAAAAGAAAACACAAACTAGTATGACAAACATGTTACATTTTTATAGATTTGAAAAGAGTATTCAGTTATATATTTTTAAAATAGTGGAAACAGAAAACTTCAATATAAAACTAAAACTGATCTAATAATAAGTAAACACACATTAAAACATAGAAGAAATAAGGAAGTTTTTAAAGAATTTAATTCAAAAGGGTATGTAACAGCAATAACTTACGGGAGAATTGTTCCAAATGTTTAATGGCAGTTTAATTACTTTAAGTGATTTACTTCTCCAAAATGTAAAAGAAAGTAAGTTTCTTTTAACCAACTCCTTAAAAACAAATCAGGTTTATTTCTAAAACCCAATGAAAACAAGACCCCTAAATATTTATATTCATAATTAAATATATATATATATTTGCTAGTAAGTTATATAATATTTAATCTATATGCATGTCTACTGTTATAGACTCAACGTGTGTGCCTCCCAAAACCACATGCTCAAATCCTAAACCTCAATGTGATGGTGAATGAAACCCAGAAAGGGGACCTCACTTCCCACTCTTTCAGTGCCTTGATCTTGGACTTCTAGCCTCCAGGACTGTGAGAAATAACTGCTTATTGTTTAAGCCACCAGGTCTATGGAACTAGGTTATAGCAGCCCAGACTGAGCAAGACAAACTTATATATAATTTATTAGCAAGCAGTTGCAGTGCAATGAATGAGAAAAGAGCACTGGATTAAGAAAGCCTAAATTCAGCTTCTTCCTTAATCCTAAAATAAGGATGTACACCTGCACATACTCATCTTCTCTGGACCATGTACTATACACAGGACAGACAGGATGAGCGGGTGTGAACAATTACAAAGTCTAAACAGGAGAAGCAGAGTGACATGATTACATGAAGGGAAATCTTCAGCAATGGAAAAGAAATGTAAACATGGTGTCCATATTTAAATTTCCATATAGTATAAAGAATTTGATCAACTGATAGTCACTATGTGCGAGAGAATAAGTGGGTAAAATAATATATGCTTAAACTCAACAATGATAGACTTGTTCTATTTAGAAGAAAGTAGAGTACGAGACCATTTCAAAAACCATGTTTCATCTAAGATTTAACTCAATAACAGGAAGAGAAAATATCCTTGAATCAGAATGGGATTCCCAAATTATAGAAGGGATCAGAAATAAGCCACACTCATAGTTCATTCAAGCCAAGAGGTATGAGAATAAAATAAGATTGTTTACAATCTAAAAAATAAGAATCATCTAGGCAACTCAGTTTGGGAAGGAAGATAACTTTCATTTCTGAAGAAATGAAGTCCATTATTATAACAATAATGTGAGTACATTAAAAATTTCCATAATTAAATATAACAATAATTCTCAAAATGAAAGTAACAAGATGGAAATATGATAAATGTCACTATAGATTTAATTACACATTTAGAATTTGAGAAAATATATAAGAAATTTTTTCCTACTCAAAAGTCATCAAATTTGGTTGAATCAAAAGCTTACATCCAAAGGAAAAAAGATCATATATATAATCATACAGAAAATGCACACCTGGAGTAATACTTCTTAAAAATATCTTTGAGTTAAAATTCAAATGTTGTGAAATTTACTCACTTAAAGTGCACAATTTCATGGTCTTTAGTATATTCATGGTTTCTAACCATTACCACAACCTAAGTTTAGAATATTTTCCTTATAATCCCCATTAACAGTCACTCCAGTCTTTTCTCATCTACCCCCACACTCAAGCAAGTAACAATCTATTATATTTTTAATACAAATTAATCTATTAATAGTGCTTGTGTCTGGGTTTCACCCATGCTATATATAGTATGTATTAGCACTTCATTCCCTTTTACTGAATAATATTCCATTATATATATGGATCTATCACATACTGTTTTTCCACTCATCAGTGGATAAATGCTTGTGTTATTTCTACTTTGGGCTGTTATGGATAATAATATGGATTTATGTTTCTATTTCTCTTGCATATATTCCAAGGAGTAGAATTTGCTAGGTCATAAAATATATCTATGTTTCACATTTTGGAGATGTGTCAAAGTGTTTTCCAAAGTGGCCACACCACCAGCAATGAATGATGGTTCCAATTTCTCTTGCTATTGGCTGTATCCTTTTTTATCACAGCTGGGCTGGTGGGTGGGAAGCAATAATTTGCATGGTTTTGATTTTCATTTTTAAATGATTTATGATGCCCAGTATCGTTTCATGTGTTTATCGGCCATTTGCATATTTTCTTTGGCGAAATGTCTCTTCGAATGCTCTGTCCAATTTTAAATTGGGTTATTTGTCTTTTTATTACTGACTTGTAACAGTTGCTTACATATTCTGGATTCAAGTCATTTATCAGATTTATAACTTTTAAATATTTTCTCCCATTCTGTGTGGTCTTTTCATCCTCATGTTGGTACTGTTTGTAGCACTACCAGTGCATTTTTGATGTAGCAATCTACCTTTTTTTCCCTGTGGTCTCCCTGCTTTTGGACTCATGTATAAGAAATGTTGCTTAGTGCTCACTTCCACAACACATATACTAAGTTGGAATGACACAGAGAAGATTAGCATGGCCCCTATGCAAGGAAGACACACAAGTTTATGAAGTGTTCCATATTTTTAGAATTAAGGTCAGCATACTAAAAGATGCGTACCCATGTTTAAAGCAGCACAATTCACAATAGTCATGGAACCAGCTTGGGTGCCCATCAACAGATGGATGCATAAAGAAAATGTGGTATATATGCACAATGCAGTTTTATTCAGCCATAAAGATGAACAAAGTTATGTCATTTGAAGGCAAATGGATGAAATACGTTAAGTGAAAATAGCCAGACTCAGAAGTCAAGGGTTGTGTGTGTTTTCCTAATACGTGGAAGCCAGAGAGAAACAAAAGGGAGGAATCTCAAGAAAATAGAAGACAGAGCAGTAGGATAGAGGAAGGGGTTCAGGGGGAGGGAGGAGGAAAGGGCAAGAGGAGGTACTGCGGACTGAAATCGATCAAACTGCTACATGCATGTACGAATATGCCACTATTCCATATAATTATTATGTACCAATTTTTAAAAAAAGGAGGGCTGGGGTTATAGTTTAATGGCTCAGCACTTGCCTAGCATGTGTGAGGCACTGGGTTCAATCCTTAACACTACATAAAAATAAATACAGACATTCTATCCATCTACAACTACAAAAAAAAAAAAAAAAAAAAAAAAGAAAAGGACTCTGTTGCCTAAACCAAGAGTTGGTTTTAGATGATACATTTATGACTATGATCCATTTTGAGTTAATTTTTGTGTATTATGAGATAAAGGTTCAATTACATTCTTTTGCATGTGAATCTTCAGTTGTTCCAGCACCATTAAGACTATTTTTTGCTCATTGATTTGTCTTGGCGTCCTTGTTAAGTCAACAGACCATAAATTCAAGGTTCCTTTCTTGACTCTCATTGATCTGTGTGTTTATCTGAAGTCAGTGCCACCCTGTCTTGATTACTTTGCATTAAGTTTTGAGATGAATAAGTGTGAGTCTTCTAACTTTGTTTGTTTTCAAGACTGGTTTGGCTATTCTGGGTCCCTTGAGATTAGGATCAGTTTGTCAGTTTCTGCAATGAAGCAAATTGCAATTTTTCTCCCAGTGGTGAGAACTGAACTGAGGGTGTTATGCATGTCAGGCAAGCAAGCTCCCTACACTGAGCTAAACCTCCCATCCCACACTGCAGTTTTGACAGGGTCATCCTT
Source organism: Glaucomys volans (assembly GCA_020662805.1). Lineage (NCBI taxonomy): Eukaryota > Metazoa > Chordata > Mammalia > Rodentia > Sciuridae > Glaucomys > Glaucomys volans. Next base: position 221,500 of record JAJEJO010000337.1, on the reverse strand, counting down.
GGGATTTTGTTTGGGGTCTGTAACTCAATGGGGGAGTATTGCCATCTTAGTGATGCTGAGTCTTCAGATACATAAACTGGGATGTCTTTTTGGTAGTATTTTAAGAACTATCTTTAAACCACTTTAATCTGCATCATTTATGGACATAAAAATAAACAGAAATAAAACTATGGGGAAGACTACAGGAAGTAATGAGTGGCTATACTCTGGCCCCCTATTTCTTGAGTGTAATCTCTCATCATTAAAAAGGAACTACAGGGCTGTCCCTGCTCTTTGATGTTTTATTGATACATGATAATTATAATTAATGAGAGTGGGATCCATTATGCCATAGTCATACATGCACATAATATAATTTGATCAACCTCATTCCCCAGTGCCTTCCCTTTCCCTTCCTGCCTCCCTCCCCCCGGGGTTCACTTACTCCACTCTGCTGATCACACTCTGGTTCTAATAATGATATGTCTGGAGCTATAATCCAAGGGAACTCAAGGGAAAAGATGAAAACTATGCTGAGATATTTATTGCATCACTTCCAATCACAATGAAATACCAGGAAACAACAATCAAATATCCCAAAAATAATTTCTCAGGAAGAGGAAAATATCCAATTATCAGCACAATAGTAATCTACATAGACTACCTGCATGCCAGTTATTTACAAAAACTGTGAATATATATGAACATTAGCTTTCTAAACAAATGCATAGTCTTATATGTGTACTAAAGGTCATAAAATAATATGAATATAAATAGCTTAAAATTTAATCACTGCTGGGCTATTTTTAGGAGTTGCTTAGCATCTTAAACTATTATGTATGTGTTTTAAGATGGGACAATCTCCTTGTCACCTGTAGCATGCAGGACATGCTGTGACAACCCACGTACATGCAATTCAGCACTTATGTTGCTGAGCAGCAAAATGGGTTTAGCAATATTGCCATCAAGGATACCCAGCAACAGCTTATGCCTCTGACCCCTACCTGTAGGACAATGGCTGATGTAGGCAAAGGAAGCTCATCCGCTTAGGCATGCTTAGTAAGCTTAGGGATATAAATCAACATTAGCCCTCTACTTGCTTTTCGAGTCCACAGTCTATAAAGATAGGGTTAAAAGAACAGCAAGTGCATTCTACTTATTAGCGTATGTGGGTTGCTGTTATCTTCTCATTGCAGCGAACAGCCATTAAATCACACAATATGGATTTATCTCACAGGAAAGTGAAGACAAATACATCCTCCATCTCCCCTGCACGAGATTAAACCAATCTCGCTCACATTTTCTGTATGTCTAAGAATAAATGGCAACCCTATTTTTTGGTGCCTCAAGTAATTAAGAGAACCACACAGGATGGAGGAGGAGGAGGAGATACAATTAACAGTACTTCAGGGAATTATTTCTCTTCCTGCATTGCCTTTTTCCTGATTCTATAAATAACAACATTACATCATGCTGACTAGGCATGCTGTTCAAATACAACAGCCAGGGTTGCCCTTCAACAGAGTAAAGAAATGCTGCCACCAAACAGCACAAGGAGCAGGGGCCGGCCCTCTGTGTGTGGCCCTACCACACTGGCCCTTACTCCCCACGACCCCTGCAGGCCTCCTCCTTATCTGATGAATGAATCACTGCAGGCATGGACAGCCACTTTTCTGTCCCTGTTATAATCATGAATGGATGTGCTAAAGAGCAATACAGACCTCCCATTTATTTCAGGGACACTGACAAAAAATGCAATTTTATCTTAATAAAAATACAGAGTGAAAGCACTACGACCAGCTTTGAAAAGCTATCCCAGCTGAAACCCCTGAAATAATGGGTGGACAAAAGGTACAAAGACAATGTGTGGGCACACTGGGACGACACCAATCAAGCCTTCCACCAGAACTGCATAGGGAACAGAAAATGAGAGAAGAGCCCACACCCGCCTGGAAGGACACCAGGGTGACATGAAGAAAAGGCTGACCATCCAAAGAGTCCCTGTAGACACTGTTCATGGGGTGGACACATCCTGCCAGTGTGCCTGCCTTGCAGGAAGGGGCCATGGGGGACAAGACAGAAGCAGGCTGGGCAGAAAGGGCTGGGTCTTAAGAAAACAAGACAGCTTCAAGCAAGAGCATGATCACATAGCAAGGCTTCCAGAAACAGGGCCAGAGCTATGCTGTCATTTCAAATGGAAGACGGTACCAGTCTTACTGAAGCATGAGTTGGTGGAGTCTTGATTCCTGCAGACTAATGCAGCCCTGGGCTCGCATACAGCTGAGAGCTGCAAAGAGCCAAACAGACACAGTGTTCTTTCTATGTATATTTGCCTGTGCAAATAACATACATGTCCATGTCACACACATAAAAGACAAAGTGTGCTGTAATTTCTTCTGTGTGGCCCCCAGGTCTTGTACAAACCTCCACTCTGTCCTCAGGGAGTGGCACTGTGATTGTTTGCAAGTCCCAGTGTGCTGTCCTAGCAGACAGCACTTGTGGGATAAGGAGTCTCATGTCTTCTCATCTTAGCCTTCCTGGTAACTAGCACAGAGCTTCATTTGAGTACATTTATGTTTTGCCTCATTACATTTATTTATTTAATTTTAGTCTTTGAAATAAAACCATGTTTAAAGAAATGAAACTAATTTTTTGGCCAGCACATTGGAAATTGAAAAAAGTCGGCCCTATGTATCCATGGGTTCCACACCTGTTGGTTTCTGTTATGGTTTGGATGTGAGGTGTCCCCCAAAAGCTCACATTTTAGACAATGCAGGAAGGTTCAGAGGAGAAATAATTGGGTTTTAAGAGTCTTAACCCAATCAGTGAATTAATTCCCTAGTGGGATTAATTGAAGTGGGAGGGTGTGGTTGGAGGAGGTGGGGATTGGGAGTGGCTTCGGGGTATATATTTTATAGCTGAAAAGTGGAGACTCTCTCTCTCTCTTTCCTAATGAGGTGAGCTGCTTCCCTCTGCCATGCTCTTCAGCCATGATGTTCTGACTCACTCAGAGCCCGGAGGAATGAAGCCGGCCTTCTATGGACTAAGACCTCTGAATCCCTGAGCCCTCAAATAAACCCTTTTCTCCTCTACAATTGTGCTGTTCAGATCATTTAGTCACAGCAGCAAAAAAGCTGACTAAAACAGAAATTGGTACGGAGAAGTGGGGTTGTTGCTGTGACTAACCTGACCATGTGGTTTAGAAACTTTTGGAACTTCCTGGAATTGGTGAGAGGAATTTTGAGATACTTAGCAGTACAAGTTGGAAATGGTCTAGACTGCTGTAAGTGGAGATTAATGGACGGACGACTCTAATGGGCGCTCGGAAGACCAGAATGGCAATAGGAGTGTGGTCAGCAAAGACAGAACTCAAGAGGGTTCAGAAAAGGAGGACTCTATTGGAAGTAGAGGCCATTCGTGTTATGTTCTGGCTGAGCAGTTGTCTGCATTTTGCCTGTGTCCGGAGATTTTCTATGAGGCTGATTTTAGAAGTGATGGACTTCTTAATCTGGTGGAAGAAAGGTCTACAGCAGCATAGCATTCAGGAAGTGACATGATATTGCTGGCGTCTTTTAGCCAAGTTTATTGTAACAATCAGGAGCAGAAAGCACAGAAGAAAGATTTGGGAAAAGTGAACTTTAAAGGCAGAAGTAAAACTAGGACTAAGAAAGTTGAAGTTGTTAAAGACATTACTGTCACTACTGAAATGCTTAAAAGATTTGCCTAGTGACAAGAAAGATGGTTTGAGGGCATCTCTGGAGCTGGCAAGACCACACCCATCACAAGCTCAAGAGAACAAAGGTGAAAACTCTCTTGAGAAGAGACCATTGGGGCGCCCTTCTTGCACTAGGGGACCCAGGAAGCTTTTTCAATGTGCTCAGCCATGCAGACACTCAGAGGCTGAGCAGCAAGGGTCTCGAGAAGCTTGGCTACTGTTCTAGATGGTGGCAGACCTTGGCATCAACCACATGGTGCTGGTTCTGCAGGAATGCAAGATGCTGATGTTAGGGGGTCATGGAAGCTTCCACCAAGATTTCAAAGGAAGGCCTGGCAGGCCAGACAAGGTGTGGCAGGATTGGAGTCCCTGCGGGAATCCTCTAAGAAGTTGAGGTGTGGAGATGTGAGAAGGAAGGCGAAGCTACAGGCAAGACCCCTGAGATTAAGATATGCCAGTAATATGGGACATCATTCTAGGAAAGCTGCAGGAATTGAACAGAGACAAGCCAACAGAAAGACCACTTGGGCTGCAACCAACAAGGCCACAGGGGTGGAGTTACACAGCCCTTTTGGAGAGAACAGATGCCATTTGCCCCACATGCCAGTCATGGAGCTACAGGATCATTTGTCCAGGTCAATTTCAGTCTTTCTTGGGTCCCATCCCTTCTTTCTATGCCCCTATATTTGTAAATGGAAACATTTACTCAGTTCCTTTATATGTCATATATTTATAAATTGCTTTTAATTTTACAGGAGCTCACAACACAAGATTTGCCTTGAGCCTCAGCAAAGACTTTGGACTTGAACTCTGAGCAATCTCGGAACTGTTCAGACTGTGGGGATTTGTGGAAATGGACAGAATGATTTTGCATTATGAGATGGTTGTGAACCTTTGGGGGGGGGCAGAATGTTATGGTTTGGATGTGAGGTGTCCCTCAAAAAGCTCACGTGAGACAATGCAGGAAGGTTCAGAGGAGAAATGATTGGGTTTTAAGAGTCTTAACCCAATCAATGAATTAATTCCCTGATGGGATTAATCAAAGTGGTAGGGTGTGGCTGGAGGAGGTGGGAATTGGGGCATGGCTATGGGGTATATATTTTGTAGCTGGAGAGTGGAGACTCTCTCTGCTTCCTAGTGATGTGAGATGCTTCCCTCTGCCATGCTCTTCAGTCATGATGTTCTGCCTCAACTTGAGCCCTGAGGAATGGAGCCAGCCTTCTATGGACTAAGACCTCTGAAACCCTGAGCCCTCGAATAAACCTTTTCTCTACAATTGTGCTGTTCAGATCCTTTTAGTCATAACAGTGAAAAAGTTGACATAAATAGTTTCCTATCCACAAATTCGATCCAATGAAAATAGTTTTAAAAATCTGTACCTGTACAGGCTATTTTCTTGTCATTATTCCTTAAACAATACAGTGTAACAACTGTTCATTGGGTTTATACTGCATTAGGTATTATAAGTAATCTAGAGATACTTTAAAGTCTATGGGAGGATATGCATAGGTCAGATGCAAATCCTTTGCTGTTTAATATAAGGAACTTTGCGTCCACAAAATTTTGGAACCATAAGGGGTCCTGGTACCATGGCCCATGGATATTGAAGAAACTGAATCTGATTAGGGGCCCATCTCAGATGGCCTTGCTCTCATTGTGCTTGTCCAGACATCTTTGCACCTTCTTGGGAACTGGCTGCAGAAACAGGATAAAATGCCCAGAAGAAAAGAGGACGGTTCCTGATAACCACCTTTCCTTTTTTTTTTTGTTTTGTTTTGTTTTATGCTTTTTTGTTGTTGATGGACCTTTAATTTATTTATATGCGGTGCTGAGAATCGAACCCAGTGCCTCACACATGCCAGGCACATGCTCCACCACCGAGCCACAACCCCAGCCCTCACCTTCCCTTCTTAACCAAGAACTGTCAACACTCATGGGGAGCATCAGGTTTGAGGCCAATAGACTCCCCTTATTTGATCAACAAGTAAACGCTGTGGGCTGGTCCTCTGCTAGGCCTAGGCTTCTATTTCCAAACACCAAACCCAAAGCTTTAAAATGTCAGCACACAGGATATTCACAAGTTATGAGATAAAGTCCAGGTGATAGTTTAAAAATAAGAGTCCTCAAAATATTTGTATAATGGCAATTTCATTAGAATACATTCATTAACTGTATAAGGACTTACATGCAAATGTTTGAGCATTTGTTTAAAGAAAGACTAATATTAAAAATTAGTTACATCACTAAGTTGCCACACTCTGTGTGTGTGTGTGTGAGTGTGTGTATATGCTTAAATACTTAAATACTCAGTAGGACTAACAGTGGTCACACAGTTACTTGCATAGTATCCACCATATGCACACATGCTCTCTTTCTCCGTGTGTGTGTGTGTGTGTGTGTGTGTGTGTGTGTATGTGTTACATACAAGGTAGATTGTTGAAGTTGAAGAGGAAGAAAGATGTGCAAACCTGTATTGCTTAAAGAAAAGAAGGGGACCAGAGAGAAATAAAAATAGTTGATCAAAATGCAGACTTTGTCCCTAATACTTTCAAAATAATCAAGAAAAACACTCATTAACCACTCGAATACTAATGAACTTAATGTTACATAGGTTTTCCTGGATGGAAAATACAGAAATTCAAAACATTACTTAAAATTCACATTTTAAGATTAAGGTTACTATACAGTCCATATGTCAACTTCCTAATAGCTCTTTGCATTAATGGAAACTCAAGGAAAAGTAAATACCTACATAGTTCCTAGAGTCCCCAGAGCTACATCCATACCTTTTTCTAGTCAGAGGCCTAGCTTTACTGCTAGGTCTCAATACTGAAATGAATGCTTTATCTCCAAAAGAAAACAAGATACCCTACTTCCCAGGCTTAAGCACTCAGTGTGACTAACAAGGGTCACCTGGTTACTTGCATGGCATCCACCATATGCTAGGCACTGTCCTATTCATGATAGATCAGATGGCAGGAGGCCAGGAAGACAGAACAGGTAGAAAGGGCAACACCAGTGGACAGAGAAAGTTGACAGTGCTGGGGAAAGCAGAGGCAGAGAATTCTGTCTGCAGTCTTGCAACAGCTCCTGCACTCACCAGCTCAGGTACAAGAGCACACTGAGGTGCAGAACTTCACCACAGGGTCACAGGAGGCCACCACGGCACAGCATAGTGAAGCCACTAAAGAAGGCTGATGCAAGTGGCAGGAGGTACCTATCTATCAGAGAAATCAACCTCCCAGGAGGATTCCAAAGAGTCTCAAACAATGAAAGGAAAAGTATGTTAAAAAAAAAAAAAAAACTGTTAATGAAATGAAAAGAGGAAGTGGAAAACAGCACATGATTGACAGTAGTGAGTACAGGAGAGGGGAAATGGATTTGTGCCTGTTGAGCTAAACACCCCAGATAAAAGCAAGTTTTCTACCAGAGCAGCTGTTCAGATGGGTGAGTGGATTCTGCATGATTTCTTCAGTGATTTCGTCCACTGAAGAAACTAAGCTAGTGTCACTGTCTGCACCTGCTTAGATTAGAGCCCCAGACCACATTCCATGTGCATTGACAAAAGACCTCACGAGGTTCTATCACTCACCGAAATGCTTACTGACAAGAAAAAAGACTCTTTGCAAGCAAATTCATCCATTGAGCCCTGTGCTTTCGTAAACAGAGTCAGGCCTTTCCGAGGCATTACGAAAAGCCCTTGACAAGAGCCACATCACAGCCTCCCTGGGTAGAGATCCTCACCTGGGAATGAAGGATGCCACCATCTGATGCCTCCCCACCCTCCTACTTGGGAAGATTAATGCAATGCCAGTGTCTGGGTACCATGGGGAGAATAACAATCATATTTCAAGAAAGCCCTAAAACCCATTCATCCTCTGGGCTTTGGGAAAGAGACAAACAAACACTCCTCACATTTTGCCACAGCCCCGAGGCTCCTACACAAGAGCAGTAAAAGATCTCGTGTCCTTTCTCATCAAAACAAATAGCAGTTAAGTGAGCAAGCTGCTTCACTGGGACACAGCATCCACCACCCGTGCTCTGATTACAGTTGTCTACTCTTACAGAGAAGGAATACTCACTCAGAGCGACAACGAGGACCATGCACCTCCCCAAACAGTAATGAGAAGCCTTTGTGGAGTTGTGGCTTCTTTTCTTCTAGAACCACCCCACCAACAATGAACAATCATTTACTCTTAGTGTTCTTCTACCCCTTAAAAGAATGAATTGTGGCACAAACTAAAATGATGCCAAATTTTAAGGGTTTTTTGGGGGCGGGGGTGGAGGGAGTTAATTGAACTATAAATTAAGCATTTTCATTTTATAAAATGAAACAATAACTCAGTGGCAAGCATAAAAAATATAAATCCTGACTTTGGCATGCTTATTTACCAAGTTCAAAACACAATACAAAATCTTCATTCATCAGTGGAGTTAAGAAAGAGAATTCTAATAACTATCTACTGTCATGATGCCTCGTTGCTGCGAGACACACAATTATAAATTTTAGGTTCTCACCTCCAATCAGAAAATCACTGCTGAACACCAAATCTAGTATAGGCCGAGTATCCCTCACCTGAAGTTCTTGGAACCAAAAGTGTTTTGAATTTTGGATTTCAGGTTTGGGAATGTTTGTGTGTGTGTGTGTGTGTGTGTGTGTGTGCGCGCGCGCACATATGAGGCATCTTGGGGATGGAATCCAAGTCTAAACACAGGTTCATTTATGTTTCATATCCACATTATACACACAGCATGAAGGTAATTTGTTGTGAGACTTTTAGTGCTCCTGTATTTTGACTACGACCTATCACATGAGGTGAGGTGTGGAATTTTCCATGTGTGGCATCATACTGATGTTGAAAATGTTTCATATTTTGGAGCATTTCAGATTTCAGATGTGTGGATTAAGGATATTCACTGTTACTCAAAATGTATGTCTGTGCTGGGCACAGCGGTGCAGCCCTATAATCCCAGCAGCTTGGGAGGCTGAGGCAGGAATTGATCATAAGTTCAAAGCCAGCTTCAGCAAATTAGCAAGATTCTAAGTAACTAACTGAGACCCTGTCTTTAAATAAAATACAAAAATACAAAAAGGGCTGGGATGTGGCTCATTGGTACCCTCAGTACCAAAAAAAGTGGCCCTGGTACCAAAAACAAAAAAATGTATTTTTGTCCTTTAAGAAATTTAAATCTAAGAAAGAACTCATCCTGCACTCAACTTTCATTTCAGAAATGATCACTGGAGTGAGAAGGCTTAGTCAGTTTAATATTTCCTTTTGTATCATAGTTCCTCTTGCACAAACTCAAGGAACTGAGACACTTTAAGAACCTGCGCCAGGCACCATGGTTCATGCATATAATCCCAGTGTCTTGGGAGGTTGAAGCAGGAGGATCGTGAGCTCAAAGCCAGTCTTAGCAAAAAGTGAGGCACTAAGTAACTCAGTGAGACCCTGTCTCTAAATAAAATATAAAATAGGGCTGTGGATGTGGCTCAGTGATCGAGGCCTCTTAGTTCAATTCCTAATAACAAAAAAAAAAAAAAAAAAAAAAAAAAAAAGAACCTGAATCCCTTTTCTTACAAGTAGGGCCACAACCTGGAGTTTGAAAGAAAAAAACACTAATGAATAGCCCTGACTGCATAAGAGATGGGTCAGAACCATGCTGCTAAGAGCAAGAGAAAAAAGGAAGAAATACAACCACAGACTTAAAAAGCTCAATACAAGGAAAAACAGTCCCAAGATAATAATAAGAAAAATAACTTGGACATAGGTTTTAATACCATAGGTTTAAATACCATAGGTTTAAATCCTAGTGAGTTTTCTGTACTATGTTCCAAGATAAATTATTAGTATAACCTCTAATATATACATATATATTAAGTAGTAGCTAGCAATGAGCAGCGAAACGCATGCAACTTCACAAGTGTTCTTTAAATTACTTTAGGGTCTTCTTCAAACTACTTTCAAAGTAGACAAGAAAGCAAAGGGTGGTAGTTAATTTGCAGAAAATAAACAAGCAAAAGAGCTAATAGGAAAATACATAAAAAAAGGGATTAATATTGGAGTAAGTCTTGACAGGGTACATTGAAGTTGTTGTGAAGCTAAGAATTATGGCTACAGATGTCTTCATTTGTCTGGAAAGGAAGATTCTTTTAGTAATGCAGGTGTGCTAAGGTAACTTCTGACCAGCTATTGACCCCAGTGCCCTCATTAACATGGGATTCACTTGTAAATGAAGCCCCCCCCCCCCCAATAGGATGGCCCCACGACAGTTCTGGAGAGGACCAACATGGTCAAAACTCCACGGCCTGCTGTGAAGGAGGAGTTGAACACCTGATTGGCAAGGAGCACAGAAGGTGGTCCCCAGCTCTTCTGGTAAACATCAGACAGAAATCAATTTGGAGGCAGAGTTGTCTCCTGTCATTCTCTGCTCAGAGACACCCCACTCTCCCTCCTGAGAGTCCCCTGCTTAAGCCTCACTTTGCTTTTACTTTACTCTCACCTCACTTTCACTTCTAATAAAGTTCTCTTACATGGCTTTAGGTGTCTGACTTTAAATTTTCATCAGAACACAAGAATGGAGGTTTGGAGTTTCAGCTCCCTGCTTTCTTGTGACATATTTATGTATATACATATACATGCATACATAGAGAGGGCTTAGAAAATTTGAGAATTGCTCTGCAGAGTCTTCAGACATAAGGAGTCATTTCATGAAGGGAAAAGAAAACGACTAGAGAAATCATTTACACTCCACTGCCAAAAAAGAAAAGAAACGAGCCATCTCTGTGCCTGTGAAGTCATTCGTCAGCAAAAAAATCTCCAAAGGTACTCCTGGGGTTTGCTGGGGACCAACCCTGGCAGAGCACCTGGTTAACTGGAGGACGGGATGTTAAAACCTCAAATTGGTTCACTGCTACTGACTGGTAAGAAAATGGGTGGGGCATGCAGCCTAGAAGCCACCTTCTTTGACATGGATGATGAATCTCTTCTGTTTTCATTTTTTTACAAACCCTCATGCGCCTGAGCAAGCAGATAAAGATGCAAAGGAGAAGTGGAACCCAGCAAAGGCCAGGGCATATTTTGGTTTTCGAGTGGGACAACCTGGGCTCCCTTGCTGGGGAAGCTCAGGACATTACTGGTAACCCCTCAGATTCTTCTGTTTCTTTTCTGCAACACATGGATGACAGTTTTATATCAATGCACAGGGTTGTCTGAGAAGCGAATGGGATTGAGTGTGTAAAGGTCTTGGCATGGTACCTAGCCAAATGAAGCACATGAAAATGTGATAAAAGCTACTGTTATTTCAAAGCTGATGCTGTCCTAACATTTAAGGCAATAACTTTTATATAAATCAATTGTTAGCTAGGATCAAAATTTAGAGATACATTATTAGTAAGTCAGAGAGGGAAAAATTGTATTTTGTGTTATTCATCTAAAAGATTTAATAACGCTCATGTGCCTTATGCTTTGAGTACACCAATCACATCTCAAAAACAATGAAGAATGTCACCCCTGCTTCGCCTACATCCTGAACAGAAGGTAACTGACTAACATCCTGGTTTACTGGAAGAGTCTTCCTTAGCAGTAACCTAATGACAGGCAAACAAACAAAATGTTCCTGGGCCTATGACATTTTGGCTCATCAATACTGGCCCCCAAGCAGATAGAAGAGTTTTGGTCATCAGAGGCTTTATTTTAAAAAGATGAGGAAGAGTAGTACTGTACCTCTAATCGCTGGATCCGTCCCTTGAAAAACATAAAGAGGGAAGAATTTGGATATGCAGCTTCTTTTTTGAGAAGAATTTCCTTAGCTTCATCCAGGCCCGCTCTGTTATCACTGCCATCCAAGGCGAAAAACGGGCGGACCACAGTATGATACCAGAGTAGAGCTAATCTGCAGAGGGAGAGATGGGGGACACTGAACAAGAGAATTTCTCTTAGATTGTTTCTGTTTTTTTTTTTTAATTATCAGTATGTATTATTCTAATGCACATTTCCCACCCCCCAAAACTCACTATGCAGCATAAGTGATATCAGAGCACATTTCCCCATTTAATGCTATCAATACTGGGAAAACTGCTACTTCAGCACAAGGCATAAATCATCATATTCCCCCCTTCCATCAGATGAGAGGAGAAGGCAACAGAAGCATTTAGTTTTTCTGAGCCTTCTAGATAGATGGCTGAAGATATGATATGTAAATTTCTGAATTCTATACCTCAGTCATCAATGCCCACATTAGACACTGTAACCAGTCACCATGAAATTATCGTCCTTTCGTAATAAGAGCTTTTACTTTTTGCAAAAGGAAAATTTGGAAAATGTGGCTTTCTTCTGAGTTCATAAAAGTTAGGGTATCAACCTCAGAATCCAAACTTATAAAATATAAGAGTCCACATTCACGGATATTGTTATATTGCATTGAAATAAGTGAGAGGAACAGATTAATGTTCCAGCCCTCAAAGATGATCAATTTAAAAAACAAACACACACATAAATTACTTAAAATTCCCTTACTTCAAACTCATTAAAGAAAAATGTCATATTAAACTTAGGCAAACAGAACAGTCATTGAGATCTGCTTTTAGTGAACAGATAAAAATGTTTAACCAGCATGTCAAATATTTTTATGTAAATGTGCACTTCCAGTGTGCTCATAAACTCAGTTCTCTCATGGAGATCAGACTAATTTAAATTAAATTAAACCCATTTATTTCTCTCTCAGAAATAACCATAAATAATATTAAGATATATACAGAAAAAAGATCACAAGTTATCAATCTTTTAATTCAAATTAATAAAGGACTACTGTGTAATTTAATGCGTTTGGGGAGGCACAAATATTTTTCAAATGGAAAAACAATGACTCTTAAGTAACTATCAACAGATTAAGAGTTAATCATCCAAATTCCTCAATCCTGACATGAGTAGAAATACATCTCACTAAGGTCCTCTGGGATATCAACATTTTGCTTAGAAAATTTTGACAAGTGGCATCGTATCAGACACACCACTTGGTGTTTGGTAAAACTGTTCAAATCGCAAATTGACTTAAAAAAAAAACACATAAATTTTTAACCAATGTAGAAATGGGTAAATCCTCGCTCTGGATAGTTATATCAACTTTCCCATGCTCTTCTATTCCAATAATTGTCATTTAAATTTACACTGAGCAACATGACAATAGAGCAGAGTAGCACAAAATATCCAAGTCACACAAGGGACCAACAGACCATCTAGAACCATGAAGGAAAATTATCCAACAAGAAGATTCTTTATAAGAAGATTTTATCCTTACAAAATTTCTAAACCACAGATAAGGCTTATCAAATTCGTACCTCTTGAGTTCAAAAATCAGTATCGTGCATCTTGGTGACTGTGGTCAAAGTCACAAAAATGGCTTATAAAACCAGTGGAGGGTAAACAGTAAGGTTGCTTTACCTGTTTGTTAAAATACAGGACCCATAACTACCGCCACCAGCACAGAGCGCAGTGCTTGGTGTTGCATTCAAAGAGGTAAGGCACAGCATCGCGTCAATCAACCACGCAATTTTCCTGAAGTTTCCTTTAAAGATTTTGCTTGTTGATTACTTACTTTCAACACTATATTATCTACCAAAGCATTGCAATATAGCTACTCACGTAGCTAAAGGGGCCTTCATGTCCTTACTTTCGCTTGCATACATCAGTGAAGAAAGCCCCTGCAGGCGGTCTCCAGGAAACCCCAGCAGATTGATGATTTTGAGCAGGTTTGGGGGCACCATGGATATGCAAAGGTGAAAAAGGCCATATCCAAAGCTAACAGCACCTTTCAGTCTGTTTAGGGATTCCTCAGTCACCCCTTCAGCCACAATGTGATTATCATTTGCAGTGTCAGAAGTCGAGGGCTCTTCAGTTAGCTTCTTCTGATACAACTCCTGAAGGGCATTGATGTCCAGATAGCATTTATTGTAAATCTTCCAGGCTTTCCTAAGGATCCACCCACCTTTTATGTATGCTATAAAGAGAAGGGGAGAAAAGCATTTGAAAATTGGCCTTAAAAAGAATTTTTGTATTCAAACAATAAAGGATGTTGGAAAACAACCTGAAAATCAAGCAAAATTGTTTAAACACATTAAAATTATTAGCTATCACTGCATCTAGTTTTCCGTGTACTCTTACTTAACTCTCTGTATTTGGTGTTGATCTTCCTTCACTACACTGCATGACCACTTGGCAAGAAACTTTATATTTATATATATTTGATCACCCTACCCTATATTTTCATTCCTTAAAAAGAAAGTTCTAAGTCTAGTTCACTGCTAAATTTATACCCAAGCATTTTGAGCATCTTGCCAAAAAATAATATCAGCTAATAAAAAGAATGAATTCACATTTACTGGGTAAACCAATGGCCAGTTTATTGCAGAAAAAAATTATTCATGTTAAACGCAAAGAATCCTCAACTCACCTACACCTGATGCCTGTTGTGTGGTTTAACACACCTGATTGGGATGGATTTGTTTGGTCTATGACAATGGCGTTAACCCACTGCCCCAGCCTACAGAGATCCACAGTGAAGAGGGTGGAAAGCAGTAAGTTACTCCATGCCAGAGGGTGACAATCTGTTTCTTTTGTTTTCAGCAGTTGGAAATCAACCCTGGGGCACTCTACCAATGAGCTACAACCCTAGTCCTTTTTTATTTTTTGAAACAGGGTTTCACTAAGTATGAGACTGGCCATCAACTTGTAATGCTTCTGCCTCCACCTCCTGAGTCACTAGGATTATAGAAGTGTGCCACTGTACCCAGTCTAACCAGTTATTTTTAAAGCTGCTTCCATTATTCTCCATTAGGCCAATTTTCCTTAGTAGAACACTCTTGAAAATGTATCATAAGGAAGACCTCAAGGGTAGGAGTCGAGATGTAGGATTTAGCACCCTTCAAGACCACTGAACTCTAACAGGCCCTTGGAATCCTGCTATCCATCTCTCCTCTGTGGACTTTTTCACCTTCACATGGGGGGTGCATTCCAACCTGTGATTATTTGAGTGCATCCTGTTTTAGATATTAAGTGCCATGCAAAGGCCCATATGTTGAAGGCTTGGTCCCTCGCCTGTGGAGATATTGGAGGAGGTAGAACCTTCAGGAGGTAGAGACTAATAGAAGTTAGCTCACTGGACGCTTTCCCTTCAAGGGGATATTGGGATTCTGGCCCTTCCTCTCTCTCTCTCTCCCTCTCTCTCTCTCTCTCTGCTTCCTGATTATCATGAAATGTAACAAGGTCAAGTGACCATGGACTGAAACCCCTGAAACACTGGGCCACAATAAATCTTTTCTCCTTGCAAGATGATTTTCTTAGGCATTTTGTCATAACAATGGAAAGCCAACACACATCATTGCCACATTTTTGAGGAAGGGATTTTCTGTAGGGAATTTTCTGTAAAATTAAACTCCCTTGTAACTACAGAAGAGAGTTAATCCACATGGCACCACAAATGATACCATGACCCTGACATTCCTGCACAAATGAAAAACATGAAAAACTATCCCAGACTTCCACAACCTGTGGAAAAGCAAGAAAACAAATTTTTAAAAGGTTGTTTTTAAATTTCAGAAAATACATGATATAAAATAAAATCTGATCTATAAAATCTCAATCCCTGAATTGAATGTGAGCTAAGACTATATGGTATGTACCAAAAAGATTTAGCTTACTAGCCCTGCCTACTGTCCTTCAAAAGGCCTGCTTACAATGTAGGCCCTTGGCTGGATATGGAATTCGGACCTGGGAGGGGTTCTTACCATTCACAGATCTAAGAGAGTGACTTGCTGCGTGTGCTTAATCTGTAAAACAGTGTGGTTTATACTGAATGCCTGCATTCATTCTGGGAGTTCAGAATTTGGGTATGTGCTAGGTAGGAAATGCCTGCATGATCAGCCCTGTCATGTATAGCTAAAAACAACAAATAAAAAAAAAAAATCACAGTTTTGAGTTCAACTGCATGCTGAGTCCTGAGTCCTCCCTGTGAATCATCAAACTGGGGGAGGACTTGGAAACCTCCAAGAAAGTTATTATACTTAACCTTATCAATTTTCCAACAAATGATGGCCACATTTCCCATAGGATCACAATTAAAAACAATCACCTTCCAAGGTTGAGCAGTTAATGTTCTAGAATCTATATCTACTGAAAAGAATGCTATAAAATTGAATGAACAAGTCAAACAAATTAGTCTATAAAAGTTTAGGGAACTATTTTCATAATTTTATAATTACAAAAGCATTACTTGTTTGAAACAATCTTTTTATTTAGTTCAATTTAACAGAAGTAGTCACTGCACCAAGAACTAGATTTCAGGCACCCATCCAGATAAATCAAAGAGAAATGGGACACATGCTCTTCGGTTAAAGCTCCTTGGCTTTCCCCCTCCAAAATGGAAGTACTATAAGAAAATAAAGGTTTGAGAAAACCCTAAAATTTCTTTGTGTGCTAACAAAGTGGGTTTCACAGCATTTGGATTGGTCTAATAACATGCCCACAAATAAGAAAGATGACTCTCAGTTATGATCAGAAAAGGCAAAAGTATAATAAAAAAGCAGAAAAAGAAAAGAAATAGGAAACTACAACATATATTCTTGAGAACAAAAGCAATTGGGATCTAATTGAAAATAAATAATCACTGGCTTGAAAATTTAAAAAATGAAAGAAAAAGGAAGTCTTCAAAATCCTAAACACATTGATCGGCTATTAATGAAGTTCCTGTTATATGCCAGGGACCATGGTAGCACCTAAGGGACACAAAAGAACTATAAAACATAATTTAAAAGGAGGTTATTTTTAAATTCCAGCCCTCCAAATGCCTGAATGAAATTAAAAGATCAAAAAAATGTTAACAAAGCATGTAACATAAGGCAATGTATGTGAACATATATACATAGGTCACATGTAGAAAAAGTGAAAATAAACCATGCTAAGTGTAGGAGTAAATGGTTCTTTTTAATTTATTTTTGTCATTAAATTGTTTTCCATGTAACAAACATATAAAAATGCCAAATAAAGCACTGCAGGATTTCAGTAGAAAATTTCACTGCCTCCTACCCCCATGCCCAACTGGAAATTTGGAGGGAAATTTTTAACTCTTATTCTCAATGCAGGAAAAGACAGCATCTTAGGAGAGGGGCACAAGAGCGTGACACTTAAGAACAGTGGCAGGTGAAGCAGGAGATATGATGGGACCAATGAATCTAAGTCCAGCTGAGGAATGAGCGTCAGCTACAGAGAGATGGGGAGTCTCTAACATTGAGGTTGAAGTGGCAGTGTTGGGGAAATTGGGTGTAACAATACAGGTCTCAGATGAGGATTAAGGAAAAGGATGATAGCAATGAAAACAGATATAAAAATCTATCAAGCCCTTACTGCATGAAACTCAGTTAATAAAATAAAACCCTCATTCTTACAGAATAAAAATTAAACGAATTAAACAAGTTTTTAATTTCATGCCTAGGATAGGCACATTGGTACCAATTTTTAAAAATCACGTATTAGAATCCATAGCAACACGCTTGAAGAGCTTTCATTTGAACCAGGGAAATGAAACCCAATGTTTTGGACTACATCAAAGACTATAAACTGAAATACATCCTAAACAAAGTTAACATGCCTGTAGAGAAAGATTTTGCTTTTACAACTTCCTACATTCAACTGGATATTGAAATAGGTTCCCCAGGGACTTGCCCTACTCCTCGTCCCAAACACTGTGGCCCATCTGGAGGAGGTGGCACTAAGTGAACTGTAGCCAGGACACAGCATGATCCAGCTCTGCAGGAGGGGCACGTGGTCAGCTAGACTTAGCAATGACGTCAGTGAGCACCCCGCTTCCCAGCACGCAGACAACACAGCATTCAATAGTCACACACTGCGTGGCCTTCCAAAGGTTCCTCTGAAAGGTCAGGTATAAATCATTCAGCCACGATGATCCTTCTGTGCCTGTGGAAGAGGGCAAAGAGGATAGGAACACACCATTTGCCCTAGGATAATAGATTCAGGAATCAATCCACTGGGAGGTGGAGAGGACATAAGAGGTGAAAGTCCTTCCTGGGAAAGGGCAAGGGTCACCTGGAAAATGATAATGTCAAGTTGCACTAAATTGATCTTGGAATGAATTTTGTAATTTCGCAGGGGGAGGGTATGTGACGAGAGCATCCACCATACATCCCATTCCATCCCTTCACTTGTGCTACAGTGAGACTGGTTAACCTTGTAAGAAAGGGTAAGTACAGGCTTGTCTCTCTAGTGACCCAAATAACGGACTCTAAAGGACAAAAGATGATACTGTTTCCACCAGTCCACCTCCTCATTATCTTCACCACTACTCAACAGACATCTATTGGACTTGCTTTTCCACTCCCAGGTTCTTTCCTGAATGACATCATCCCTCCTCCATTCTTCCCTTTAATTCACTGAATAGATACCCACCATGTGCTAGGCAGAGGAACCAAAGGACGTATCGGGGCCACAGAGAAGGAAATAAACTTTGATTCTTTTTAATTCTGCTCAGGGACAGAATCAGGGATCCTTGACCTTCCCAAAGGTTCCGAATCGCTCACTCCCTGAGCAACCTCTATGACTAACCTACATGTGGGCTGGCTGTAGTATCTTCCTAAAATAGAACTTATTTACCCATCATTTCCCCATGCTAAACCATGAGCTCCCTCAAGGCAAGGGCTGCCTCTCATTCATCTCTGGACTATCAGCAGCCATCATCTCACAGCATCTGGTGTGTTCTAAGTGCTCCATACACATGGAGTGTTGGAAGCAGGGAAAACAGCAGGGAGACCAGCACCATCCCTGCTCTCAAGGATTTCCAGTCTCATATTTTGGCAGACATGTAAAAAATGGGTATGGCTGTGTGGTAACTGCTTTCACTGGCTATGTCCTGGATGTACACAGAGTAACACAGACTGGACTGACAGAGTCAGTGAGGTAGGAGGAAGTCTTGGGCTGCATTTGACTAGGAAGACAGACAGATGAAGGGGCACAGGTGTTCCAAGCTGAGAGGCAGCATGGACAGGCAGCAGGCAGCCAAGGGGACCCAGGGAGGAGGCAAGGAATTCTGCTCAGCCAGGTGAGACGGTGGGTGGCAGGAGCCTGGGAGGGGGCAGGTTCTTACATGCCACTCATGGAAGGGACTGGACTCTACCCTGTGGTCAGTGCAGGACAGTTAAGTGTCTATAGCACAGGTATAACGTGTCAGGAAGATGGACCAGAGACTATGGCAGGGAGAGAGTGTGAAGGGGCAGTAGGCATTGCTCTATGCTGACTCATGCCACTGGATGTAGGGAGAAGTGAGGGAAAGGCCTTGGGAAACACAGGGTTTTGGGCTACCTGGTCACATAAGTAACCAAACTGAGGTGATAGGAAGAGGTATTAACACTAGGAATTCGGTTATGAAATAAGAAAACCATGGCTCTGGTCCTGATCTGTCATCCCTCACAAACTCTGCAAATCACTCAACCTTGATCAAATCGCTCACTCACAGTTGTCCCTGGAAAGGAAGGAAAAGTGGCTCAGTGTTCATCATGCCAAGAACACAAGGATGGGTAAGACACAGGCCCTATCTTCAAATCCAAAAGGAAATAAAGGGCACTGATGATAATCTCAGGTGACCAGTGCCACAAAATGTTTTAAAAATAACTCCATTTATTACTACACAAGTAATAAATGCTCCCTGGAAAAGTGAAGACTGGATCACAGAATAATGAAAAAAGAAAGTA
This sequence comes from Glaucomys volans, assembly GCA_020662805.1. Lineage (NCBI taxonomy): Eukaryota > Metazoa > Chordata > Mammalia > Rodentia > Sciuridae > Glaucomys > Glaucomys volans. Next base: position 202,052 of record JAJEJO010000337.1, on the reverse strand, counting down.
GTACGGGAAAATGAAGAAAGATGAGATGGTGGGGCAGTTTGTTACAAAGAAATCAAATGAAGTAAACCCTCTTTAAAAAGTATGAAGCAGGGCTGGGGATATAGCTCAGTTGATAGAGTGTTTGCCTCGCAAGCACAAGGCCCTGGGTTCAATCCCCAGCACTGCAAAAAAAAATAAAAAAATAAAAAAGTATGAAGCACTAAAAAATTACTACTGATCCTCCCAGAGCTCTAGTCAGTGTGCACCCATGAGGTGGCCCAATACTCCCTCACTCCTGCTCAAGGAAGGGGAGGGACAAGAGAAAAATGTCTCTGAGAGGAGGATTTTGTTTTTGTTTTCTTCTAGAAAATTATCCACCTAAAATGTTTTATAAGAAATGGATTCCAAAAATGAATCATGTGTAGTCATTTGAAAAGTAAACGAAGCACAAGTTAGTTATGTTTGCTTATTTGAAACAAACGTGGAATTATTCAAAAAGCAAACTGCCACTACACAAATTCATTAAGACCTGGGTTCTTATGCCTGTGAGAATTTCTCTTCAATATCAATCACATTCAATAAAACCTAGGGCTTCAGGAAACATCAAGAACGCTATTACATATCTATGGTAAATAGCATTAAATAATTATTTCATATCAAACTATTAGAGGAATGGGTAAAAGCTATAATGGCAAACTGAAAAACAGAATGGAACGGAAGGGCCTGGAGTGTGGCTCGGTGGTAGAGCACTTGCCTAGCACGACTGTGGCCCTGGGTCCCATCCCCAGCACCACACAAAAAAATGGGGGGTTGGTGGGAATAGATGTGTAGCTGAGTAGTAAACTGCCCACCAGCATCACAAAAATTCATTAATCAAGTCACTAAAATAAAAACAGGTTCAGCTTCACTAATAACAACAAAATACACAAAAAAGAATGCTCAAATGCCCAAGAGGGATTGATTTAAATAAACTATGGCCTATCCATATAATAAACTAATATGTTATTATTTAAAATTATTTTATGAAACTGAGTCATAGAAGAAGATTCAAAATATAATCTAAGAGGGAAAAGTCAGACACAAAATCATACAGATTCAATTTTGTAAAAATTTTCTATTTTTATAGAGAAGAAAACTATACCCCTTCTGTATTCTCAATAAACAATGATTCCTTGTGAGCAGAGATCATGGCTTGCTTTCTTTTATACTTGTTTACATTTTCAAAATTTTCCATAATAATAGCAATTTTATAATCAGAATAATTTTAAAATAAATAATATGATCTGACCACTGTAACTTCACGTGGGCAAGGTCCATGGTCTGTGCTTTTCCACACAACATGAGCTCTGTAATTATTTGTTGAATGAACAAATGAAGGACAGATACCCTCACTTTTTAACCTTTGACATATTTTTACCCTTAAACATGCATTGGCTTTCCCCTTCTCTAGCTCAGGGATGGCCCAGCCTCACTCACCCACCTGAGGAGCTGGACCACACACATGTGCAAGTGGGCACTGGGTCACCCTTCTCTCTGAACAGATGTTTTTTTTTTTTTAATGGCTAAAATCAGCTCCTTGGCACCAGGAAGATAATGTACAAAATCACAGAAAACCCAGAGTTCCTGTCTTGACCAAAGAGCTCCAGAAAAGCTCTCCTGCTCTTTTATATCCAAATCAGAAACTCCAACTGGGGTTTCTGCCTTACTGCATTCTAGGTGATTCACATGTGCTATGAGCTCTCAACCACCCAAACGAGGTTTTGAAAGAGTTATGAGAAGAGAAATTAAAGAAAAAGAAATGAACCAAAAGAAATGGCGAAAATACCTCACAGGACATATTTTAAAAGAAAGATAAATTCTAGGAAGCCCAAATTTGAGAGGCCAAATTAAAAGTTAAATTCTACTTAATTTGAGTCAAACAAAGCATCCTCAAGTATGAGAGAGACAGAGGGACAGAGAGAAAAAGAGAGCAAGAGAGAGAAGAAAAGGGGGAAAACTGGTTTCCAGTTGCCTAAAAGGAAAAATGTATTCAAAATCAGCAGAAACAGCCTTCTTCATACAAGGCTTGGGGAGAAAATACTTTCCTGACTGAGAATTTTAATTGATTTTCTTTTAGAATTTTCATTTTTTGCAGAGTAAATCCTATCTACCAAAGTGGCAGGTTTCTGCTGTCAGGATCCAAGAGACACATAACCACATTCGGGAAAGAATTAGGTCAATTTTAGACACACTCTTACAGCAAACTATTAAAGACTCATGGAGTCCATTTCACTCAAGAAACTGAAGCTACAAAAGCTGGGAAAACATTTGTCTTGGACAAATTAATTAAGAAATTAGTTTATAACCCCTGCTAAAGGTTGTTACCATGCTGGTCATTGACATGTATTAGGGAATCTTTAATCATTTCCTAATATACTTAAACCCACTGAAGGTGCTCCGACCTTTAATAATAATTTCCTGAAAAACTTAAATTTAAACCAGTTAGATTTCACTTTAAAGATTACTATTACAGGGTCAAATGGTTACAACTCAATTCCCACAAAGAAAAAGTACTATACCTACAGGTATATAAAAAGGCACTCCTAATTTCTCTAAGACAGAATTATCTTGAGACAGGAGGATGAAAACATAGAGTTTGGGACTAAAACTACTCTGCTCAACACACATTAAGCACTTATGATTTCAATTTCCCAAGTAATACATCAGTATCATGCCCAAAAGAGGCACCACGTGTTTTCAAAGACAGAAATATAAAGAGGTCTAAAAAAAAAATTTAAAAAACATTACTGATTTTGTCTGCTGAATTGCAAAAGCCATTAAAAGAATGCTTCGCCATACCTGACAATTCTTGTTTGACAAATGAAAGTACAGCCAGATACACCTGACAGTCAGCTATGATAATCTGCCTCTGAAGCCGATCAACCATGGAGGGAGTGGATTTGCGGACATCAACCTGTTCCGTGGAAAAGAAAGTACACACCAATAAATTACACACATGAACAATACTCCCTCCAAACAACTATTACTTAAAGGTACAGGAAAATTCATATCAGAGTTGTGAAACATGGTAGTACCACAAAGCCAAGACCAAATTTATGCTAAAAGGCTGGAGACTCCATATTCCCATTAGGTTGAGCTTTGCCAAGAATGCAGGGCTAAAGAACATTTTAATTCAAAAACAATATTCCAAATGATAACATCTAAATTCATGGAAAACATGAACATCAACGCAAAACTTCAGAGGTTCATTTTTTTAAAAGACAATGTAAATTCTTATTTATCCAAAATTAAAATCATTGAAGGTATAATACATTCCTTAAGTCAGTAACCCAAAAAGTCAATTTATAGCATTTAGCTGCAGGAAGGACTAAGACTAAGGTACATTATTCTGGTGTATGCAACTGAGATGTAAGGGCTGGAAAGTGATTACATTTCCATTAAGGAGAAAACGCCCTGGAATTAAAAATTAGTTTTGAATAAATCACAAATTGTACTTGAAATCTAGGCCATGTAAATAAAAATAAGCAAAGAGTAAAATCACTTTAAAAAATACTGGTTTTTATCATAAAGAATATTTCTAAAATGAATGCAAACAACCATGGCATACAACATTCTGCATTCTTAACACAAAGAAACTTTGAATAAAATAAGCTAAGTAGCTTTCGTGAGCTTTCACAGCGACATGAGAAATTGTAGAATTTTTGCAAATATGTCAATAGTATATACAGTATACGTGACAGTAAGATATGTTTCTCTTTTTTTCCCCATCATGGTCACTGCTATTCCCTGTCAAGCCCCAGCACTCATTACTCTGATTGCTTGGGAAAATGTCAATGTATCAATGCTTTTGTTTCCTTCTTTATAGTAACATCTACTCTGCAGGTTGTCCAGAAGGCTAATGAGATCCTGTATATGTAAATGCTTTATAAATCACAAGGGCTATTGCAAATGTTAATTATTAACATATATGCTAGGTATGGTAGCAGAAATTGAGGACAGACGTATAAATAGCTTACAGTTAATGATGAATACAGACCTTATCACCACGTTACATAGTAAGTGCTCTGAAGGGTTAAAGCACAGGGAACTACAGGAACCTTAGAAGACATACTCAGTAGGGTTTGGAGCCTCAGACTCTTGGGGGAAAACCTGTCTATCTAGGAAGACCTAAGAGAAGGAACCTGGTGAAGAGGGAGAAGAATGTTCCAGGCAGAGGTATATGCCAGCTATACTTAGGGGTTTAGATTTTATTTTAAAGGCCATGGCTGGATCTGGCACTGAAAACCAAGTAAGCAAAGCATTATTGACTGTTTTATAGAGAATGAATGAGAGTACAGTGAGACGGAGGCAGAATGCCAGTCTGTCTTGGACGAGGGGGATGGTGGCTGGCCTAGGGAGATGGCAGTGAGGATGGACAGCAGTCAGTGAATTCAAGAAGTATTTAAGAAAGACAGTCACCGGAGGTTGGTTACTGATGGCACGTTGGGTTTGAAGGAGGAGGCGGCGAAGACAAGTCTGGCCCTTCAGAGCATCAGGAGCAGCATTCCTGGCCCATCAGTGGCTTCCTCATGGTGCATACCACAAGCAACAGTGGAGGTAAAGCCTTGTCCTGTGACCACTCCACAGGAAGCAGACTGACAGAAGACAAGATGGGGTGGCCTGATGACCGTAACCAATAGACTGGTCTGTCAGTTACATGTGTGACATATATGAGAACCCAAGGCACCCCAAGGGATACCAGGGGTGGAAGCATGCCTCTCTATAACAGGAATTTGGACTGAAATGTGAGGGCAAAACACAGAAAGGGGATTATGACGTTACTGAGACTTTATTAACAAAGGTTGGTGGGGCCTGGGGAAAATGAGGTCCGTGGCTAAACTCTTGAAGTATGCCAAAATGCAGGTGTTTTATTGTTCAGCTGTCACTGTGTCATGTTTAATTAAACACAAGAAACCCTAGTTGCAAGAGCCCTTGTCATGGGGCCCACTATGGGAGAAGACCATTCTTGCTTTCTTTTTCTAGTACCGGGGCTTGAACTCAGGGCCTCGCACATGCTGGCCAAATGCTCTACCACTAGACCACATCACCATCTCTAGAAAAGGATGGTTCTAAAATACCAGTGGATGGCTCTAATGATGGGAAAGGACTTCTATTGCTTTACGAGAGACATTTCATATAACCAGAAGCCATGGGGAACGTTCACTGCCTGCTTTCAGTCCTATTTCAAATACTGAAGCCCAAGGGATGCTGTAAGTACTAAGTAGTACACAGCCCATAATCTAAAGGTGCACTACTTACATTCTTCTTAATTTTGTTCTTGATTGTTTCGATTACTCCAGCCTCTTCACTTTCACACAGCTTTTCTGTAGTTTTTAAGTCATCACACGCCAACTGCATTTTTTCTTCCTCAAATGTCATCATGGCATTCTTCCAAGACACAAGGAGAGAATGAATGAATCAGTACATGCCTGAAACGTCAGGCCTGTGTATTACAATAATACTCCATGCTAGAAAAAAAATCGCTTAAATTATTTGTTGCAAGTAAAAGAATCAAAAATGTTACAGCACACCCTATTCATTTAAAGAAACTATAATCTCCATATTAAATAATATATGACTCTATTATACCAGCATGGAAAAAATATACAGTAACAAATGTCCTTACAATTGTCATTCTACTGCGTCTCTGTTATTAAATGCAGCAGCAGGACTGGGGCTGTAGCTCAGCGGCAGAGTGCTTGCCTAGCATGTGTGAGACACTGGGTTTGATCCTTAGCACCACATAAAAATGAACAAATAAAATAAAGGCATGCTATCCATCCACCATTACAAAAAGATTTCTAAAATGTAGTAGCAAAAATTCTGTATAATTTCTGATTTGTCTATTCAATTTAGTTTTTATTATAGGGTCTCGTTCAAAAGCTCATTCTACTGTGGATGGACCCCTGACTCCAGTAAGTACTGTATAGAACTGCTAATGGAACCACCACTAGAGGTGCGCTTTGGAAATGCTCAGTCTTTCTAGGGTAATTCCTGTGGGCTTCCTTAGATAGCATTTGTTTGACATCATTTATAGTTAAAAACTCCACTGACAGCTTGATGTCAGGCACATGATGCTGGTGGATGTTGTCAAGCCATATCTGACTGGGTGGAGGTGATGTCCTGAACATCGGCTGAACACCTCCCTGCCACTTGCATCCAGCAGAACTGAGGTTTCTGAGGTGGGTGGGGACAGGGGCAGGAGGCCTGGTTCTTGGAAGGACCTGGGAACTGTCTCTAGCTCTCCACTCCCCACTGAATTCCCCGGTCCCCCCTTGGCTTTCTAGGCCCTGTTACGACGACTCAAGCCTGTTTTTCCATCTAGCCAAACCAGACCATGGTCATCTATGTCCTAGTTTCCCCGTCACACTCTTTCTCCCAACCATCATGTCCACCCCCTGGTCACCACCCAGTTCACCCCCTTTGGTTCAGTCTCTGTGGCAGCCTTTGCAGTCACCTTGGGTACTAATGTTACAATCTCCATTCAGTACATTTTTTTTTTTTGAGATGTGGAACTATGTATTCTTGCAAAGAGTAGGCTCTAAATTGTTGTTGCATTATCTGTCAATAAGAGGAAAGAAATAGTCTGAATGAAACCCCATTGTACTAGAGATCGCCTCATGTCTACAGCTGGGCATTGCCAGGCTGGGCATGATAGGCTTATTTGGTGACATCTTTCTCAATCTCAAATCTAAGTGCTCTCTCCTTTTTGGTCTCTACTGGACACCTTTCTCCCCCTGTTATACAATTCTATGATCGTTTTAAAAACGTGTGGGTTTGGAAGTAGTCTATGTGATATTTCTGAAAAGAAAGCATCCACTTTTCTATATCACCTGATGAAAACCTAACTAAAACCTATTCCCTCAATTCTCAAATATTAGCCTTTGGAAATGCATTGCTAACCAACAAACTATCTTTGCCCATCGAACGTGTCTTCCAGTCCATGGTTACTCAGTAATTTTAGAGCAAATCTTTATCACCCAAAGCCAGACCTGCCCCCACCCCCATCCCAATACACTGGTAATTTTTGAAGGTCTTTCCATTATATTTCTATTTCTAAAAAGAATTTTGTTGGTAAAAAATATATATATAATACTCTAGAAGATACAAACATTTTATTTTCAAAATTAGGGAAATTATCTACAGACATTGGTTAACAGGCAAAAACTATTTCAGTTTTAAATACTATAGGATTTTCTGCAACAGTCTGCTATGCAGCCGGTCACCAATAAGACATTAGTTTATATTTGTTTCCTTCATACCAATTCCTCTCCTGATATCAACTTACCAAAAAACTGACAAAGCTGGCTCCAAAACTCATCAATGGGCTGTGATTCCTGTTAAGAAAACAAAACAAAAACATTTTTATTATAAACTTTTACTTTAAAAATCATCTGTTAGCCTCCTCTTTCCTGTGCCTTTGTTTTAGAAGACTTATTAAAAGTGTGAAATTTGATCTACTCATTTATTGCTATTTCCATGGAACCCTAAGAACATAGGTAAACTGTAACACTGGTTGAACAAGTTTCCTTTTTTAAAGCAATGAATTACATATATGCTGTTCATAGTGCTGTGCTATATAATTAAAAATTGTTAAAATGATAAATTTTATTATGTGTTTTTTAAATAATAAAAAAGCAATAAATCATATTGTTATGTAACTACAAAAAATCATCTGAGAGGTCAGAATCACTGTATAATCCTATTAATTGAATTAAAGTTAAGGTCCTCAAGCAGATTAAATTACCCTAAGAAAAAGTTGAAGAGGCAATGCAATAGTTAATGTTCTATCTGCCAGGGCAGAATCTGCCCCCGACTCTCCAAAGTAAAGCAGTTAACAGGACCAAATTATAACAGAGACTGCCTTTAGAACTGTGGCTATTAAAGAATTAACACAGCAAATATAAAGATGGTAAAAGCAACCTGATATCTGTAAAACCATGACCAAAGGAAGGTGGTTATTATCATTTTATTTTTTTCTTTTTAGACATACATGCCAGTAGAGTGTATTTTTTATTATGCAAATATATGGTCACTATATAAAAGGCATGTAATAATTTATTTAATCTCCTTTTAGAAAATTAGATTCTGTTCAAAATGAAAGTGTGGGGGTGTGAATCTCCACATATGCACAGGCACACATGCTTGGTGGACATCCTATACCTATAGATTTGCAAGCAACGCCAAATACATTCAGGGGATAAATTACTAGAGGTAGCATCAGTGAGACAAAGGGTACACACATCCACTTTTTCTCTTGGAGTGGGCTGTGTGGTGGGGGTAGGGGTTTCTGAGGTACCTTACTCACAGCAGGCATTCAGCAGACAGAAATTAATGGAGGGAGTGACAGAGCCCTGCCATTTGGGAATAGATGTGCTTCAATCCAGTGCTGGCAACTGGCTCTCCCCTTTCACTACTTACATGTTGAGAAGTGAAAGAAGCTGAAACTAGTGTTGCTAACTTTTGCTTCTTGTTCTTTACTAAAATTAGGTTTCTGAGAGCCATGGCAATTAATTATTCATAGTACCTAACCCTGCCCTTATTACTTCACATCTTTTCATTTAAGTGGGGGAAAAATGGAGAAACCAGCCCAAAAGAACAGCTTTTCCTCCTCAAGGTGCTGTCTGCAACCTTCACAGCATCTGGGTGCACGGGGCGTGAAGAATGCAGGGCCAGGGAGCACTGGTTGTTAGAAGAGCTATCCACCCAGGCTCATCTGTTGTTTTAAGGGAGCCTTGTTAACTTACTTTATCTTAATTAATTTTGGCCCTCACACATGTCTCTATATGTAATATATTTGTTTTGGAGATCTAAAAATGTTATCCAAAAGTATGAGAATGATTATTGAAAACCCAGTGCCCAGGGTGGAGAGAGGGAAGAGGTGCCCAGATCATCTCATTGCTCATATTGGGAACCTGCCATGGTGGGATACCTCATAACATTTGTTTTAAAAATGGATACCTATAAGGTGAGGGAGGGAACAGGGAAGACAGACAAAAATGAAGCTTCCTTGCATGCACCTTGTCTGTAGATTCAATTTGGAACCATGTAATTATGATACACAATAATACCAAATTAAACTTTAATATGCAATTCCTAAACATCAGAAGTGAAATGAATGCAATGCACCTAAATATTAAAAAAATGGTAACATAACTACACAGAGCAGAACTGCTCCAATGACTGTAGAACACTGTGATCTAATAGGAAACCCCTATCATAAACAACTCTGAAAACAAACCTTCAAAAGATGCCCCTGCCCCCCAGTCTTAATCTGTTTTCAGTAACCATATTCTGACTGGACAAGGGGGTCTTACTCTCAGGCAGCTGGGTGCACAGTTTGTGATAAAGCAAGCATTACATATGTAGAAATCCAAGATTTTGTGCATAGGGGAGAGGATGAAGTTAATTTAAAAATCTTAGAGTCCAGAAACAAAGAATCAATGTAAACCCATTTTTTTTTTTTAATCTTTGAAAGTACACATTTACCCTAGACCTGTCCACTGAAACAGCCTGGAACCAGGGGCCACCCAGCAGCCCTCTCCAGATATATCAAGCAAGGGACTGTGGCTGCTTCCAAGGCAGGGCCAAGAAAGACTCAAGAAGAGCCTGGAATGTCTTGTTTCAGCAGAAACTAAGGAAGTTTAAAAAACCTATTAGGGTCTTGAAGAGGTTCCCATTAGCCAAATGGGGGAAAAATCATCCTGCAGAGCAAAAACAGCAATGGATGGAAATATCAAGATGACACCATGCATTCAGAATGATGCTTTCAATTTTTAAAAAACTCATTAGCTTCCTACTGGGGATCTTAGGGAACCAACTCATTATTTTAAAAACAGATTCTTTAAAAGAGCAAGAATAAGCACTTGTCCTGCCTTTATTCTGTGGACATAGAGGAACCAATTGTTTGGGGCGGGGAGAGTTTTCCTTAATAGAAGTATCCTAGGTTCATCAATGAGAAGTAAATGACAGAAGTTATCACCAATGTGCAGGCCCTAAAGAATTAAGGGATATGGGCAGTGCTCATAATGGCAGGGAGAGAATATGTTAAATACTGCCATGATGACAGAATCAGCAAAATCTAAGCTGTGGAAAAGGCTACAGGATAAAGATCCTAGTTTCTTCAACAATAAAAAACCATAAGGAGGAAAAAAGAGACCCAAGGGAAACTTGGAATTAAGACTATCAAACATTAGGCACATAAAAACACTCATTAAGAGATATCTAAAACACCACCATGTACGTACACATTCGAATGTATATGTCTGTACACATTCAACAATTAGAAAATGAGGTTTTAAAATCACCATTCCCAATAGCACTAAAATATTAATTATCTAAGAATAAATCTAACAAAGATTATGAAGTACCGCTATACTGAAAACTCAAAGCACTGCTAAGACAAAGTAAATCCCTAAATCAGGGTTTTTCAACAGTGGCATTCTGAACATTTTGTGCCAAATGGTTCTTGGGTGTGGGGTTGTCTGTACTTCATAATATTAAGCAGAAATTTACATGAAACAAGACGGGCCATGAGTTGGCGATTATTACAGCTGTGAACCGGAACACTAGAATTCATAAAACATTTCATATGCTCTGGAAGATGTGCTGAGGTTTGGATGTGACTTGTCTCCCAAGGGTTCATGTGCTGGAAGCTTGGTCCCCAGTGATGAGTTTGGGAGGTGGGGCAAGTGGGAGGTTGCAGGTCAATTGGTGGCATGCCCTTGAAAGGCATTAAGGGAACCTGCCTAATCCTCATAAGAGAGTTGTTATAGAAGCCTAAGCCTGACACCATGTAGCCTCTTTCTGCTTCCTGCCTTGCCATGTGATCCCTTGCTCCTGCCATTGCCATACGCCATGATGTGATGAAGACAAGATGGTCCTCACTAGAACTGAGCTGATAATAATCTCAGGCCATTAAAGCTCTAAAACTGTGAGTTAAAAATAAACCTCTTTACTTTATAAGTTAACCTGTCTTAGGTATTTCACCATAGTGATAAAAAGTTGACTAATACAAAACGTATGAAATTTTCCAAAATAAAAAGTTAAAAACCTACAATTAAAATGTCCTTCAAAAGATAAGGTGTGCTTTGAAATCCTCTGATGAAAGGGCTTCTTATGATTGCTGCCATAGTTTACTTTTTGAAAATCAACCATCAGTAATAAACTGGCTCTAAATGTTTCACTCTGTATAATGAGTCACCCAAATTAGAAAGACCATTGAGAATACAAGGAAACAATTCATCATCTATTCCTATAGTCACTAACATTGCCATGGAAATTATTTTTTAAAGTTTCTCTAGGATATTAAAAATAGGACTGAATTGATGAAAATTTTGTTTCCTGAAATATATATAGAAGGGAAAGTATACATTTAATTCTTTAAATGACACAAATGAGCATAATTATAAGAATACCTGTTTCTTCAAAGATAACTTTATTGTCCCCAGTAGTTAATGGTTAGAAATTTTCAAGCCTTTCTTTGATCTTTTTTTCTGAATATTAAATTTATAAAATACTAAGTTCTTAGAAGAATTCAAAATGACTTTCCTCCCTTCCAAATGCCTGGGGAGCATGGACCCTTGTGGATCACACAGGAAATCTGGGGCCACTTGAATGGAACCAGCCAAGGGCCATCACCATCTTTCACTGGAGCCATGTGATCCCAGATCTGAGAGTTGAAGAAGAAGAACAACAACAACAAAGAAATGAATTCACCCCTCCTGCTCTTAATGGGGGTTCTATCTTTTTTGTGACCCACAATGTTTTAAAAATCATAGCCCCAGAGGACCACTGCAGTTAACTTTATACAATAAGCAAAAAAGTCAATGTGGAATGCTTCTCTGATGCCTCTGAGCCACCCTTACAATTTAATTTTTTTCATAGAAAAACAACTCGTCTGCAATACAACAAATGCCTTGTAAAATAGTCAAAGAGAATATTATAACATACAACTAAGTGCTTTCATAAAATTTAATGTTTAAGAAAAGACTGTATGTATGCTATGTTCCAACACAAAAGAGCAATGAAAATATTTGTTGCCAGGGGAAATACAATTAATGGTGTTTTTTTTTTTTTCAATGAAAAGTATCTGTCATAGTGGGTGGATAAGCAGCCACAATGTCGTCATATTGTCACTGCAGAATTCCCCCTATATTTATACCCCACGTAGGGAGAAAAATGCATCAATTAAGTCAATTTCCTTGTCCTAAATACTCCCTATGATTCAGTTGTTGCTATTTTTTTTCATCCAGCCAACCAAACAGAATAATGGGTTAATTCAACAGCAAAATGGCCAAATGCAGGAAGAGTGAGTTATTCACTTACTGGTAAGCTGAGGCCCAGCTGTGCCCAGCTGTGGCCCAGGGCACTCTCAGCATAAGGCCAATAGAGAATTGGACCCAAAGTAAGTAAAGAAAGAGGCCCTTATGAGGTTACTCCCCAAGACAGTCCCTGAATGTTTTTTCCCCAAAAAATAAAAGCAAATGATTTGGGGATTGCTTTTTTTATTATCTAAGTGTATAAATAAGATTTTATGTGCTTCCTTTAAAAAAAAAAAAAAAAAGATGACAACAGCCACCAGTAAGCCATTAGGACGTCAAACAGAACCATACATTTTCTTGTGATCTGAACTCTCATCTTTTCTTTTTCTTTTTCTTTTTTTTAGTTGTAAAAGGACACAATGCCTTTATTTAATTAATTTTTTTATTTTTATGTGGTGCTGAGGATCAAACACAGTGCCTCACACATGCCAGGCAAGTGCTCTACCACTGAGCCACAACCCCAGCCCTGAACTCTCTTCTTATTCAAACATTTTCTTTCTTTCTTTTTTTTTTTTGGTGGGGTGGGAGTACCGGGGATTGAACTCAGGGGCACTTGACCACTGAGCCATATCCCCAGCCCTATTTTGAATTTTACTTAGAGATAGCATCTCACTGAGTTGCTTAGTGCCTCACTTTTGCTGAGGCTGGCTTTGAACTTGCAATCCTCCTGCCTCAGCCTCCCAAGCCACTGGGATTTCAGGCTGAGTCACCATACCTGGCCTTATTTTCTTTCATTTTTAATAGTGAAATCTTCCCACTATTTAGCTGATTCCTCCTCACTCTGTCAAGCAAAATAATAAATAAAAGGTTTTATTTATATATAAATATAATAAGGAATTTAATGAGCTTGAAATTAAAAGCTAAAAATATGCGTTTTGCCCAGATAAAGCCTTAAAATATCTCAATTTCATGGGACTCAGAGGGCCTGACAGCAGCTCCCACTTAGCTGGCACTCTTGGTTTCTGGCCCTTGGGCTCAATTTGTTCTATCTTGTATCTCAAGTTCTCTAACTTTGAGTACACCATGGCAACAATCAATAGCTAAGATTGATTTAATACTTCTGCAATGAACTGTTTTCCAAACACATTGAACTTACTTTGTGTGGGGGGGTGGGGGGGAGCTGGGGATTAAACCCAGGGCCTTACACAAGCTATGCATGCATTCAATCCCTGAGCTATATCCCCAGCCCTGAATTTACCTTTTGACACAATTTGGACAGGGGAAACTCAGGATAAACTACTGAAGGCCCCAATGTTGCAGCAATGAGAGAGAAAAGAACATCTGGTAGACCAATGCCAAAGAGCACAGAAGCTCTTTTCACTCACAGGCTGAAGAGACAGAAATGTCTCTACTCATAGCACGAAGGCAAGGAAAAACAGTGATGTTTTCAGCACCTTGTTTATGCAGTATTCATTCACCCAATTCTTATTAAAGAGAGCATCTTCCTTATGCAGAAAATGAAGAAGTGCCTTGGAAGTGAGAAATGAAAAACTAGGCTTAAAGTCTAAGAGAAGTATCTTTCTCTCAGACGATGGCCCAAGAAAATGTGACAAGGTTCATTTCAAGACATCTTGACTTGATTCATAACAGTTAACAATATTTTTCAAGCTGGGCCGGTGGCACACACCTATAATCCTAGTGGCTTGGGAGGCTGAGGCAGGAGGCTCACAAGTTCAAAGCCAGTCTGAGAAACTTAGCAAGGCCCTAAGCAACTTGGGAGTGACCCTGTCTCAAAAGTAAAAAATGAAAAAGGGGTTGGAGATATGACAGGTTCAGTCCCCAGCACCAAAAAAAAATTTTTTTTAATTTTAAAAGGAAAAAATCTAACTTATTCTACTTCTTAATTTAAAAGTATTCCAATGCTTTCTTTACACATTACATACAGCATCCCTAGAGGTCTGGTATATGACAGGACAGCACTGATGGAATCTTCTCTTTTTGAATCCTGCTATGAATCAGATTATAAAATAAATTCCATTATCTATGTTTTTCTAGAAAGTTAAATTGCTTCTATGGTAATTCCAATGACTCTATTCTGTTCATTAGGTTGCTTCTTCCCAACAGGCCTGAGAGATTGGTGCACTTGGCCAGGTCAACTTCCAAGCCTGTGCACTCTGCTGCTCTGCATCTTCCAAGTATCCATGACAAATTTCCAGTGAAGGATGAAAAGGTCAACTCCACCCAAGACAGATGGTTAGGAGGGTGATTAACAAATAGAGCCAAACAAAAGCAATAGAATTCACTATCAAAGTCGAACAAGTAATTTATGGTTTTCCAGGTTGTTGCTTGCCTCCATCAAAAAACTTCTCTAAGAAAACCATAATTTTCTTTTTAAAAAGCTACAAAAATATGTTCAAAAAATACTTAATTTTAAAATGATATATCTAAATCATGTTTCTCAATTTAAAATAAATGAATAGTGACCCCTTCTGCACACAGGGCTTTAGGAAAAAAAAAAAATTTCAAGTGAATTTAGTTTTGTTCCATGCATCCATTTATATATTTGCTGAACAGCAAATGTACAGCATGTACTGTGCTACGAACTGGAGCCAGATAACACAATATCCTGGCTTCCCAGAGCCTACACAGCCCAGCCCAGCAGCTGGAAAGAAACATGCTAACACCCTCCTAGTAAATGGCATTGGAAAGTGGGTAAGTGATCGGTACTTTGACTCCCAAAGTTGTCCCTTGTCATTGCATTTTTTTGGTGGATAAGTCCCCCCACTCCCACCACAAACACGTTTGATGAGATCTGAGATAGGCTACTTGCCATCTTTGATCTCCTCCTCTCTTTTTTTAAAGGGATATATGGAAAGCTTCCGTGGCACCTGTCTTTTAATTCTCTGCAGAGCATATCTTCTATTTGATGTTCACCTCATTATTTATTTTGGTTGGGATAAAGGAAAACTCCCCAAGAAGGGGACTCCGACTCTGTTAGGTGCTGCCATCCTGACCCCCAGCATATTACAGGGCCCCCAGCACATGTCTGTTTCATGAATCCACCAGTCATGTTCTACAAATCCATCCATCACATGTCATCTGACAGACTATCCTTCACAGGGTCCAAAAACTGGTCAGGTATGAGTTCTTCATCAACCTGAATTCATAAAGGCTGCTTTTGCTAAGAAAAAAAAAATGTGCTTATTTCCTTTATCGGAAGGTAGCAATGGGTGAAATTACTGGAAAGGTTCCATTTACTTTTCAGACACAACTCTAAATAAGACCCTTGGGCAACATTTATCTAAAGGACAGCAAGTCTCTAAAACCATCGATCTTCACAGTCACTGATTTAATGAATATGTGATTTACAAGAGTTTGAAATAGATCTACCCTTCTGATCAGACTTGTTTGTATACGGGGTCTTCTTGGGGATGTGGGTGTCTATCATCTCCATCACTTTGCCAGTGACACCCCTGCAATCACAGGCTCCCAACCAGGAGGGGCACCAGTCCCCAGAGTGTGGCCCCTATGTGTGTACGGTACTATTTGCACTCAAAGACACTACAGATTCTTACGGTTTACTTTTGTGACACTAACTCCTTGGTTTGTGGCCTTCCATCTAATCTGAAAAATAATGTCAGAATTCACTGGCTGGTGCCAAGAAGCTATGAAAGACAGGAAAGAGCAGGAAAGCTGTTCGCCTATAGCAGGCAGAGTGCTAGAGGACTTTCGGGGACAGGCCAGGTGTCTCAGTCAGCTTTTCATCACTGTGACTAAAATACCTGACAAGAACCACTTAGAGGCGGAAAAGTTTATTGGCTCACAGTGTCAGAGGTCTCAGTCCACACTTGGCTGACTCCATAGTATGGGCCCAAGGTGAGGGAGGACATCATGGCGGAAGGGTGTGGCAGGGGAAAGCTGCTGAGGACATAACCACAGGAGGCAGAGTGGGAGTTCTGTTCATCATATATAAAATATAAATCCCAAAGGCACACCCTCAGGGAGCTACTTCCACCATCCACACCCTACCTGCCTACAGTTACCACCCAGTCAATCCACATCAGTGGATTAATCCATTAATTAGGTCACACCTCTCATAATCTTATAATTTCACCTCTGAAAAATTTGCATTGTCTCACACCACACACACATCATATTTAAACCATAACACCAGGACTTTGAGTCTCCTCCCCACATAGGAACAGAATAAGGAGGAGCCTCGATGGTCTGTTCCTACAGCTTGAGGGTTTAGTGATTTTCTATAGGTAGATCATTATCAAGCATGCTAAAAACGAAACTAACTAAACAAAAGCCAACAACAACTAGGCCCTTGGCCCTGGCTTCTTACAGAAAATAGTTTCCACTGACGCATTTTTAGGATGCCCATAATTAAGAATGCTAATTACCCTGATTTGGTCATTATACATTATATATGTATACTGGACCATCATAGGATACCTCATAAATATGAGCCAATATTATGTGTCAACTGCAATTTTAAAAGATCAAACATTAAAGAAAGAATGCATTCCCTGAGTATAGCAAGATACTCCTCAAGGCAGAGGGAATTTTAAAAGTAGATACATTCCCCAACTGGATCACCAAAACATTCTCACTTTTTAGCTGGTTTCTGGCACCCTGCAAAGAAAAATCCAGCAGATGCAGGGGCACCCTTTTGAATTTGAGAGTTCTGAGACACAAGGTAAGATTATGGGAACAACAAAAAAAGAGATATAGTGAAAGAGATAAGGAATGAGAGCTTGGTCTGGGGTAGAGGGATGGGGGGAACAGCGGCCTGCAGAACTGAATGCCACCCCTCTCGCAGCCCCAAATGGTGGCAGCACCCAGCCAGGCAGACCTGGGAGGAGGGAGAGGGGGAGAAGAAGTAAGAGAGAAAAAAAGGCCAGGGAAAACATTTTGGTCCTCGGTTGGTACCCACCATTTAACTGCCAAATGATTTATTGAGTCAGAATTAACCAGTCTAAATAATGTGACAGACAATTCAGTGAGTGGATATTTAGGAAATAAAATTTTTTAAAAACCAGGGATAATAGGGAATGCTTCCATTTTGTTTTTCCACTATTACTTTAATCCTATAAAATTTCAAAACCAAGATAAAAACTGTGGGAAGGGAAGATGATGCCCTCTTGCCTAGGGCTTGGGCACAGGAGGTTCCCCTGCCTGGGCTACTAACTGACCACTCTCTTTCCTCAATTGCTCCTGCTCAGCTTCTGGGTCTCGGTCTAAGTGATTCTGGTTCCAGTGCCTACCCAGTCCTGCTCGGGCTTGGTGCCCAGTCCCTGCCAAGCATGTAGAACCAATCAATCAGCAGCCTATCAAACATCACGAGAATACCTGTACACTATTTGAGAGGTGTCTCTGTGATAGGGGACATTGTTTCTATGTTATGAGGCTGTTTAAATGAGTTTTTTAAAAAAGCTCACTAAAATGGTGTCTACATGTAGTTGAAACAATAAAGTATTTTTGAATGACGATAATGAATAATGAACTGGTCTAAATAAACAAAAGATTTTTCTATAACCAAGAAGCTACTCCTGAGAAGACGACTAGTACTTGGGGAATCTCTGGGGTTTACAAAAATACTTAGAATGATTTCCTGCTTTTACTCTAGCTCTCTTAAAACCATCATTTGCAAATACATCTCTTGAACTGTTCACCTGTTGGACTCTGAAAATTATTTATGGTGGCCTTATAAAGGCAGTTTCTTAAACCAGGATTCCTTTAATGATACACTTGTAAAATTTCCTCATGAGTTAGCAAATATATCTTAAGAACTACAAAATCATGTATCGATGTCTTCATTCTATAACTGCATTTCAAAATTTTAATGATTTCAAATGTTAATAGTGTTTTCACAAATAATATATTCCATAATAGGAAATAACAAATTGAATTTTTTACCTACACACAGTCAATCCAAGCCTAAATAGAACTCCTTGCATTCAAAAGGATCACTTAAGCAAAAAAGGAAAAGAAAAACCTTAAAACTGGTACTTCCTATGAGAGCGGTACCTTATAAGAGAAATACTGCTATAACTTTTTAATGAGCAGGAGTAAACAGTGCACAAAAGGAAAGAAAGATTTGCTTACAGCTACACTAAACTAACTGTACTTCTGCTATTACTGCTTACACAACGATATATTAATGTCTTACTTGCAATTTATCCAGTATTTCAAAATTGTAAAACTTTATATGTTGGAAAGCACATGTATGTATCTATTCTTCAAATTCAGTGCTTTACTGGTATGACACATATTATTAAACTAAACTGCCATATTTGATATTTCAGTTCTGTTAGAGGCATTATTGGACAACAACTTATGCATAAGACCTACCAATAGATTCCAATTAATACCAAAATGAGGGCTGGGGTTGTGGCTTAGTGGTAGAGCACTTGCCTCACGTGTGTGAGGCACTGGGTTCAATCTTCAGCACTGCATAAAAATTAAATAAATAAAATAAAGGTATTGTGTTCATCTTCAAGTAAAAAAATAACAGAATGAGGGCTGGGGTTGTGGCTCAGTGGTAGAGCACTTGCTTAGCGTGTGTGAGGCACCAGGTTCGATCCTCAACACCACACATACAGACAGACATACATACACACATACATACATACACAAAATAAAGGTCCGACAACTAAAAAAAATTTTAAAAAATAACAATATGAGAAAAATTTTTGCCAGAAAAAACTGCTGTGGTTTTATATATATATATGTAGGGGGGTATACATATACATGTGCATGCATGCATCTATCTATCTATCTATCTATCTATCTATCTATCTATCATCTATCTATCTATCATCTATCTATCTATTTTTTGGTATTGGGGATTGAACCCCAGGGGCACTTAATCACTGAGCAACATCCCAGTCCTTCTTTATATTTTATTTAGAGACAGGGTTTTCCTGAGTTGTTTAGGGCCTTATTCAGTTGCTGAGGCTGGCTTTGAACTCGAGATCCTCCTGCCTCAGCCTCCTGAGCCACTGTGATTACAGGTATGCACCACCACACCGGGAGCTGTGGTGATATTCTGAGAAAGCCACACTACAGATAAAAATATATAGGCAATGTATAAAATAAATGTGGTTGAATGAATAAATGGTGTGCCTCTACAGGTCCTCAATACGAAGCTGTTAAATTTTATAATGATCTGTTACGATATTAGCAGTAGGAGGTATTTCCCCCTTCAATAGTTTTACTGAGGTATCAAATTAAGCTACCTGTATCTAAAGGTTGGTTTTGTTGCTGTTACAACACTGGCTTTCCTCTCCGTGTACCATCTGCCTTCCGGCTACAAAAAATATAAAGGAAAGAAGAGAAGGAAGGAAGCTGGGAAGAAGAAAAGGAAGGAGAAGAGAAAAGAAAGAAAAACTACACTATAGTCTTAGGATAATATGGATGCCATGATTTTTTAGAATAAGTGATATTATGCACACATTAAAGTTGAATAAATTATATATGCACAGTAAAACATCACAAACTTATGAAGTACTCTGAACTTAAAATATCTCTCAATACAAATGTACACCTTCTTAAACTGTGGGCTTTATTAAACTATGGTTTTAAACAGGGCAGCATGAATGTTGTGCTAAAATCTAATGTACTCTAGAATCTGGTATTTGGGGACAGCAAAATATTCTGGTAAAATACCCATTAGACTATGTGCAAAGAGTTATTTGAAAGGAAAAGAAAATGTGCTTAAATGGACTTTTTTTTTTCTGCCACAGCCTGGGTAACACATAACTTTATCCATATACATTTATAATGACTGGTGGGAATGAAAATGGATGCCAAACTTTTGAGAAGTTTTTATCTTTATGTCTATCTTTATAAGAATTTTTAAAATATTTCTAAGAATCTACCCTAAGAAAAATAAAACAGACAAAAGTTTTGACACAAAGATGTTCATTATAGTATTAAATATAATATCAAGAAATAAGACCCAGCCAACACAGTGGTGTATATCCATAATCCCAGCAGCTTACGAGGCTGAGGCAGGATGATTTGAAGTCAGCCTCAGCAACTTAGCGCGGTAATAAACAACTTAGTGAGACACACACACACACACACACACACACACACACGGGCTGGGGATATGACTAGGTTGTTAAACACCCCTAATTTCAATCCCCAGTACAAAAAAAAATGAGAAGACTATAGAATGTTGAAGAATAGAAGAATAGAGACTGGCAGACTAATTAGATACATTCACCCAGCAAAATATTATTTTGTTACCAAGAAAGTCATTGCTAAGGAAATGCTCACTCCAGTGTTTGAAAAAACTTAAAATCTCAACTTGATCATGGAGCAGCAGTGAGATCTTCATGAACAAGATTTCCTCATCTGTAAATCTGGTGTAATAAGTAAACAAGAAAAGTATCTTAAATGTCTGAAGCTTGCAAAAGACCAGTTACTTGTCATTAAAAAAAAAAAAGAACACAAAGTAATATGAGCAATATGATATGCACAAAATAATATTCCCAAATTGTCATTTATGAGTAATGAGAATTAAGGGTTGTTTTTCTTTCTCTACTTTTCTTTCTTCTCTATAAATTATCAATGAACAAGCATTCATCTCTTTTACAATTTGAAAAAATTATCATTTAAAATTAATAAAACATTTTAAATACCAATACAAAACTAAATTTCATCTATTTACTTATTCAAAAAAAATCACAATTTTTTTTTACCACCTATATGTTCATATGTTCCAAGCACTGAAGTAAGGCATTTTCCTGTGGATTTTTTGTTGTTGCTGTTTTTTAATTGCTTTTATTTATATTCTTTCAACTCCCAATGCAGAAAAGGAGGTACAACTATATTACGGCAGAACTCTGTCCCAGTGCTTATATGAAGCCTGAATTAAATATTAAAATATCCTCCATGCTCAATAAACCCATCATACCCTCTCTGTGCAGATGACAAAATCCGTATGGTGAGGTGCCTGAGGGACAAACTGTTCCACTTCCAGTGAATGAGTCACTCCAGTGGGAAAATTGTCAGAGTTCAGAATATCATACCATTGCACATAACTTCTTCCATTTTCCCAAGGAAAGCAGCTCACTGCCCCTGTTATCAAAATGAAAGATCCTCAGGTAAGACCAGACCCTTCACCAACACTTCAAGAAGTGAACTTCTGACAAGAGCCACGGCTCCGTGAAGAGCGTAATAACTGCCTTTCTCTGTAGGCCAGACCAACGGTGAGAGCAGCAGTCATCCAGCTGGAACACACTGACTCGCTTTTTATAACAGATATGACACAGACACAGAGATGCACAGGGCAAGGCCTGTAGGCAGGGAGCTCCCCGGTCCTCCAGGAACCTCCACCTGTTCAGTCATCCAGCTGCCCCTTCCCACAGTTTATGTTCTCCAGCAGAAACACAATGACAAATATTTATCACTAAATCATCAATTCTGTAACTGATCTCAAGAGCACTTCTAAAATGGTATTCTTAGCATTTCTTACAGCCTCCCAGGAAATAAAAGTTGTGGGTTAGAGCAAAGTGGTCACCACTTCATGCATGTGAATGCCCCCTGCTTAAAATGCAGATTCTCAGTCAGACGGTCTGGGGAAGGCCTGAGATCTGACATTCTAACCAGTCCCTAGGTAATGCTGACTCTGCTTATACCCAAACCATGCTTTGACCAGTGCAATGGTTTGGATGTGAGGTGTCCCCCAAAAGCTCACGTGTGAGACAATGCCAAAAGGTTCAGAGAAGAAATGATTGGGTTTTTGGAGCCTAAACCCAATCAGGTAATTAATCCCCTGATGGGGTTAACTGAGTGGCTGGAGAAGTAGTTCACTGGGGGCGTGGCTATGTATTTGGAGAGTGGAGTCTCTCTGCTTGCTGATTCCCGGTGCCATACTCTTCCACCCTGATGGAGGTGGCTGTATGAAGGAGACCTCGGAAACAGCCTTTAAACAAACTTTTCCTCCTCTACAGTTGCTCTGGTTGGTCTTTTAGTCATAAAAAAAGCTGTCAGCTTTTAGAAAAAGCTGACTAAAACAACCAGTAAGGTCTTGGAACCACTGTTAGGATTTTGATTTCAAAAAGTGGTACCTTAAAAATGTTGCAGAAAGAGCTGTATTAACTAAAGTACTCTACATTTTAATGAAAATCTTTTGGCAAAGGAAATTTTGAAGACATTGCTAATATTCTCCTCCCTGAAATAAAAAATTCTTCTATTTTCTGAAGGCCTGTCTTGTTGAGATCCCATTCCCAAAAGCTGCAGTTTCCCCATTCTATCCAGAGCCCCAGGTCTTCTCATGGTTCCCCGAGGTCTGAGAAGCCTGCCTTTTCCTTGTTTCCCTGAGTTCTTCTCTTATTGACACATAATAATTATGCAGACTAATGGGTTTCATTGTGGAATATTCGTACATGCATATAACATAATCAATTTCATTCCCTGGTACCTTCCCTTGCTGTCCCCTTCTCCCTCCTCTAACCCCTTTCTTCTAGCCTACAAATCTCCCTTCCATTTTTATGAAATCTTTTTCTTTACTTTTCTTTTTTTTGTTGTTGTTTAATCTAGCTTCTACATATGACAGAAAACATGATCCTTGACTTTCTAAGTCTGTCTTATCCCACTAAACACGATGCTCTCCATGTTCCATCCATTTCCAGGTAATGACGGCGCCTGCAGTCTTGATCAGTGTTCTTCTCCTGCCTTGTTCCTGTCACACCTGCCTCCTTCTTAGTCCCCATCTCCCAGGACTGGCCTGCTGCAGAGAGCCTCCCCCAGACTCACATCCCCACCCAACTAACATAAAAGAAGCATGTCCTGGAGATGCCTTTCAATGTGCCATCTGTCACCCCGCCAGACATCTGTGTCCCTCCAACAACCTGGCCCTCACTAGCTGCACTTCTCACTTCTTCCAAGCAGGTTCTCTGATCCAGCTCAGCAAATCTGCAACCCCTTAAACACCCCACATTACTGAACTTTTCCTCCTAGGCATCTCTTCGAACCATTGCTTCAAACCCTAGAGAAAATCTTTTCCATGATGCCCCTCATAAGCTGTACCCAGGGGCCAATATGTCATGGAATGAAACTTCCAAAACTATGAGCCAAAATAAACCTTTTCTCTTCATAAGTTGATTTATCCCTGGTATTTGTTATAGTATCAAAAAGCTAACGCACACTCCATAAAAAAGAAATTTTTATGAGAGTCATGGTATTTGCTCTTAAATTGCTCTGGAAACTCCAACAATGCTTCAGTATATGGGTTATGTTCAAAAAAGGACTTGGCTAACTAAAAAGTCCCCAAGACCCTAAGTGTCATTAGGCACACTCTTTATTTACACTGTATAAATATATAAAACAGATTTCTTTCTTTTTGTTTTCTTTTTATGTTTTAAAATAAAAACTATATCACACATAGGAGAGAAAGGTAATTAAAAAGAAAAACAAAAGCCTCATAAAACACCTTTAAGAGGTATTTCCCAATATACAGTAACATTGATCCTTTGAGCAAATAATATCATGTCAAGACATGAATGTTCTGCACATGTGTGTGAAAACAAGTACAAGATAGTCACTAAAGCACTATCAGGGACCCTAAGCAAATGGAACTTACCTAAGTAGTTACTGGTAGAGTAATATGTACAGCATGCATTTTTATGATGAAACACTTCACCAGTGGTTAAAACGATCACACTTGCTTTACATACATCAGTATGGGTAGATTTCAAAAATAAAAAAGTGGGTGAAAAAATGCAAACTATGAAGGATATTCATATGCTCATATGCATTTTGAAAAGAGAAACCTCTGCTATTTGGGGTCAGAAACATGCAAAAGTAAAAAAAAAAAAAAAATAGATGGGAAAGACATAAAGTGAGGACAGGGCCGCCTCTGGGGAGTGAAGAGGGGATGAACTTGTGTTGGGCTGCAAAGGGCCTTTAACTGTGTCAGGGACGTTTTACTCCTCTGAAAAACAATCTGAAGGGAACATGGCAAATGTTAACATTTGTCCATTCTAAATTAAAAGGACATCCATATTTGTTTATAATATGCTATACTTTTTGAATGTTCAAAATATTTGTAAAAAAATTTAAGTGATAAAGATTTTTAAGTGATATTTTTAAGTGATACCATAGGCCCATTAAAAGTGTTAAGAGGCTCAATTTCTTTCCATTATTGAAATAACAAAAGCAAACCAGGGAAACAGAGGGAAGAGGTCCCCAAGATATTTCACCCTTAACAGCCACTCCTAACCTAATGACAAAGGCCAGTGCCCCTGCGTGTTGCAGCTTACATTTATTTGCTCAGTCGCTTCTGAGCTGGCAAATGGCACTCCCGGGCTTTCTCTTGCTCCATTTACACACCACTGAGCCACTGGCTGGGTGCTTTCCCCACTGCCCAGCAGTCCACCAAGCACTGTCAAACAGCCTCACTGAAGGTGGAGCTGAGCATTTCAAAAGCCACGGCCGCCTTTCCTGTGCAGGTGATCAATGCTAATCCTGTCACCCTGGGAAAATCACTGAGTTTCCACTATAACGGACTGTATGCGCAGGCTGCTCGTGAAGCTCTAATTAGCTGGGCTTTTAGCAAAGCCAGAGCCGGTGGGCTCCCTCGGAAGCACTGATGTTTTAAACTGATGCCATTAGGAGTCTAAGAAATCATAAATTATGAAATGACATGTAAATCTGATTTTCAAAAGCAAATACTTCTACTCATCTCTCTCTAGTACCCCAACAGTCTCTTGAACCTCCCATTTGTTCTTCTCAAAGTCAGTCCATTTCATTTCACTACCATATTTAATGAGAAATTTCACCACCAGCAGTTTTATTTTAAATTACTATTGTGTAATGAGTCCTACACTGCATACCTCCTCTTTGGGGAACTACACTAAATGCAATCAGCAATTCAGAGCATAGCCCTGAAAAGTACAGCAGTACCATTTCAAACTGAGGTCTACAATGTCCTTGTTTTACATATGTATACATGTACACTCACGTACGTACACACACACACACACACACACACACACACATATTCACTTAAATCTCCAGATTAACCAATATTAGGAGGAAAGAAATAGATGTCCTTCACCTACTGAAGCTAGTGGGCTTTTCTCCAGTGCTTACAATTAGGTCATATACTCCCTGAATTACCTGGTCATTATTCTCAAATGTATCTGCCTATTGCCCTACTGATTGTAATTATATAATTCACTGTTTCTTATGTAAGTGGATGAAATAAGGAGTCCAAAAAAGCATTATGCATATGAAAAATAATTAAATGCTTTGAAAAGAGCAGATGACTTCAGAAGTTGCTTTTGGATCACTAAGAGCAAGACAACTAGAAAAGACTTGTCAAATCAAGGATCATCCACCCAGATTGCCCTGCAAACGATGTAAACCTCTTGCTTCAATTCAAGGACCCTCAATGCTGAAATCACAGGAATGCATTAAAGGTGTGTTTTATGCAAGAAAACTAATGTGAAAATCCACCAACAAACTTAGAGAGGTCTTGGTCCTGTATCAAAAGCTACAACAAAACGTTATTTCATTTGTACAATCCCGATTTAATTGACTTTGTAAATAATCACTAGTAGTCCCAGCCAGAATGGCTAAAAGGTCTCCCATATAGGTGACTAGCTACCTCAAGTCCGTTTCAATACTACATACATTCAATACTACATACATTTCTTGCCCAAGAGAGGTAAAATACTTGATGTAATATTTCACAATTGATAAGTAGGTAAAGAAATTGTTACATTACTTAAACCTTCAAATTTGTTCCTCTTCCTGTATTTCTTCTCTTTCTCTAAGTGGAAACACCCCCTATCTAGTGGCCCAGAACATCCTTAGTTCCTCTGGCCTCCTCCGCTGCAACCCCAAATCAAATCAAAACTTATCAGGAGACTGCTGAGTCTGAAACCTCTCCCATGTGTCTCCCCTGCCCTCACCAGCCCCCACCTAGGCTATGTCAATTGCTTTCTTGTTTTCCTGCTTCCAGACACTGTGCACAATGTCCCAGAATAAGCTTTCTAAAACATTTCTAAAAATGTTTAGAATTAGCTTCCTAAACCACAAATGTTTGGCCTTATCCCACCCAGGAAAAGACCAAACATTTGTGGTTCTGTACAGTTATACAACCCACTGCATTTGCATGCATCAACCTCCCTCATTTCTTTATAGAGCAGCAGGACCCTGAATTTAACACTCGCCCAGTTGGAGGCTGCTGGCTCCACCCCACTGCTGCTAGGCTTCCTCCTTACTCAGCCCCAAGGCACCTCTTCTGACACCCCTCAATTTCTACCCACTGGGTCCAAGTCCTGGCTCTGCTAAGTGAGTGACCTAGGAGGATAATTCAATCCTTCTGAGCCTCAGTTTCTCATCTGTAAAATAGGGGGGAAATTACAGTATCCATCTTAGAGTTCACAGGGAAGGTTGGAAGAGAACACTCAGCAAGGAGGTCGTCCAAACGTCAAGCATCCCTGTTGCAACAGGCTGAATTGTGTCCCTCTCAAAAGTCATATGCTGAAGCCCTAACTCCCAACGTGACTGTAACTGAAGATAGAGCTTAGGAGGTTATAAAGGTAAATGAGGTTGTAAGGATGGGCTTCTCATCTGAGAAGACTAGTGGCCTTATGAGAGAGAAGTCTGTCTCATCCTCTCCTGCACCTCCACCCTTGTGCTCAGAGAAAAGGCCGTGTGTGGACATGGTGAGAAGGTGACCATCTCTTCAAGCCAAGAAGAGGACTATGGCCAGATCCCAACCATGCTGGCCCCTGATCTCAGGCTTCCAGCCTCCAGGACTGTGAGAAAATAAATTCCTGTGGTTTAAGCCACCCAGTCTTTGGTATCTTGTCATGGAAGGTCACGCTGAGACACATTGTACCATTACTGTACCCATGAGGTGACTCCATATAAATTATAGGCCGCATGGCTCTGCCTCCACAAACTGGGATTACTGTGGGGGCAGAGAAGGGGTTTTATTCATCTTTGCTTCTTCTCAGGATCTGCCATGGTAAATTTAATAGTCAACAAATGTTTAGTTTATAAAGGAAAATGATGAAAATTCAATTTTAAACAAATATCACCCTCTATAGAACCATGTTTTGAATTATGAGAGATGAATGTTGCTGGGCAGAGGGGCACATGCCTATAATCCCAGTGACTCAGAAGACTGGGGCAGGAGGATCACAAGTTTGAGGCCAGCCTAGGCAACCTAGCAGGACCCTCAGGAACGTAGTGAGACTCTGTCTCAAAAGAAAATAAGATGGGCTATGGTGTGGCTCAGTGGTAGAGGACTTCTGGGTTCAATTCCCAGCACCAGAGGAAGAAGGGGAGTGGATAGGGATGTGCTGCCACCAGACACACACGCTTTTTTTTTCCTTTTGTGGTTCTGGGGATGAAACTGAGGCCTTACACATACAAGTCAAGAGCTCTACCACTGATACATACCCCCAGCTCTAGACATGCATTTGACTATTCAGGGAACATGAAAATAAGTGTTTCAACTTAGATATGTGGTATCTTCCAAAAGGTCATGTGTGAGACAATGCAAGAATGTTCAGAGGTGAAATGATTAGATTATGGATTAACTGAGTGTTACCTGGAAGTAGGTAGGGAGTGGCTGGTGGAGGAAGGTCACTCAGGGTGTGCCTTTAGGGTTTATGTTTTGTCCCTGGCAAGTGGAGCTCTCTCCGCTTTGTTGCTACGTCCTGGGCAGCTTTCCTCCATTGGTCCCTTCTACCATGATATTCTGCCTCATCTCAGGCTCAGAGCCATGGAGTTGGCCATCTGTGGGCTGAAAACTCTGAAACTGTGAGCCAAAATAAACTTTTTATCCTCTCTGTTGTTGTCAAGTCTTTTGGTCACAGCATCACAAAAGCTGACAAAAACAGAAAGAACCAATTTTTTGTTGTAATTTTACTGACCCCAGGGTGAAGTTTCACAAGCTTGGAATTTCTGAAAAACTATTCAGCCTGAAGAATGAAAGGAACTGAAATATCTTTTCTCTTGACCTGATCCATAGTAGATCTGCCTTCCCATAGTTCCATGCCGACATAAAATGCCACATCCCTGTAATGGCCTCCTTGAAGCACTGAGTTCACAATAGCAACCCTTTTCAACTACACTTGACTACCCTACAACCTTTGTAATGAATTCACAAGGGATCCTATCTAGTGTCTAAGTAATTAACTGATAATACTACACAAAGTGTCTACAAGCCTTGCAACTATTGAGTTACCAATCTGTGGTTTGACTTAGTTCTCCTGGTGAGACAGTTTAATTGAGACCCTGCAACACTACCCCAGGCAGATTTCCAATCACAAAGGATCCACACACTTGAAAAACAGGGCATGTGTAGCACCTACAATGGAAACTACTACATGCCAAACCTTAGGTTAAGTTCAGGGGAGATGATACAAGCAAAATAGACAGGTTCCCAGTTTCCAGGAGCGCAGACCTGTGGGGGAATATATTATGTTAGGGAATACAGGTGGGCCTCACTTCACATGGTAGGGTTAGGGATCCTAAAAAGACTCATGTAGGCCAAGCACATAAAAATTAATCTTAATAAATGGAAAAATTATAACTGTCCTGTATTTAAAAAAAAAAAACTTCTGTCAAAACACTATACCCACAATACACTTAATTGTGAAAGATGGAAAGCTTTTCCTCTTAAGATCAGGAACAAGACATGGAAGCCCACTTTCACCACAGCTATCAACACAGTACTGCAAATATAAGCCAGAGCAAGGTGGGGAAAAATAAGGAAAAGGCACCCAATTTGGAAAGGAAAAAAATAAAAGTATCCCTACTCACAGGTGACATGATCTTTTATGTAGAAAAACCCTAAAAATTCTACAATAAAATTGTTAGAACTAATAAAATATTAAGTTAGCAAAGTTGCAAGATGCAAAATCAACACATAAGAATTAGTTACGTCTACACACTAATAATGAACAACCCAAAAAGGAAATTAAGGAAACAATCCTTTTTACAATAGCATCAAAAAGAATAAAATACTAGGAATAAACTTAACCATGGAAAATAAATACTCGTATATTGAAAGCTACAAAACCCTGCTGCAGGAATATAAAGAAGATTCCAGTAAATAGAAGATGTTCCATGTTTATGGACTGGAAGACTTAATATCGTTAAAATGCTAATACTACCCAAAGTGATCTAAAATTCCATGAAATTCCTGTCAAAATCCAAATGATGTCTTTTTGCAGAAGAAGGAAATGAAAAATCATCTTAAAATCCATATGGAATCTCAAGGGACCCCACAAGGTCAAAATAATCTGAAAAGGAACAAAGTTGAAGGTCTCAAGATTTCCAGATTTCCAGCCTTACTACTGTGATGGTTTAGATATGAGGTGTTCCCCAAAAGCTCATGTGTGAGACAATGTAGGAAAGTTTAGAGGTGAAATGATTGGGTTCATTTGATTCACTTGAATGAATCATCTGGGTTATAACTGCAGGCAGGTAGGCTATGGCTAGAGGAGGAGAGTCATGGGGGTGTGCCTTTAGGGTTTTATTTTCTCCATGGTGTGGGGAGCTCTTTCTGCTTCTGGGTGTCCTGTCCTTAACCGTTTTTCTCCACTGTGCCCTTCTGCCTGATGCTCCGCCTCACCTCAGGTATAGAGCAACAGAGTCGGCCATCTATGGACTGAGACCTCTGAGACTGTAAGCCCAATAAACTTTTCCGCCCCTAAATTGTTCTTGTCAAGTCTTTTGGTCACAGAGACCAAAAAAAAAAACTGACTAAAACACTACAAAGCAATAAAACAATGTTGTACCAGCATTAAGACAGACATATACAAGAATATGGATAAAAAGCCTGGAAAGAAACTCTCATATATGGTCAAGTGATTTTCAACAAGGGTACCAAGACCATTCAATGGTGAAAGGATAGTCTTTTCAACAAATGGTCTGGAGAAAACTAGACATTCGTACTTTTAAAAAATGGAGTTGGACTCTTATTTCACACCACAGATAAAAATTAACTCAATTTGGATCAAAACCTAAACATAAGAGTTAAAATTATCAAACTACAAAACATATGGGAAAAGCTTCATGACACCAGCTTTGGCAATGATTTCTTGGATATGAAACCAAAAGTACAGGCAAAAGAAAAAGAATAAAAATAGATTCACTAGAAGCCATCAATATTAAAATCTTTTTTTGCATCAAAGGACACTATCAATGGAACAAAAAGGCAACCCTTGAATGGGGGAATATTTGCAAATCGTACATGTGATAAGGAGTAAATATCTAGCATATAAGAACACCTACCATCCAACAATGAAAACAATTTGATTGAAAAATGGGGAAAGGACTTTAATAGACATTTCTCCAAATAACATATACAAATGACAAAGCACTTGAACAGATATTCAACATCAAAAATCATTAAGAAAACGTAAATTGGATATCATCTCAACCTATCAGGATGGCTATTATCCAAAAACAAAAACCAAACAAATAAAACGCTATTGGTGAGGAATATGTGGAGAAACTGGAACCCATGTGTACTACTGATTCAACTGTAAAACAATAGAACCGCTATGGAAAACAGTATGGTGGCTCCCTGAAAAATTAAAAATAGAATCACTGTATGATCTAACAATCCTACTTCTGGGTATATAACTAGAAGAACTGAAAACAGGAGCTCAAACTGATATTTGTGCACCACTGTTCATAGAAGCAACATTTATAGTAGCCAAAAGGTAGAAGCAACCACACTGTCCTATGGTGGATGAATGGTAAATAAAATGTAGTGTGTAATCTATGAAGTATTATTCAGCCTTAGAAAGAAAGGAAATTCAGATACATGGTTTATCCAACATGGATGAACATTCTGCTAAATGAAACAAGACAGACACAAAAGAACAAATACCATATGATTTCACCTATATATGGTATCTGCTGTAGTCAAGTACATCAGAGCTGGGGGAAGACAAAATGAGAAGTAAGTGTTTAATGGGTAAAAGTTTCAGTTTGAGAAGATGAGTAAGATTCTGGAGATGGACGGATGTAGTAACAGACCAGCAACATGAATGTACTTAACACCAATGAACTATCCACTCAAAACATTAGAAGGATAAACTTTATCTTCTGTACATCATACCATAATTTAGAAAATAATTTAAAAAAATTAAAGTCTGCCTGTCTTACTACAGGTTATGAACATATAGGGAAAAAATTAGTGAAACTAATATTTATTTGGACTATAACTCAAAATATTAGAAAGATTGAGAAAAATTTTTCTTCTTTTTTATAAAAAGCTTATCAAGAGTGGCTTAACAGGGCTCACTTTCCTTGTATCACATACCTTAGGTCTCAGAGTGAGCATCTTCGCTCCTCAGAAGGATACTCCTTACGAAACTTGGATCTGCTTCCAGCATTTTAGTCATTGTACTTTCAATGTTGTGAATTATCTGACAGTTTCTTTAGCATGAGATTTTTTTGTTGTTGATTCCAACATCCATCGCTTTCTCTGAGACCTGGGCATCTTCATCTTTTTCCTCACAACCACTCTTCCCTGGCTGTTTATCCAGAGTTCCTCCAACAGTGGCCATGCCAATACTTCCAGGTCAGCTGTTCCTTCCATTTATATTTGATTCAAATTTCACTTCCAATGTTATTTCTGGGTTTTTTTTCTTTTCTATTCTTTAATCTTTATTAGCCAATACCCTCTTCTAATAATCCATTTTTGAAAAATGTCATTGGGTCTCTCCGTAGGGTCCCAGGAAGCAACACAACTGCACACTTGGCTGGGAACCATCGAAGCAGCAGTGACCAATCACAGGCAGACTTAAGTGACCAGTGACCAGTCACTGATCACGATGTACATCTGTTAAGTGATTTGTGGTCTGAAGAGCCAGCAGCTTGTGTACACAAGGCATTTGAAATCTGAACCACGTTACTAGGGGACAGGTGTTATTTAAATAAACTCTGGAAACTGAAATCCAGACAAATTAGAATCAAGCAAAGCCAATGCAGTCTGACCCCAGAGCAAAGGAACTCAATTCTCAGCCTGTAGCAAAGAAATCTGACTGGAGGACCAAAGATGGTCTCTCCAGGAGAGGAAGGTGGAGTTGAGGTTCAAGGAGAAGTAAGCACTGGGTCAGCTAAGCAGAGGCTGTAGGGAAGCATCCATTGCCTCTTCCGGACTCTGGAAACTGCCCTCATTCCAGCGCTGCGGCCACCATCCTTCTACTCTCCAAGGCCAACGTCTTCAAATCTCTGCTCAGTTTACATATCACCCACTTTGTAAGGTACACTCTTCATTTACCTCCTTCTTAAAAGATGCACATGATTACATTTCACACCCATCTTGGTAATCCAGGAAAATCTCCCCACCACAAGATCCTTCACTTAATCACATTTGCATGGTTTCTGCATGGTTCCTTTTTTCTTCTCCCTTACATTAAGTACTTCTAAGTTAGAGGTTTCAGGGTTCAGGATGTGGATATGTTTGGAGGGCCCTTTTTCAGCCTACTACAGAGAACATGAGAGAATTTTAGTGGCAAGGCATGTACTCATATGCTGAAAAGATCCCTCTGGCAGAGGTGGAGGAGGGGCAGAGAGCACACAAGGAACCAGCTGGGCCAAAGCAACTGTCCCAGTGAGAGGTGAGGGGAACTTGATCTAGGCAGTAATGGTGAAGATGAAGAGGATTGATCAAGTGGATGCTTGGAAGATGAAATGGATGGACCAGGAGGGCCTTCTGGACTTGTGGTGTGCATAATCAGGTTCTAAGCGGTGCCATATGCTGAGGCGGGGGTACTGGAAGACCACCAGGCACATAGGAGATCAGTGCTGAACAACTGACCTGCGATAGTGCTAAATCCACATACTATTCAGTATAACAACAAGGTCTTCTCAGAGGCAGCAGGAGAAATAGCATATACTCCAGGGCTGGGGGCAGATCTTCCACACAGAATTTTAACTTGGGTTTGGTAAGCCTTAGTTTTGTCAGGTGTGAGGTGATAATAAGAGAACTTATTCTTAGGGCTTGCATTAGTCAGGGCTTTCCAAGGGAACCCCCCCCCAAATATGTATGTGTACAGACATACACACACACATACATGGACACACATACATGTATATACATATATGCACAAAGACACACAATACATAAATTCATATATATATAGTTTTATATACATATAAAATTATATATATAATTATGAGAGAGGATTTATTAGATTGGCTCACATGATCAGAGGCTGAATAGTCCCACAAAGGCCATCTGCAGGCTGGAGAACTAGGGAAACCGGTAGCTGCTCAGACCAAGAAGTCAAAAATCTCAGAATGAGAGGGAGGCTGATGATGCAGCCCCAGGTCCAAGGCAAAAGTCTTAAAGCCCCCTAGGGAGCCTCTGGTGCAAGACCATATTCATTGACCAAAGAACAGAGTCTGACATGCATGGGTGACAGCAGCAGAAACACAGCCCCAGAGAAGCCAGAACACAAGTGAGAACTAGCTTCCCCCTTCTTCCATTCTGTCCATCCACATGGGCCCCCAGTCTCTTGGATAGTGCCCCCCACTTCAGGGCAGGTTTTCCCCATGGAGTTTGCTGACCCACAAGGCAATCTTCTCTAAAAACACCCTTACAGGCACGTTCAGAAGCATGCCTGAACAATTCTCTAGGCATCCCTCCATCCAGTGAAGCTGGCAAAAAATTAACCATCACAGGGCTGTTGAGAGTACCGGAATTAAGGATGAAATGCACGTGACACGATGATTCATTAGCAGGCAGCATTTACCACTGGCTTCATCCTCATTCACTGTTCTTCTTTGCCCGTGCAGTAATTCAAGCAGAGATCAAAAGACTCTTGTACAATTACAGGACTGTACTACTTCCAACTTTACTCAGATCCCTCTCTGACTTGGTTTATTCACATTCATTTATTGCTAAGTCCTAATAATAATTAAGAATTGATATATTCTGAAAATAGTCCAACTAATCGAAAGGATTTTCTAACCCATCCTTCAACAAGGGCTATTTAAAAAGTAACAAAATTGACCAAGATATTTTCATTATTTTCTCATCTTTAAGATATAAAATACCCTTTATTATAGGTGGCAATAATCTACAAATTGCATGAATGCTTTGAGAATTAAATGCTTTCACCTATTTATATAAGCAATCCAAATACCAATTTATTTAAAAATAATCATTTAAATCTTTAGGAGATTTCTCTATTTTTCAGTCGAAAGGCATTTCAAAGTGAAGCTAGACACTTATTTATAATAAAATTTTAATATAACTAGCTCTTAGTGACCAACTCTTAATTTTATAGGTGTTTGTCATTCATGAAAGCATCCAGGTTTTTCCTTTATTAATAGAACATAGGTCAGGAAATTTTCTACTGAGTTTACCTCATTACACATAGGCTTCTATAACTATAAACTTTTAGACTTTCACAGCTCCTTGATGAATTTTTGTTGTTTTACAACTGGGCATTCTTCTATTCAGAGAAAAGCTTTCAATTTCAAGTTTCAACTTCTGCCTCTCAAAAGTCCAGTGCAGATCCAAGCTGTCACATGGGACTACAGACAGGCAGGAAGCATTCTCTCCTTTCTCATCATTTTTACATTGGAGTTTCTCCAGAAGAAGTACCTCTAAGGAGTCCACCATCAGAGCTCCCAACATTTACCTCAAGTACTTTAGACAGCCATGCCCCCCTTCCATGCCCCTTCCATCTTTACCCTGTTGTTATTTCAATAGGAGTAATTTTTAGCTCAATTTGTAATTTTATAATAAGTATCTCATCAATCATCAATACAGAAATAACCAAGAAGACATATGGATCCACATGGTTGACAGCTGAAGCAAATGGCATTTCAGATGTAAACAAACTCTTTTCTGAGCAATTAGATTGACACGAACCTGGCTAGAATGTGGAGGAAAGTCAGAAACCCAATTACACAAACAGTAAAGACCTAGAAGCAGTCCTGAGCTGGCCTGGAGTCACAACAGGCAAGCATGCAACTGGTGATTCAATGTATTTTTTATCTTAGACTGTAATAAAGAAGAGGTGAGGCTG
The DNA here is from genome assembly GCA_020662805.1 of Glaucomys volans. Taxonomy (NCBI): domain Eukaryota; kingdom Metazoa; phylum Chordata; class Mammalia; order Rodentia; family Sciuridae; genus Glaucomys; species Glaucomys volans. Next base: position 166,729 of record JAJEJO010000337.1, on the reverse strand, counting down.
GGGATGCAACATGGTGATAGACTGCTTGCCTCACATGCATGTTGCGGGGGAGGGGGGTTCAATTCCCAGTGCCACAAAAATAAAATAAAGATCTCTGCAAGACGCAGAGATCCATTGACAATATGTAAGTTGAGATTTTGCAATTCACTGCTCAAAAAACGAGGGAGGGAAAAACACTCAAGGCTTTGACAGTGACTCACCCTACTGGGAGCAATTCTAAAGAGGACACGCAGCATGGATTTTAGCTTAATCCAATTGCTTCTTAATGAATCTCTGTCCGTTAGCAAATTTGACTTGAATTTGGATGTGAAATGTTATTTTCCCTCTTTTTTCTTTTTTTCTATCCTGAAGGACTGTGCCAAAAAACTTTGTGATAAAGTGATACCACCATGTACAAATCTGCTTCTCTTTGATGGTTATTTTATGGATGAATAATTTACATGAAGTAAAATCCAAAGGTCAGCCACTGCAGAGATGAGGCAAGATGGTGCAACTGCGAAGCAAAGGATAGCTGTCTGTACGACAAGAAGGCCAACGTGCACAAGCAGCAAGTAACACTCAACCACAGGCACTCAGGGTGAGAAGCTCATGCTCCAACAGAATTACCCAGAAAAGCTCCACCCAGCAAAGAATATTATAGTGCAATCCAGCTCGTAAAAACAGGTGAGCGAACCTGAACTATGGGATGTATTTGATGTCATGCTTGAGGGTGGGACAAGTGCAAGCTCTACGTGGCAAGGTGCCTTGCAGAGATGAAACTGTGTGTGTGTGTGTGTGTGTGTGTGTGTTTATCCCCTTACCAGTTGCTTCAAAGTATAAGCAGAATGGAAAATCATCATGAAGCAATCTGCCCTATTTCCTTACATTTTAAAGAATCACTTTCATGGTCCCTTTGGCTATGTGACATTAGGGCAACTGTGCCCCAATTCCTGGAGATTTGTCCCTTTTAATCTTTAAAATGTTGTTTTAGTTTGTGGAATCTTTTTGTGCTAAATAATGAAAGAAGTGAGCAAGCCTTCCTGGGAAGGATATGGACCCGTCTGTACCCTAAAGTCCAAAGTTAGGAGGACTCTGCTGGCGGGGCCAGGGCAGAGAATCCTGGCCTCTGAAATAAAGTCACCTTGAGGCTAGGGACAGAGGCCCCATATTAAGTATGAAGAAGGGAAGGGACCTCAGTGATGCTCCATCCACATGGTGAGGGACAGAAGGACCAGTGCTGACATCCCTTCCTGGAGCTGTTTGAGTCCTAGAAGCAGCATGCATGTGGTGGGCAAAACCTGTGGGTGTTAGGGCAGTGAGCCACAGGGCCCAACACTGGGGCACTGCATCCTCCAAGGAAACCTACATCTGCCTGGCACCAGTGGTCACAGACACAATGAAGGAAGGATCCTCCACCATGCTTCTTCAGCAACAGCTGTGCCACCCTGGGCAGCCTCTCCCCTTCCTGCAGCCTGTCAACAGAAAGGCCCCACCTCATGCTGTTCAGGCAGCCTGGGAATTCAGCTGTGAACTAACCTTGTCCTAACATTGTAGCCCCAAGCTCAGTGCTCCTCAAAAGAGGTGTTTTAGAAATCTGTGGGGCCATCTGGGGGTGACACAATGACTGTAGTGGAATAGACCAAGGATGCAAGCCATCCTACAAGGTGTGAGATCATCTGGCATCCACATGCTGTATAACTTTTGAATATCTCCTGGAAATTTATGGGGATAAAAAACTGTTTGATTACTTTCAGAACCTATTTCCATTTACATAAAAAATGCAAAATAACTCTGGTTTCTCAGTATCTGAGAAGGCCCCCCATGGTTCTGATGCTCAAGACCCTATATAAAATGGTGTGACGTTTGCCTATAACACACACACATCTTCCCTATACTTTAAAGCATCTCTAGGTTACTTATAATACCTAATATAATGCCTACACATACTTCATCTGTATGGATTCAGCATAGTACTCAACCCACAGCAAATTTAAATTTTGTGTTTTAGAACTTTCTAGAAGTTTTTTTTCCACAAATATTTTCAATCATTCATCAAATGAATCCTTGAATGCTGAACTTGTGGATACAGAGGGCAAACCATATTCCTTGACTGTTTAAGTGCACACTTTATCAAGATTTGATCATGATTTTGGAGAACCATGTTCACAGCTGCAACACTGCATCTGACTTTTAAGTGGCCAACACCCCAGAGCTCGACTGGTCTGCACTTGCAGCTACTACGTGCCAGTACTTAACAGGGATACTGAAAGCTCCTTTTAACATACTGAAAGTCAAATAAAATACTGGATACCACTGAAAGTCATTGTTCAATTTATATCATTTTTGTCTCCCAATATACTTAAGAATTCATAGCATACTGAAATTAATGTCATGGAAATTATATATTGAAATTATTTATTTTGGGTTTGGTTCTTATTTTTCAACCGTACTGATACTGCCTTTAGGGGTTATCCCTACCCTGTAAAGTTTTTTAAAACAATTTATCCTCTAATCCTAAATCTATTAAAGGCAATGAATGGCCTCTAAAGTTCTAGGTTTGTGGAGGAATTTCAAGATGTGAGATGGTTTCTGAGATACTTTGTCAAAGGCATCCTATACTCAACACAGGGACTTTAATTATTGTGAGACCACCCTGACAAAGGTGGCCTGGCTTACTGCAAAAATATCATTCTTCTCATTTCTGTCACCTAAATAGTTAGTACTTTACCGTGGTCAGTTATAATCCTGCAATTATGATTACCTACTTTGTCTTATCCTACACAAACAAATGTGTTGTTACTTCCTTTATATTAAAGTGTATTGCTCTCTCATTTCTCTACCTCTATGCAAGATTTCTCATCTTTTCATTTCTCTTAAATCCAAATGTATTCCTTATACACAGGTGCAAGCATCTAACTACTTCATTTTAACTTCTGATGAAGGTATACTGAATACTTACATTAAAAAATATATGTAATTTTATACTATGAGTTTCTTTTATACTTCCCTTTTAAAATACTACTCAGATGTTCTATTGCCTTTTAGGCATTGTATGTGTGGGTAGGTTATTTTATCTATTAATTTCATTTTAGGATAATAAAGGGGGAATTACCAAGTATCTGTCATTATAAAAGGGAATTAGAACTGACAGGGTTAAGAATTCCTGGAAAGTGCTAATTCCCAGTTACCAAGGCTTCTGGAGTCTGGGAGTTGGATTGTGGGTAATAATTCCAGAGTTTGTTGCAGCATCACACAGGCAGCCTCAGAGCCTTGGAAGTGGCTAAATAAAATGGAAGCCCACCAGTTAGGCTGCCCTCCTTGTCCCTAGACATAACACTGAGCAGAGGACAGATCACTCAGAGAGCTATGATCCCCAGAGTTACACCTACCTGGGCCAGGTAGCACGCACACCCACGGCTACTTCAGAAGCAGATCAGTTTCATGGAGAATGGGCCTCATTAGGGCCCCAGCCTTCCCATGATGGCACCTGTCCAGGCTCAGGTGCGCTCAGCAGCAACTTTGCTCCCCACTGCCCCCTACTCAGAGTGGGGCAACTTGGTTGATGGTACCAGGCGGGAATTCTACTGTCTGCTTATGAGAAGTACAGCATCAATTTTAGGGCCTCGCTGGAGCACCCAAAAATGGGTCAGGAGACATGCCCATGAGCATGTGAGGAATACGAGGCCTTCAGAGATCCTAACGGCACTGGCCTTGGGTTGTACTTTCTGACTGGCAAATAAGGAAGCTTTTAATACTTCCTGGATCCCCGGAAAATTCCAGCAAGCTCAGGAAGGCCAGCAACACTGCAGAGAAAGTCCAGGTGTTACCTGTCTCTACAATCACAGCCCTCTCCTCAACAGGAGACTGGACATGGTGTCAGTGTAACACAAGTGCTGGTTAAGGTAAGGACAGAGGAGTCCCACAGTCTTTCCATGGAAATCTGAGCTACATCTTGAAGGACAAGACACAACTGGCTGGATGTTACAAACTATTCCTGCACAACCAGAGTAGAAGCACCAAGGGGAGCAGCAGGAGGGAGGCCCAGAAGCAGACAGGGCCAGAACAGAGGCTATTTTGTGTCAGGCTGGGATGCTGAGTGTATCACACAGAAGACTGGAAGCCACAAGGGTCTAAAGTTTGGGATGACACTCTCCTGAAGACAGAGCTCCCTGGTAGCTTGAAGGGGACTCTCTGGGTATCAGAGCATGGTTTGCATATTGCTGGGAGAGCGCACCCATAATGACTTTGATGGCACTCATGTAAATTCCTTTTCCTGTAAAAGTTACAGAAAGGACGTCTCATGCAATGGTCACACACAGACTCTGGAGCTGGGAGGCCTTGTTTCCACACCAAATCTCCCACTTCCTGTTGGATGACCTTAGACAAGCTGCTTCATGTCACTGCCCCCTCCCCCTTACACACACAGCCCACCCTCCACTCAAGAGAAATAACCAGATTCCCACCCACTCACAGAGCTGGGGGAGGTTTCTTGGGGAGTAAAAACATTCCAGGAAGCATGGGAGAGGGACTGGCCAGGCACCTAGTAAGCACCACCTAGTCATTACCATTATGTTTAATTTGATGCATGGAGGGAAAAAGTCACCTCAACCAGTGTGATAGGGACAGGACCCACAATGGAAGTAACTCTAAGGTAGATATAAAAAATGATACTAAATAAGCAACACCTACTGGAAGGGAAGATGACTTCTCACCTGTGTCCTGAATGCAGCGGCCACTCCCTCTTATCATGATACCAGTTCCAACAGAGATGGTATTTCCTGACTCTCTACCACCTTCTCTGAGATAACTGACAGTGTTCCTGTCAGGCAGCAGTAACTACCCGTTGTACACATGGAGTTTTTACATTCTGAAACTCTTGTGCAAGAAGGAAGAGATGGAGAAAGCAACTTAGCAAGGGAAAAGGCTCAGATGGCTAACTGCCAACCATCTTTACATAAGAAGAAAAGCCCCATCTCAATCTCCAAATTGGTGTCAAGAAGCCACGACTTGCTCTTCTTACACAGCAAATTTATGAATAACTTTACACAAGAATATGTATTCACAGTCACTTGTTTGGAAATTGGAATGCATTTTCCCCATAGGTTAATACACAAAAGCCTATTCAATCTCAGATTGGACCCATGATACAGAATGTGCAGCACATCACTGATTGAGTGTGCTGGGAACAAGAGTTAAGTGCTGAAAGAGGCACAGGAGTTCCCTCTGATCTGTGGGGGATATGTCCCAAGACCTCAGTGGATGCCTGAACTGCAAATGGCAGAGAACTCTACATACACTGCATTTTTTCCAATTTTACAGACATAGTCTGATAAAAGTTTAATTTATAACTTAGGCACAGTAAGAGATTAACAATAATGATAATAAAAATAGGACAATTATGACAACAAATTAAAATAAATAATTTTGAATTCATTAATAGTTTCTAGAATTTTCCATTTAATGCTTGACTGTGGGTAACTGAAACCACAAAAAGCAAAACCATGGATACATGGGAACTACTGCATAGGACAAAGACCAGTTCCTCCCTACCCTCCCACAACCCCTTAGAGGGCAGAGGTCAGTGCTAGGCTAAGTTTTGAAACTGTAAGTAAATTCATTTTGGCTACTCCATCATAGACTTCCTGTGCTGCTTTTATACCCTCTTATCCTTGAGTTCTTCTTAGCATTAGCCTTTTCAAAGTTGCACTGCTGTTGCTGGGTAAGTAGGAGGGTTACCCTGGCAAAGGAGATTGGGTGCGAAATGGTATTTTAAAAGCTAAAACAGCATGAGTGAAAGGTATAGACTCCTGAAATATCGTGATGTGTTTGAGGATCCACAAGTGGTTTTGTGTAACTAGGAGAGAAAGGGCTCCAAGACCCAATATTACTGCTCTCCTTGTTTGTTTGTTAGTTATTCCCATCAAAACTTCATTTCATGCAATATAGGTTCTTTCAACTAGCTGAGGGAAAGAGGGTAATCACACTGAAACAGCTGTTAACACAGCAGAAGTGACTCAGAACACACAGATTCTTTGAAGGGTTCACATCTTTAACTGTGGGATTGTATAAGTGTGCATACATACACATACCACAATATAAATATTCTTTTTTTTTCCCCTGGTAATTTCCTCCAAACTCTCCTGTTATTCTACAGGCAAACACATTTCTTAATTTTTTTTTTTAAAAAGGAACTCCAGTTAAGCTAAATGAATAACGAATATTTAACTGGGACATTTTCAGACAGTGCAATAGTTGGGTGTGGGGAGAATGAGCTTTTTTACAAACACACCTCTGAGTTGAGGAGGATGGAAAAAGTCAGCAGATGAGTTTCATGTCTTTCCTGCCAGTTCCCGCAAACCATTTCTGTTTTTCATGACTTCTCCTTTTCTTGCTTTTCTGCATCTAGGGACTCTCCCACAGACTCCTGCAGCAAGGCGGAGACATGCTATGCAGCCAAAGTGTCCAGAAGACATGAGCAGCCCACAAGGGCTGCCTGCCCTCCCAAGTACCTGACATGGCTTTGGGTAAAGCAGAGGCTCTGAAGTTCAGTGGCTCAATGTCTCTTACTCATGCCTTTGAGATTTTCCAGGAAGTTCCATGGTTTATACTAAGCTCAACAAACTTACATAAGACCAGAAGTTTGGTACCTTAGCCTTTGCAGGCTGTGGAGTCTTGGTCATGACTACTCTTTTCCAGAGTTACAGTATACAAGCAGGCACAGACCATACATAACCAAATGAGTATAGCAGTGTCTCAATAAAACTTTATATACAAAAACAGGTAGCGAGCCCAGTCTGGCACATGGGCCACAGTCTACCCATACCCAGGATTATACTGAACCATCTTTACAGGGACACTGGCTTCAGTCAACATGCTTATTTTATATAAGGCCACACATTTGTCATGTGTGCTATGAACTGCTAAGTAACTTAGGATTGATGCACTACACACACATTAATTACCATGAATTTTTCTTTCCGTTTTTTGGGGTTTTTTTTTTTTTTGGTACCAGACATTGAACCCAGGGACTCTCAACCACTGAGCCACATCCCAGCACTTTTTTATATTTTATTAGAGACAAGGTCTCCATGAATTTTTCTTGCTTTTAATTTTTTATACATTTTTGCCATTTTATAAAGTAAACTGGAAAAGATAAACCACAATTCAAAATACCATTCTATATCAAATCCTTATTTATTCATACATATTTATCACCAGTGAACATCTCATAACAACCATTACATGCTTCTTTTATTTTTCTTCTTCAGCACTAAAGATTGGCCCCAAGGTTTCACACATGCTAAGCACATACTTCAATATGCTTACTTTTTAAATAATACCCACAGTTAGAAATCAGTAGTAGTATTACCAGAGTAAGAACTGCAGAGAAAAAACCCTTAGGGTCAAAAAGCGTACCAAGAATAAAAGCAGGAGATGGCCCAGTGTCCGCAGGGGAAGGAGGGAGGCTAAATGCCTGAAACAGAAACTGCAAAGCTCCTCGGGACCAGGAGCTCCAAAGGTCTCTCCTAGCTCCACGTGCTGCACCTCTCCTACATGCAAAGGAATATGTCAAGTTGTCAAGAGAAAAAGATGGTGACGGTAGGACTCAGAAGCCCCAGGAGCCAAGAGTGAATGAATTATGGATGTGGCATCCACACTACAGACAGTGGTCATGGGGAAAGGGAGTTGACTAGACACCAAACAGCCCGGTAACTCTAAGAAAGAGACCAACTCCCAGGAAACGAATGGTGGTGAGAAGAAAATAACATCTAGAGCAAACCACGCATCATAAACAGTACCCATTGGCCTGCAGTTATTATTACGACTCCATAGGCACTTTCACATCTCCATGTGGGCTTTCCACTGTTTCCCTCTCCGAGACTTGGCTTAGGCCTCACCATCCCTCATATTCTCCTTCTCTCCTTTCTCTCATCATCCACCCCTCCCAATTCCTCCTCTTTCACTTAACTTGCTTTGATCCTACCACGGAGCTCAGGTATCATTTCCTCTGCAAAATTTCCTTCTGACTGGGCTAGAAAGTGCTCCTCTTGCATCCTACAGCAGCCTGTGGATATATTCTCCTACCACTGTCAATCTTACTTACTGCACAACACCAAAAGTCTGGCATGGTCTTGTGCACCTCACCCATAGTCTATCTTATCATGTATATGTTACACAAGCCAAAATCACTTCAGAGTCTGAGGGTGTGTGTGTGTGTGTGTGTGTGTGTGTGTGTGTGATGTAGGGGGAATACTCCTGGATTAAAGTGCTGAGCCTGAAGACCAAGATCAGGAGTCTAGTTTCAGGCTATCAGTATTATATATTTACAAACATATGTCCATGGGCTCAAAGTGGAGAAGCCCTGAAGCAGCTTGTATCAGTCAGCTTCTCATTACTGTAATGAAATATCTGACACAGCCTACTTATAAAGAAAAGGAAATTTATTTAGCTTAGTGTTCTGGAGGTTCAAAGTTCAAGATCAGGCCCCATTGGTTTGACCTCTTATACAATAGCAAATGGCAGGACATTGTGGTGGTAGCTTGAATAGACGAGTCACATCTCAGACAGGATTAGACAGAAAAAGCACAGGCAGGGCTAGGCATGCTCATTTTATAAGAACCTTCTCACAAGAACTTCCAAGGTGTCCATGAGAAATACCTCACAGCCCCAATGACCTAAGAACTGCTTGTTAGGCCCCACCTCCTAGAGGTTCTATCACCTTCCAATAGTGCCATCCCAGGGAGCGAGTCTTTTACAACAGTGTGGACCCCAACATGGTTTGGGGGACACAAACCATGTCCACCACAGCACAGCATAAGTCTGTCCTGATCTCTGGGAAGACATTTCAAAGTGCACAACAGAGGCTCAGTGCCAAGAACAGGGCAGCCTGTCACTCACTACATTATTCCTATAGTTTCAAGAGAAGCAGCAGCTCCATTTGGCTATTTCAACTAGAGCCTTGTGGAATATCTCAAAAGAAAGTCTCTGCTGTGCATATATTTCTAATTCCTATATGAACCATATCTGAAGTATACTATTCAGACTTTCCACAAATTCAGAATGGCCTTCATGATAAGTTGTTTCTACAAAGTGACTACTTCTTATTAGGTCGCTATTCAATGAAATTTTTCATCCCAGTAATGTGGCAAGAAAAAATGACCTTCTTGATTTAATAAAAATGTTACTGTGACACTAGACACAAAATACTTCTTTGTTAAACTGTAACAATAAAACTTAGGAGGCTGGGATTGTGGCTCAGTGGTGGAGCTCTTGCCTAGCATGCGGGAGGCACTGGATTCAATCCTCAGCACCACATACAGAACTAAATAAAATAAAGTTAAAAATAAAATAGCCTTCAGAAGGTTTATAAGTAAGGGGAGAGGGCCTGAAGGGGGGCCCTGTGACAGAGCAATCATGAAAAGAGAAGATGGTGCTGGTCATTTGGTTATCCCTCTTCCTGTTTCTTGAACATTTACAAGACGTCAATACTAAGCTTCCAAGGGGTCATTCACCTTTGAGACAGGAAGAGAAGTTTTCCAATGCATAACAGGATCTTATATCTTTCAGACATAATACGTGAGATGAGCTTTAAATATAAAAGAGACCCACACACAAGGTATTTTGTCTAGTACTCAAACTACACAGTGGCAAGGCAACAAGTACAGAGCCTACTAGCGATTGCTGAGTGCTTAGACTGTGCCAGATTCATGGACTGTGAAATCAGTACTATCACTGCTACCCTTACTGGATAGGCAAGGAAGCATATTTTGAGAAACTAAAGTCAGCAGGTACAAAAGAGAAAAACTAGGATTTGAACCCTGGTCGCTAGATGCCAGTTTCTGACCAGAACTTAATGCAACTGTGCTTCCCAAAACATGGATGAGAAGCATATTTTGGAGGTGGGAAGAATGCAATGACTTTTCACATCACAAACATCAGGTGAAGCACGGTAAAGCTGACAGGAGAATGCTGTCACAATCATCTGTCCTCTTCCCTCCCCCAACCCCTAGAAAAGCTTTTTAACACTGCTGGAAAATAAGGGCATGGGCAGATTACAAAATATCATAGTCAGGCAGATCAGAGTCCTTGATTTAGACCCACAGTGATTATGTCCACAGTAACACTGAGTCTCAGGTCTCGTTATAAAATTGTCATAAGACATACCTCTTTTGTTATTCTAAGAACAGTGAGAACCGATAAGGGATGTGGGTCCCCTGGTTACACAGGGAACATTTTCCCCGGACACTCCCCCCTCCCTCACCCACAGAGAAATACCATTCAAGGTGTGCCGCTCTGCTGACAACCTGAAAGTGTGTGATCTGCCCTCTATTGACAGTGCAAAAAACTGTTTAGATGAGGCAAAATATTCATTTTTCAACCTAACAGCAAGTATACCATGAGGTTTAAGTATACTATAAAAGTACAGAAGGAAAAAAGACCACAAAAATAACTACTGCAGATTTCAACACAAGAACTGAAATGTGAAAGTATCTTGATCAGCAACGAAAGAGAATAAATTTGACTCTCTAGACTTTCTCCATTCCTCTCCCATACAACACAAACTGGTAATCAGAAAAGTCATATGAAACATTCAAACATTTTTTTTTCCATGAAATACATTCTCAGACAAGATCGGGTGCATTTCAGAAGGCTGAAAAACTAAGATATTGTGGGAGAAGTAAATATTTTAAATCTTCCATCAACAGCCTTTGATGAAACTGGCTTGAAATCAGACTTGTACCTTTGACAAATAAAATGTTCTGAGAAAAGCTTAGGTGGTTTCACTTCCAGACCTAAAGTGGGGGTTGGGGGTAAGCAGCTGACTTAAAAGTAAAACCGCTTTAGCAAAAAGTTCATAGTTCTAAGGTATTTGATTTGGCATCAAGAATGGGGCAGCTGCCCAAGCTTTGAGGTCTGAAACTTTAGGTGTCTCCTCCCTGCTACATTTTCTTACACACTGTGGCTCTCCATCCCAAAGCACCGCGGTCCTCTCATTTCAACAAACCTTGAGGTCTAAAAAAGTGAGAAGCATATGGCCCTTAAACACTTCCAGGAAAGTTGCTAATGAACACCCTCATGGCTTGTCAATACTAACAGACAAATCACGCACTTGCTTCCTAAACAAGAAAACCGATGCTTTGGGTCCCCAATAAAATGAAGGTTCCTCCCACATCCATTGGAAAGCTACCAGGCTTCGGTTCTTTCCTTTATATATTTTTTAAAAAGTAACTGAACACACGTGTTTCCCCTTCTATTCTTAAGCATGTTCAAAAATCCCTCCATTTTCTACTTTCTTCCTTTACATTAGAGGAATTCTTAATTAACACGCTCGCTTGAAAGGCATTAGAAACTCATTTCAGGGACTGAGTTTTTAGAAGACTGGCAGAGAGAAGAGCGGGCAGAGTTGGGTTAAAATTGTTGAATTCCTGCACGGCATGACAATTATGCGTGTGTCTTCAAACAATAAAAGCGTCTGGAATGCACAACGATGCAAAGCAATGCGAGGCGCAACAAACAGGCACTATGCAGCTGGTGTACTCCGTGTCACAAAGGCTGCCCTGGCAGCACGCGAGCCGGAGTCACCCCCTAACTCCCAGGCTTGCAGCTGCCTCAAATGCATCCGGTCCCAAACCCAGCCGGCTTGGGACACGGCGACCGCTGAGACAGGAGTAAATACTGGGCACACCTCGGAGGGCGAGGCGGGGAGAGAGTGAAGGGAGCCTGCGGGAGATCGGGGAGCACGCGCGGCGGGTCTCCGGGAGGACAACGGAGCGGGGGTGGGGTGAAAAGGGACGATGTGGCAAAGGCGCAGAAGCGCCAACTGCAGATCAGGCCCCGGGAGGCAACGCGGGGACCGGGAATTAGCGGCAGAGAGGAAGAGGGGGCGTCTGGGGACCAGCGGCAGGTCCCAGCGCGTGAGCCCGCCACGAGGTCGTGCGGCCGGGGCAGGGGAGCAGGGGCGCTACGGTCACCTGTATTGTTTGAAAAGCTGGTCCGACTCCCTAAAGCCGTTGTTGAGCAGCATGTTGATGCCGGCCAGGGCCAGCTCCGCGTCCTGCAGGGGCGCCGCCGCGGCGTCCGAGTCTCTGTCGTCCCGCCGCCGCGGCCGCTGCTGCTCCGAACCAGCCATGGGCGCGCGAGGCCCGGCGCTGGGCCGAGGCGAGGTCCGGAGGCAGCTGCTGCGGGCCCACGCGCGCCCGGAGCCCGGCTCTACCTGCCCGGAGCGGAGCTGAGCGGGCGGCGGGGGAGGGGAGGGGACGGAGGGGAGGGACGCGGAGCGCGGGAGGGAGGAGCCGCGGCCCGGCTGCGGCGCGCGGGGAACGTGGGCGCCTGGCCGCCGCCACCCGCCGCCGCGGGGGATTACTCAGCAGCCACCCGCCGCTCCGCTTGCTGGCTCCAAAGCACGCGGCCCGCACGGGTATGGGGCTGAATCCGTTTCCGGGTGTCTCAAACCCGGTGAGTCGGTCCCCGAGTGGCTGCCGCCTCCGCTTCCTGCAGCCCCCGCGCGCCAGCCCGGGTCTCCACCCCGCGCCCACGCCCAGAACTAGCAAGCCCAGGGTGCTCCGACCACGCAAGGCCGAGAGGCCGGGACTTGCGACCCTTCAGTGAAACCGCCGGACCCAAGTGTCAGGGGAAACCCGGGCGCTCGGGAGAAGACAAGCGGGTTTGAGAAGGGACGGGAACTCTGCCTGGACCGCAGCAAGTAGGGCGCGGTTGGAGACCAGGTGGCCTTGGCTTTGGCCAAGAGTGCCAGAAGCCCGGGGTAGCCAGTGCCTGCGACCCCCCAACTTCACCCTGGGGCCGCTAGGGTCAAAGCAGCCAATCCCCGAGGAGGTGGACGGCGGGGGCGGGGCCTTTGGACACCTGCCGGACAGCTCCTTAGAGCCCAGCGCTGGAGACTCAGGGCAGAGCTCGCTGGGGCCCACCACCAGCATTAGAGCAGTGGAGAAATAGAGGCCCGTATGCCGCCACACCTAAATTTTTTAAAGTTATGAATTAAGTTGTATTCTGTTCTCACCCTGATTGTGATACTTTTCATACCAGTGGAACAGAAAAGCTGTGGTTTTATATGACCGAATGTCAGCAAAATGCCAGTGACAATTTAATCATCGTTGTATTGATCTCACTCTGCTAATGATGGTTTGGTAACGTCTGGATCAAAATATACAGACAATTCATTCATCATTCATATGTTTTTCCATACATTTATATTTCTCTCCCTTAGCAAGATCACTAAATATACCTTTGCTACAGAGATTTCATTCTTAATTCCAAATTAGACCACCTTTCCTGAATCATTGTAGTTCTTAAAGTGTAGTTCACTAAGTTCAATTTGGAGAAACTTTGCCCTGCTTAAGCATTTACAAAGGAATTGATTTTTAAAATTAAAGCAATACTCAGGTTTAGAAATAACCCATAAATTTTAAATATCATGTCCTATAGTATAACGGGATCAGTATGATAAATGATCACAAAAATACTGCAAAATAACTTAAGTTCATCATATATTTTGTTTTCACTTATAGTATTTCTAACATTCATCTATACAAATGTAAGAGCAATATGAATTGCTACTATTCCTTCACTGTTTTTTGTTATTGGTTTTTGTTTTTGGGTCTCACTGTTGCCTAGGATGGCTTTGAACTCTTGGACTCAAAGCAATCCTTCCGCCTCAGTTGCCAGAGTGGCTGGGGCCGCAGGCCCACACCAGTTCTTCAAGCCGCACTGTTCTATGCAACTGTTGCAAAATGATGCTAATTCTTGAGTACATCTGGAACCACAAATTGGAACACCAAAGAAGCAAGAAAATTAATGCTTCTCATCCTTGAGAAATAATAACTTGTATTACAGAAATCATTTCATTCATGCTTGGAAGAGGGATTTCATGAATTGACCTTTTTTATGTTTTTACATAAAAATTTCATGTGTTTACATAAAATTGTGTTCATCTCAAACATTAGTGGTATCATAGTCTTTCCTGGCATTCAGAAACTGTAACTTTTTGTTGTTAGGACATTATGGTAAAGAAATATTTCCTTAAGGACCTAAATTGTATTCATGGTAAGAATGGGGGTGGAGAGTCATATATCCCACCCAGCCAATACTGACTGCCAGAGTGACAGAAGTACCCAGGTGTTCTTTAATAAATTTATGTGTGAGTTTTGATTAGCACGGCCTCCTAAAACAGGTCTTAGGGACTGTCCTTTTTACTGAAGCCCACATGAGGCCCTTGGCCACACATTGCCAGTAACAGTGGGTACAGCTGTTGTTGGTATTGACATCTGCCCAAAGTTTACCTAGCAGGTGGGGAATTAAGACTGTTTTCTTCAATAGATAATGGATATTTAAGAGGTTGTGGTGTGTGCTACATATAAAAGGAAGAAAAATCTAGATTACTAACACTCTAGGCCATCATAGATCATGTCACATTTGACAATGTGAGAGTCTCAGCACCTTCCTGCAAAACTACAAGTCTTCAGTGCACTTGGCTTCAGAAAAATAGGATTCACCCAAGTGTTTGCTTTAGAAGTTGGAGAGAAAGAGAGAAAAAGGAGAGGAGGAGGGGAAGGAAGAAAAGCTAGCAAATGGAGGGAAGAACCCATTTCCTTTCTGCAAACCGCTTGTGGGTATTGCCAGTATTTCGTGGTTCTGTCTGATTTCATTATGAAAATGAAACTGCAAGTCCAAATGATCAGGAAATGGGTTTTAGACCTGTATGTTATCATTTATATGGTAAGTATTTTCATAAGTTGTTTGGTTGCACATAACAGAGTAATCTGACTCAAATTGTCCTAGAAAAGCAAATTTTTTGATCATGTATAGGGGGTTTCCAAATTGAGGTTATATCCAGGGCTCCAACCCAGTGACTAGGACCAAGTTTCTTCCCTCCACCTCTTCCCTCTGCCCCCTGGGTGCTTGACAGCTCTATTCTCAGACAGGGCCTCCTCTTCAGGTCCCAAATGTAGCTTCTAGAAGGTCATGGGACTACCTGCATGCCAGTAACATGGCAGGAAGGCATCGCTTCTCTAAGAGCTTAATCAAAATCCCCTAGTTGAATCTCATTGGTTTTGACTGACCAGCCTATGGTAAGATGTCCAACCTTGAACAGTTGCCATGGCTAAAAAGGCCAGATCATGCTGACTGGCTTAAGCCAGAGCCACCAGGATTTGAGAGGGTAAAACCAACTTCACTCAAACTGCCTGGCTGGGAAATTTCAGGTCTCTTAAGAAGAGACAGGTAGGTAATGGTTGTCAGAAGATAACCAGCAAACATTCTCTTGTCCTAAACCTGTTTGAGTTTGGGGAATTATATTTCAAAAGCATTTAGAGAATAAAGTTTCTTAAGAAAATCCAACTCTCTGTTCATGTTCTTGATTGTTTCCTTTGCTTTTTAGTTTGATAAAATCCCATTTATTGATTCTTGATTTTACTTCTTGTGCTTTAGGAGTCTTGCTGAGGAATTTGGTTCCTAAACCAACATGATGGAGGTTTGGGCCTACTTTTTCTTTTACTAGGCACAGGTCCTCTGTTCTAATGCCTGGGTCCATAATTTACTTGGAGTTGAGTTTTCTGCAGGGTGAGAGATAGGGATCCAATTTCATTTTATTACATATAGATTTCCAGTTTTCCCGGCAACATTTGTTGAAGAGGCTATCTTTCCTCCACTGTATGTTTATGGAGCCTTTGTCTAGTATGAGATAACTGTATTTATGTGGGTTTGTCTCTGTGTCTCCTATTCTCTATCATTGGTCTTCATGTTTGTTTTGTGCCAGTACCATGCAGTTTTTGTTACTATAGTTCTGTAGCATAATTTAAGATCTGGTATTGTGATGCCTCCTGCTTCACTTCTCTCCCTGAGGATTGCTTTGGCTATTCTGGGCCTTTTATTTTTCCAAATGAATTTCATGGCTGCTTTTTCTATTTCCATGAAGAATGTCATCAGAACTTTAATAGGAATTGCATTGACTCTGTATAGTGCTTTTGGTAGTATGACATTTTGATAATATTAATTTGCCTATCCAAGAATATGGGAGATCTTTCCATCTTCTAGGGTCTTCTTCCATTTCTTTCTTTAATATTCTTTAGTTTTCACTGTAAAGGTCTTTCACCTCTTTTGTTAGATTGAATCCAAAATATTTTATTTTCTTTGAGGTTATTGTGAATGGGATAGTTTTCCTAACTTATCTTTCTGTTGATTCACCACTGATGTGTAGGAATGTGATTGATTTATGGGTGTTAATTTTTTATCCTGCTACTTTGCTGAATTCATTTATGAGTTCAAGAAGTTTTCTGGAGGAGCAATAATCTCCAGGATATATAGAGAACTCAAAAAACATAATACCAAAAACAACAACAACAACAACAACAACAAATAATCCAATCAATAAATGGGCAAAAGAACTGACCAGACATGTCACAGAAAAAGAAATACAAATGGTCAAATAGATGAAAAATGTTCAACATCACTAGCAATTACAGAAATTCAAATTAAAACTACACTGAGATTTCATCCCACTCTAGTCAGAATGGCAATTATCAAGAATACAAGTAACACTAAGTGTTGATGAGGACGTGGGGAAAACGGTATACTCATACATTGCTGGTGGGACTGCAACTTCGTGCAACCACTCTGGTAAGCAGCCTGGAGATTCCTCAGAAAACTTGGAGTGGAACCCACATTTGACCCAGCTATCCCACTCCTTGGCATATACCCAAAGGACTTAAAATCAGCATACTATAGTGACATGACCACATCCATATTCCTAGCAGCTCAAGTCACAATAGCTAAACTATGGAACCAACCTAGTTGCCCTTCAACAGATTAATGGATAAAGAAAATGTGGTATATATACACAATGGAATATTACTCAGCCATAAAGAAGAATGAAATTATGGCATTTGTTGGTAAATGGATGGAACTGGAGACCATCGTGCTATTTGAAATAAACAAATCCCAAAAGCCAAATGTTCTCTCTGATACGGGAATTCTGATTCACATTAGGTGGGAGGGGGAGTAGTGGAGATTCACTGGATTGGACAGGGAGAAAGTGGGGTATGAGAATGGGAAAGACAGTAGAATGAACTGGACATATCTTTCCTATGTTCGTATATGAATACATGACCAGCGAAACTCCACATCCACCACAAGAATGGGAAGTTTTATTCCATATATGTTTATGTCAAAATACATTCTACTGTTACAATAACTAAAATGAACAAATAAAAAGAAAAGACAACCATCAGGCATGGTGGCACCGCCTATAATCCCAGAGACCTGGGAGTCTGAGGCAGGAGAATTATAAGTTGGAGACCAGCATCAGCAACTTAGCAAGGCCCTAAACAACTTAGCAAGATCCTATCTCAAAATGAAGTATAAAAAGGGCTGAAGATGTGGCTCAGTGGCTGAGGGCCCCTGTCTTCAGTCTCCAGTACCAAAAACCAAAACAAACAAACAAATAATAAAAGAATATCTAACTCTGTGTTTTGGTTATATTAAAATGTTCTTGGTAATGCTAACAATCAACATGCATGCTTTGATATAGCTCTTTATAAATTGTACTATCAGTGGGAATAAATACAAGTCTTCCAGATGCCTGGAATTTGAAGGAGTAGGGTAGGAAAATTCACAGTCCTTTTTCTCTATAGGACATGATGTTAAGTTTAGTTAACTGCTCTTGATTAGAAGGCAGATCAGGTCAAGGGCTGACATATAAAACTCTACAGTAGGTTTCTTCCTTTTCTGCTCATTGGAGGTCACGAGCTTACCTCTAAGGAGAGGAACATATGGTGGGCCCACGAGGGTCTACCTGGTGGTTTCCCCAGCTGAACATGTCACCTAAACTGCCCTGGAGAGCACAGCAGGCATTGAGGGGCAGAAAACCATCCCCACTCTGACAGGACACCTCCTCCTCTGCCTTTCCTCAAACTGAGTATCTGCTGGACTATAGGAGGGGCTTAAAAGGGGGGTTACTAGGGATGTTGTTCCACTGCTGTACAGATGCAGAAAACTGGGAAGAAGGCGTTGTGTCTTCTGCCAGCTGATTTGCTGCCAGTGGTGGCTCAGGCAGGGAGCTCTCTTGCGGGAGTCCTTGACTGGGGTGTCTCTGAGTGGGAATGTCATCCTCTCTTGATCTTCAGGTGGTGACTCATTCATGTTCTCCTCTCTCCCTGACTTATGCTTCTCTTCTCTTTAACCCATCTTGTATTAATATTCCTTTTTCATTGATATTCCCTGTTTCCTGGATCTACTGAAACCTCCTTCCTCTTTATAGAAATAGTCAAGTGTCCCTGTCCCTTGATCTCTTCTCACCCCTTGCACATTTTGCAGTCTCTGGTGAATGTCTATCTTTTCTGTCCACTGACAGTTGCTTTGTAGAGAGAGACTTGTCGCTGAATTCAAGATTTTGGTCTGCTGAGTCCCTTGGAAGGGAAGTGGATAGGCACTCTGGTCCTGTGGGTGAAAGAGGTGAGAGGTGTCAAAAGGTATAGCAGAGTCCAGTCAGTACAGTGCTTTTTCCTGGATTATTTAAAGCCTGATGTATCTTGCTACTACAATTAATTTCTGTCTAGATTCCTTGTTTGCCTAATCCAGAGATTTATTTTCCTTCTATTCCTGCAACTACCTTATTTCTTGCCACCAATACTAGCCTTATTAAGCACAGATTATTAATTCTTTCCCACATGATGGAAGACAAATGGCACCTCTCTAGCTGTCCTCTAATCATTTAACTTCTTCCCTTACTGCAGGAGGAAGGAGGAAGTACTTGTCTGGTCACCTGATCACACAGGTGTGAGAACAGCAGGAGCTTTGGAATTTACTCAGAGTAGATTTATTTCCAAGTCTTAAAGTACAGGCAGATTTACTGTCCAGAGCACAGTATAGGTGCTCAACACCTCTAACACCTGTCTGTGTGCTGTGTGGTGAAGAAGAGCTACCAAGAGAGTAAGCTGGAAGCACAGGGAGGGGGATAATGAGGCACAAGTCTAAACATAGTAATGACCCTGGTCTTGCAGTGCATTAACTTTTTGATCTAGGGCAAATTTATTTAGCCTCTTTCAGCCTCAGATTCGTCCCCTACATTTATGAAGACAATCAGTAAATTCAAGGCAGGAAAATAAAATGGTGGACATGTAAAAATATTCTGTTAACCTCTAATACTAAGATTTTATCTGAATCCATACAATTTGTTTTCTAATATTAATTAAAGTCAGTGGATCCTTCTGTTCATATATTTACTTATCAACAGTATCATCTTGAAATACACAGCTCATAGAAATCTGTGCAATTAAATAACCAGATGCATCATATGGAGACGATTAAACTGTTTCTAACATAAACAATACATGCTTGCTATTATTAATGCAGCCTGAGGAAGAAGTGCAAATTTTTTGCAGAATGTAGAAAACATATGAAACAAAAATATCTACATTTTAGAGTTCTTCATTTGGGTCTGGATTATTTCTGCTGCTTTTATAACCTAAGAATATGTATTTGACACTCTCTGACAGGTTGGACAAGGAAATAGGTAATATTTAGTATGAAGAGTTTTAAATGCATCTCTACATCATATGTGGATGACAAATTTTGCAGTCAATGCTTGCACAGAAAGATGCATTGCTAATATAAAATAGTGCCTTGTTCATAAATCACTTGGGTTTTGCTCTAGAGTCAGGTTAGTAGGCTGGTGTCCTAATCCTGATCTCTATTCCACGGAAATTCTACAGCAAGCAACTTAATGAACCAGTTGAGGAAGTTTTTTTCTCAGTGCAGGTAATTCACACGGTATTCCCTACGCAAATGCACAGACAGCCTGGAGCTAAGGAGCCAGCTAATTGATTTTCCCCAGGACATTCACAGAGTGTTCCCACTGTGTCAGAAACAGGGGTGCATGCTGGCAATAGTGACAAGACTCTTGCCTAGAAAAGCTCACTGCTGATGAGACATATAGCCAGATAGATATTTATAATAACAATATGATGTCATAGTAGAGCTAGGCTAAGTTGGTCAGAATCCATTTAATTCCTGGCTTACTAGTCATGCATTGTTCAGCAGTGGGGATATGTTCTGAAAACTGTGTTGTCAGGCAATTTCATTGCCACTTAAATATCATTGGGTGCACATACATAAACCTGAAGGCAGTCTCCTACATGGTTGAACTGTATGTACAGTGTATTTCTCCTAGGCTACAAATCTGTGTAGCATATTATGTTATTGAATACTGTAGGTAATGCCATAACACAATGGTAAGCATTTGTGTATCTAAACACATCTAAACAAGTTTGCTTGCCAACAACATCACCACAAACACACAAGTAATGTATTACCTATGACCTTGCAATGATGGTGACATCATTAGATGATAGGGATTTTTCAGCTCCATTTTAATCTTGCTAGAATATGTGGTCTGTCATTAGCCAAAACATGACTGTACTTGGGCTGGGGTTGTGGCTCACTGGTAGTAGAGTGCTTGCCTGGCATGTGTGAGGCACTGGGTTCAATACTCAGCACCACATATAAATATAAAATAAAGGTCCATCGACAACTTAAAAAAACCAAACAAATATAAAAAGAATGACTGTGCTTAAAGTTACCTTCCTAAATGACTATAATAAATGTACACTTTATAAATTGATATTCACTGATGTTTTATTAATTTGTTCATTCTTTACGCCTTTGAAGTTAACTTACGGGCCATATCAGATCACCTGTCTCAGTATTTTATATCCAGTCCTTGACTTTTGACCTCCAAAACAGTGTTGACAAGTTTGAATTCCCCCAAAAGCCATCCAAGTGAACTCATCATTATTTTTGCCACTTTCACTTCTGCTTTCAAAAGAAGATCTACAACATCATGTTGTGTGCATATATAACCATGAATCCCACTAATAAGTATACTTACAATGCACCAATTAAAAACTTTCAAAAAGAAGATCTACAACATACAAACATCATAGAAAAGAATATAAATAAATTTTGGAAGACAATTCCAATAGCAGCAATAGGAAGGTGAAGAAATAATAACTTAAAGAAAGCATTTAGAATCCCCAAGTTCTGTAAAAGAATAAATACCTGTTACAGTATACAATATATTGTATTTTTTTTAAAATTCTATTGGACAAATTCACTCACCCTAAGGAGGGTATATATATGCGTGCACACACACACATAATACAGATAGTAAAACTCATCTTTAAAAAGTTCTAAAGTTTGATAATGGTAATAGTCGCACAATTTGTAAATACAATTAAAGCTAATGAATTGTACATTTTCAATGGAGAGTTTTTACATTATTTAAATCCCATATCATAATGCTGTTAATTTTAAAAAGCTTTAAGTCCTTCTACACCATGGTATAGAGATGGTAACTCTTGGAAAGCAGAGGGGCTCTTGAGCATCTTTGTGAACAATTACCTGAGGCCTTACCCTTATATATTTGAGAAATATCATATTGATAAATGAGTGAAAAATAACTGTATGATTTTCATAGTAAATCATTTTATATTCTCACATTTAAATGGTTGTGCTTTTAAACTTAAAGATACATATTCAAATCATAAATTTTAAAAAGCATTTCATGTAAATCTTAAGAAATTCTATGTATTCTAGAGCTCAGGCTGTAGCTCAGTAGAGCACATGCTTAGCGTATACCAGGCCCTGGGTTCAATCCCCAGCACCAAAAAATGGTAGAGGGGGGATTCCATGCATTCTGTTGGCTAGTAACCTAGATATCTGGCATTTAAAGTAACACCACATGTGAATAACCAGGTCAGAAGAAGACAGGCCCACACTGAGGGAAGGAAGATGTGGACACTAAGAAATCACTTTATTTCTAACTCTTGACATTTATTTTTAACTGTGGTTTTAAAAGAAGACTCAGAACATTCTGCTGTGTCATGGCTAAAAATACACGTTTCTTCACTTCTCCTCACCTCCTTCACCCTGCCATCTCCACTGAGACACAAACAGTAAAACAATGGTATACTATGAGAAGATCAAGAGAAAATGAGAACACAGTTTATATCCACAGATAGGAAAGTGGAGGCCCAGATAACACAGGGACTAGTTTCTTTATTCCCCACAGAAGGTCAAAGGACAACTGGATTCAGGAACAACTTTATTTCCTTTAGCATTTGGAAAAGGAGACAGCCTCTGATGGACTGGCATCTCACCTCTGCCTGGAGAGCTGCTGTCCTCACATCCCCCATATTGCCTGGGGAACCATGTGTAAATAACAAAGGCTTTGTTCCTCTCATCTTATGGTAACAATTCTATTATTTGCCTTTGTTTGACTTGGTAAGGCATGCAACTTAAGAAAATTCCTTGTCTTTAAAGAGCTCTTTTCACACCATGCTGTACAAATAGTCACAGGTACACTAGTGGTTCATTCAAATAATGATGCATGATATAAATGGCAGGTTATCCAAGATGACTTCATTACCCAATACATCAGAAAGACTATCATATTTATAACAGGGCCAATTCAGTTGGACTATATCTTTTTTGAGGACCTACTATATATTAGCCAATATATGCTAGGTGCTGTAGAAGACAAAATTAAATAAGTACCACCCTAGATCTGAAAATTTTCTAGTCTAAGGGTGAGGCAGATGTGCCAGCTGATGAGTTAATATAAAGTAGCCGTATTCTAGAGGTTTATGTTGCGTGCTTTGGGAGCACAGAAGAGGGACATTGGTCCAACTAGGGATTCATGAAGGCTTCATGTAAGGTATGTGACAATTGAGCTGAGTTTAGAAGAGAGAGGTAGGAGATCTAGCCCAGGCAGAAGGCCCCACATGAGCAATGCTATGAAATAGCAAAAATTTTCAAACACTGCAGTTTTTCTGCAGTCAAGTGGCCCAAGATGAGACTGGTAAGGGTTCAGGGCAATGGGGCCTTCAAGTCCTTTCTCCAGAGCCTCTGAGTAAAGAGCCAATAAGAAATTTTAAGTAGGGAAATAACATGGTGGGTGGATGGAAAACTCACCTGATTTAACACAAAGGGCTAATATAATGTGAAGAAGACCAGAGACTTACAGGGGGCAACTACAGAAGATCAGAGCACTTGCTACCCTCTCTGTATGGGAGCCTGTTAGTTCCCTTTCTACTGCAAATGACAAAACCTTCCCAGCTCCAAGAGGCTCCAACAGAAAACATACAGCCTGAGTGTGCTCACTCAGTGACATCGGGACTCTGTTCCTCTGTACAGGTTGGCCCTCTCTCTTCTGCAGTGGGAGAGCAAGTAATGGGACAGTTCTTCATTCTGTAGAGCTATTCCGCATATTGCAAATCTAGCATTCCTGCCTCCCAGTGGCCTCAAGGACTGCCCACCAAGCAGTTGAATGACCCAGAAATACTTTTGCATTTAAAAAAAAAAAAAAGAAAGAGTCCTGAGAATGGAACTAGAACCATTTCTCTAGATTTTCAAGGCCCCTCTTTGGCCACACTTGAGTTTTCTGTAATACCACCAGTCCTCAAAACTCTAAGCAGTTTGGGCTGGAGTTGTGGCTCAGTGGTGGAGCGCCAGCCTAGAGTGTGTGAGGCATGGGGTTCCATTCTCAGCATCACACATAAGTAAATAAATTTTAAAAAATAAAGGTCTATTGACAATGAAAAATAAATAAAACAAAACAAAACACTCTAAGTAGCTGCCAGTCAACGTGATCTCCATTGATTCTCAGCTAGGAACCATCATGGAGATCTCCTGTTGTAATTTTTAAGTCCAGATCTCACACTCTACCTCTTTCAGTTTTCTTCTTCTCTCTTAGCTTTTGTCTCCATGCTTTTCCATTCTTATAGAAACTGAGAGACCTTCTCACTCCAGTTTCCATCTAGGGATTGTCGAGGATGATTCTGATTGGTTCTGCTTGCATCACATGGCAATCCCTGACCCAATCATTGATTGGCTACTCTAAATCAGAACAGGAGGCTGCCAGAGGCTGCCAGCCGTTTGCCACACCCACAAAGAACAGGGGAGACGTTAGAAAGTAAGGAATGTGGACAATTTGCATGTACCTTGATGGATGAATGAGCAAAAACAAACGATCAAATAATAAATAAATAAATAAATAAATAAATAAATAAATAAATAAACGGCACACGTCACCCTCCGTTGTTGCATTCTGTGGTAAAGAAAAAAATGCAAACTCCCAAACCTCCTTTTGCCTCTCTCAAAAATTTTCGTGCATTTGGAAAATGATCTAGTTGTGTAGGACCTGAAAGTAAATGAAGCAGAACTTTGTTTAATGCTTCTTCAGGGCAGTGATGATAGAATGTTGGTGATGTTGATGGCAGAGCTGAAGTAGTGAGAGGCTATTAAAAATCTATGGTAGAAAAGGGGCTGTGGAAAAGGGAGCAAAATCAAAGGAATGTCAAAGGACAAGGACCCCAGTCTGCTGAAAGAACATCAGCAAAGCAAGAACAGAAAAGAGAAGACAAAGGAGACAGACTTTGAGAGATGGTGAGACTCCAGTGGACAGATAAGAAGGGCTGGTTTATCCCAGGAAAAATGAGACTGACTATCTAGAACCAAGAAAGAGGTTATTTGAGTTCTAAAGGTGTTTCTCAAAGACCTTGGCACAGATCTAGTGGCCTGAGGTCAGAAATTTTCCATCTGAACCCAAGTCATGGTGACCTGGGATCCAGGTAGGCAAGAACCTTGCTTCTCCAGAGGTGTGGAGTCAAATAGAAACATTAGAGAGGACTAGCGTTCTAGACAGTACCAAAAGCTGAGGCAGGTACCAGGAACCCCTTGACTAGGCAGCTAGGACCATTCAGAGCCATCTAAGCAACTGAGCAGCCTGTTTCCACACATTAAACATTGGCCAAGATAAATGAGTTAAGGCAAGGCAGCTGTGTAAGGTTTTACTTAATCTGTCTAAATTTCCCCTTCTAGGTAAGTTCTAGAATTACAGAATCTTAAAACTGGTTAAAAAATAGAGGTCTTTTTCTGAGTTCTGTGTCCAACTCTGAGTAATTCTGTGGACCTTGATCAACTTGCTGAACTTCTTTCAGTGTTGATTTCATCATCAATAAACACAAATAATGATAAGTCTCTGTTTAATTTCACAGGATTACTATGATAACCAGGCAACAGGACTTGCTTCATCATTTGTAGGGCCCAGTGCAAAGTGTAAACATGGGGCCCTTTGTTAGAAAAAATATGAAGAATTTCAAGATGGCAACAGCAAAGATCCAACCAAGGGCTGAGTACTTCTGAGAACAGAGCCCTGGATGATTGCATAGGGCCTGTGTCTAGGGAGTCAGCTCTGCCAGGTGAGCTAAGGACATCAGTGTGCTTTAGCATTTGGCAAAGAGTTCAACAGGACAGGTTTTTCCCACCCCTGCCCTTGGCTCTGTAGCATTGTATTGGTTTTCTGGGGCTGCTATTAAAAAATACCACAGAGTGACTTAAACAGAGGAAATTTATTGTTTCACAATTCTAGAGGCCAAAATTTCCCAAATCAAGTTGTCTGCAGGGTCAGTTCCTTGGAAAGCTGGGAGGGAAGGATCTGTTCCAGGCCTCTGTCTTTGGTTGAACATAGTCATCTTTTCCTGTGTCTTCATATCATCTTCCCTTTGTGTATGTCTCTATGTGAAAATTTTTCCTTCTTAGGAGAACTCTAGTAAATTGGATTGGACTGATCTTAATGACCTCATGTTAACCTGATCACTTCTATAAAGATCCTATTTCCAAATAGGGATACCTTCTGAAGTACTGGGGGATGGGACTTCAACATATAAATCTGGCAGGGGGAGGATACAATTAAACCCTGACAAACTCAAAGCCCCTGCACTATTCTGGAGGCCTGCCCAGTGGGGTGTAGTCTCATAGGAAGGCAGTGGTTTGTGGCCACGTAGAGGGAGAGTTTGGGGTTCTGCCACCATGACAGTGGTGTTGGGCCACTGTTTCTGCTGCCTGATCTTGCAGATCTCATTGTTAGTTATAAGCCTATTCTTCAGTTTCTGAAAGCTCTTAAATGTATACCAAATAAATCCATTTTTGGCTTATCGAAGGTAAAGTGTGCTCCTGTGGTTTGCAAGCAAGAACCCTGACTGATACTCAAATATTACATCACAATTGGAAAGGGCACTTTATTGAACCTGAGTTTTACCCCTTTCCAGATTTGCCTGGCTCCATCTGCCTGCTGGGCTTTGGCTGCTTGCTCAGTGGAGAGCCCCAGATTCCCACTGTCACCTCATCTCTGCCACCATCTGCAGATGCAACCTCCCCTGGGCTCAGGCCCAGCTGCTCCTGAGACCACCCTAAGGGAGCCACAGAGACTTTGGTCCAAGTCTTATCACGGGAACTAGCTCTAGTTCCTGCAGACTCAAGTGCAACACTTCTTTCCTGCTTGCTGGGGGCACAGAAGATGGCTGCTCTGCTGATGCTTGAGGGCCAGGTGATAAGCCTGTATTGAGGGAGCGCCAACCAGGCAGGAAGACCAGTTTTACCAGCAAGAGTCAGGAGACAGAATCAATGGATAAATTCCTCTCTTCTCCTCCCCAGGTTCCACACAGCCTGCCTAGAGAGTCCAATGTGGCTGAGCAACAAGTAGGTTTTTTCTGTCACCCCACCAACTTGGCACACATTACCCTGCGATGACCCAAGCTCTAGCTGCACTGGGACAGAGACCTTACCCCTTAAAGCTTGCCTCAGGCTCTTCTTTCAATAGACATCTGGCAAATTTCCAGAGGAATTGACCCCTCCTTCCCTGGAGGCTAAGAGCCTTGGAGGAAGGCTTCAGTCTAGAATCTAGAAGGGGAAAGGAAGAAACCATTTCGTCCTACACAGATGTTGTTTTCAGCTCTCAACTTACCTGAGTCTCAAACAGAAAATAGCACAGAACCAGGGATTATGAACAATGAGACTGGGCATGTCATGCAAATATCAATTATGTCAAAGTCACACTGAAGACTGAGACAACCATCCAACATGATTGAAGACAGAAACTGGAATAGAAAAGGGCTTTCACCTGAATGAGCATGTAAAGGTGTCTGTGGAAACAGATGTGGGGCCACACGTGTATTTAAAAAGGGTGTGGCTTATTCTTGCATAATTACAGGCTCCTTAGTAGTAGGATGGAAATAATTTTCAGCACTGTACAGAAATTTACCATTTTAAAGAGCTTTGCTCTCCATGAAACCAGATTGAGATGTATAGCTCAGATTGCAGTACTAAACTGGAAAAAGAATTAGAAATAGAACTTCGGTGCAGCATTGATTTCAGTTGCATAAATGGTGGCTAGTTAGACTATTCAGGCCTTATAGATGTATTTATAAATTCTTAAAGCTTCTTTTTTAAAGCAAGGTTCAAACAGAACTTATTTTAAAAAAACAGAAGATGAAAACTGGAGTTTGGGACAAGGTGAACAATAAGGGGGATTCCAGAAGAAGAAACAGTTTGGTGATCTACTAAGTCTCTCACCTGGGGCAAATTTGAAGTAGGTCTCTTGGAACACCAGTTTCCTCATCTACAAAGTGGAGAATATAATACTCTAGGTTATTATAAGAATTACGGGAGCTAGTGTGTGGGAAAAGCATAGTACATAATTAGTGCCTTGTAAATGATAGTTATTGTTGCTCTTATTAATCACTACAAATTATTACTTCTCAACACAGAGGGATTGCTCCTGGAAGACCAGCTTAGCAGTATGCAAAAGCCCACAAGGCACTACCCTACCACTCTCTGAGATAGAACACAAATTTCTCTGCCCTAAATTCTCTCAAAGTGATTCCTTTTAAGGTCAATTTCTCCATTTAGAAGGAATTCACCTATGTCCTGAATTAGAGTTGGATCCCCAGTCTTCCTGGAGCAAGGTAGGCTACACAGTTTTGAAAGCATAAAGATCATCTTCTATAGATGCACATTTCTAGGCACATCCTGTTTTCAAAAATTCTGACCCAGTAGGTGTGAGTTTGGGGACCTGAGAAGCACTATTTTACACACAGGTAAACAGGGGCATGCTTGTGTGCACCCCCCCCCACACAAACACACACACATACACACATATATGTGCCATGCCATGATTCAGAAGCAGCAGGTATTGGAACCACACTTCTGGAGTTATCTTCTGCAGGTCTCAGATATTCTTCTAGCCCTGTGACAAGAATATGCAAATAATCTGAGGCCATGGAAAATACCTCCAGTTCCCATTTCCCTTGGACTGCCACCATAGTTAATTATCTAGATCCATGCAAGCCCTATTTTAATGTTAGCACATGTGCCACAGCTGCAGTTTAGAGTGGAGAAGTTATCATGTGGCAGTGCTTCCCAGATGTGGCTGTGTATTAGAAACACCAGACAACTTTTTGACCTATCTCCTTGGTCTATGCCCATATTGAATTAGAAAATGGACAAAAGACATAAAGGGAAATTCACATAAAGGGGAAAATAAGCACATGAAAAGATGCTCAATACCACCAGTCACAAAAGTAAACTAAACCACAGTAACATTTCCCCACACACCTAGAAGAATGACTAAATAAGGCATACAGCCATAGCAAATATGGACAAGAATGGGGAGAAACTGGATGGCTCATACATTGCTAGTATGAATGGAAAACTCTGGAAAGTTGTTAGTTTCTTTAAAAACTAGATAAATACTTACATATGATCCAGCAATGAAAACTCAAGTTCCTATCAAAAACCTTTATACAAATGACTATGGCAACTTTATTTGTATTAGCCCCAAACTGTGCTGTACTTCTATACCAGCAATAAAAAGAAGTGAACCATTGATACATAAAACAAATTAGATGGATCTCAAGTGCATTGTACTGATGAAAAAACTAATCTCTAAAAGGCACAAACTTTATATACAAATGTTTACATAGCATTCTTGAAATAACAAATGGAGATGGAGAATGAGTTAGTGTTTATGAGGGGCTAGGGATGGTGGGGAGAAGGAGTGTAGGTGATACTATACAGGGCTAGTGCAAGGGAGAGCTTTGTAATGACGGAGTAGTTCTGTATCTTAATTGCAGTGGTTACATGAATCTACCTGTGTGATAAAATGGCAGAAAACTATACACACACATTGTACCAATATCAGTTTCCCAGGGCGAATGTCACCATCTCTTGTAAATCTACATTATTATTTTTTAAAAATTCGGATGTCCAGGCCACTCTCAGACCAATGAAATGAGAAAGTGGAGCTCAGGCATCAGCGTGTTGCCAGCTTCTGAGGTGACAACTAAGAGCAGCCAAGCCTGAGGTCTCTGTCATAAGGCATTTCATAGCTTCTGTGCCAAAAGCATCACATTCAGTAGAAAACCACCATCCAAGGTACAGCACAGCAGGCTGAGGGCCAACATTGGTTGCATACTGATGAGGCTTTTTTAAAACCTCAAAACTGAGCCAACAGATGATATTTCCTACGGAATGTAAATAAAATTCAATCAGCGTGTGAGTACGAGCCCTGAAAAGGGGTGAGGGTTTGGATAGGAGGAAGCACATGTCATTTGACTCGGCTAATGAAGGCCCTATGTTTAATTTCTCTTTGTTTCTCCAGATTCCTGGACAAATACAAAAAGCTTTCTTGGTTTTCTGTTTGAAGTTCATAAAAGAGCCCCCAATTATTAGTAAAACATCTGTCAACCACATTGATGGGCTCTTATACAAAGATTTTAGATACAGTCTGATTGCCTTTGGTGACTAAACTTGTTCTCATCTCCCTAATCTTTGTCTCTACCATCTTATTTTAAACAAATGAAAATGATGGCATGAAAATATAATGAGAGTACTTGAGAAAAACATAATTATTTTTCTTTTTGTATCTTCAGCCAAAATATCTAAGGACTGATCACTAAATGAATAGAAAAAATCTTTTGTATTGAGAGATTGTTTTCCATTTTTAGCCTTCATTAATTGCTTGCTGTTTCCTCACTAGAGATTCATATCTTTTCAGATTCATGTGCCTAATAGTTTTAAATGTGTTTTCCACAATGAATTTCTCCAGCTGAATCTCAGATAGGAGATTGTAGCAGTTCACTTAAGATGGAGATGAAGCTTTCTGATTGGTTGTTGGTGATGTCATAGGAGCCACCCAAACATCTAATGTCAAACTGTTGTTCCATTTCCAATATATTTCCCAAGATAATTAAACTGGATACCATTTTATTTTTTTATAGATTTTTTGGCTTATACTTTATAGTACATTTAAATAACTATCTGGAACAGCATTGCTAATAGTGACATTATTTAAATATTTATAGAAAAAGAACTTTGATCTGCCATTTTACTCACAGAACCTCAAGGATAGCAGAAGATGACATTCTAGACCTCAAAATGTAGCTGGAGGGCTACATTTTATACTTTATATAAGCTTTAACTGCTTAAACTGAAAGTCAACGTGACTTTATTTTTTGTTGTTTTCATATATTCTCAACCACGTTAAGAGTTCAAGGTCTTTAAGTAGGAGTCTACTAAATTATTTCCTGTCTAAAAAGGGATTATGCTCTTCATGATAATTTTTTACAACAAACACCATGAACATGTATTGAGCTGTTCATAAATGTTATGTTACAGTAGATACTTTCTGTTAACCTGACACTAGTGCATGTCTTTGCATCTACCCTTCTATGGAATACCTTGGAAATATTTTAACATTTGGTATTGTTTCAATAACAGCACAGATTTCTTAAATGGTACTGAGAAAGTCTTGTCTTTTTTTTTTATAAAAATCCGTTCTGAAAGCATGTCTTTCCATTATACTTTTGTCCATTTCACATTGAAAGACTTTTTAAGAATCACATCCTTGATTTGCGTTAGTATTTTAACATCCAAGATGAACTTAACTGGTGCAATGACAACTAGGATAAAAACACAAAATAATGTAACAGCGATTCTTGCTCATCACTCATCTTGTCTCATTAAGCTACTCATCATCAAAGAAACCAGATTTCTTAGTGCCAAGACAGGAACATTCTTAGGATTTGCCTTCCTGAGCTAGTGGCACAGTTATTCTCCAAGTTGTAGCATATGCAGCTGCAGGAGAGGCCACCTATTCAGGAGGGAGAGAAATGAACCTGTAAATAAATTCAGAGAGCTGCCACGGTTGTAGCAAAACTCCCCCTTCTCTTCCCTAGCTTTGCTAAGGACGTGCTTTCATAATTGTGGCTAACCTATACCAGCATGATTACAAAAACCGATGGAGCTCCTCAGGCTCTCTGTACTGTGCACCCAGGAACACTGTGCTTTGGCCTGAAGTGTTTAGCTGCTGGTTTTAGCTCTGTGTTGCTGCAAGTCAGTCTGGCCAGCCTGCCAATGACTCAGTAGTTTAAAAGAGGGAAGAGGAGCAGGTCATGCTTGTTAGGCAGGTTGCTGTGCTCAGAGCATGACAACTCAAGTGCACATAATTACTACTAATGTGAAAACAGAAAAGCTGCTACAATTAGGTGGCAGTGGAGCAATGCCTCCCTTGTTTCTGGAGAGAACTCAAATTACAGTTAGGCTGCACAGGGGGCTTTCTCTGCCACCTTGTACACATGATCTTCTCAACTTGTTACAATGTGTAATTGTAACCTTATTTTGGGATCCATTTTCTCTAGGCTGCAGGAAGGTAGAGACCATGTGTCTGGTTCGTTCACCACTGCACACAACTCTGAAGTACTAGGAACATAGCCACTACAGATGCTTCTGAAATTAGGATGGGGTTACAAAAATATCACTAAAGGAGCTGAGCTTGTAATCCCAGCCACCTAGGAAGCTGAGGCAGGAGGGTCTTGAGCTGGAGGCCAGCCTCAGCAATTTAGCAAGGCCCTAAGCATCTTAGTGAGGCCCTGTCTTAAAATAAAAAAATAGAGAAAAAGAACTAAATAAAGAGAAATATGTGGTATGAATATTTTGATTAATGAAATAATTTCCTATAATGAAGATTAAATTGACCATTAATTCTGTGAGTTTTAAGTGACATGATGAGAGTTCCTATATTTATGTCAAATTAGTTTTCCAAATGTAAAGTTCACTCATTTAAAAAAAAAAATGTCGGGGGGATGTAGCTCAGTGGTAATGCACCCCCTAGGTTTAACCCCGAGTATCAAACAAAACAAAAACCCCACAAAAAGTCATTAAATGAAAAATTTATGTACTATGCCTGACCTACTGAGCATCCTAGCTTAGCCCCACAGTGCATCATAAAGCATTGGTTGTTTTCCTTTCGTGATCTCTTGACTGACAGGGAGTTGTAGCTTGCTGCCACTGCCCAGCCCCACAAGAGAGCGTCCTACACCTGGGGAAAAGATCAAAATGTAAAATTCGCCAAAATATGGTTTCTACTGAATGTGTACTACTTTTGCATCATCATAAAGCTGGAAAATCATAAGTTGAACCATCTGTATTGGTTTCACAAATGGATGACCATAGTGTTTCCGTTGCAGGGTGGACCTCCCAAATACGTTTTTCCCCATTCACTAGGCATTATTCAAACAAGTTAACTAGAAACTCAATATATTTTTTGTGTTGTTCATGTTGAATTTCTGGGTCAGACCTGGGGGGGAAATGACACATTACTGCTTCATGTAATGCATGATGGATATGAAAAGGTTGAATATAATAGACAAGAAGTCACCTTAGCTGGTTGTCCGGTCTGTTTTGTGGTCTCTTGGAAGATCTGCATGTATCTCATTTCATGTGGATGTATTCTATATGGAAATGCTAAAGAGTTTTTGGAAAGGAGACTTTATTGCCTCCCTATATTATTCATTCTAACACTTAACAGCCTTCAAGATGACTACCACATTGTTGACACATAGCAGATTTGAGCTCAGCAGTAACAGTGAAAATTGCAGCTACTAAATACTTGGTGTGAGTTCCAGCCACTCTCTATAATCTCTGTTTTTAGTTCACTTGTGTTTGCATGAGCTGAACTTCTTTGTTTCCAATACCCATTTTATTGGCAGGTTTCTACTAGAGATAAGCATTTTCCCCAAGCCATCCTGATTTTGCTTCTGCCCAGCATTTTGAAGTACATGGTTCCTCTGGCAGGTTGTGAGTCACTGGCTGGACCACCGTGCTCAGGACCACTTGCAGGGAGGCCTTGCCACATTGGTCCCCCCATTTTCTTCTATGTCTTTGAAAGAAACACTTGCTCTTACCATGTGCAGCGCTTCCCAGATGTCATCTCTTCAACAAAACCTATTGGTATCACATTTTAATAGTTCTTTAGTTAGTGAAGTTTAGGCCCACATAACTACTTTGCATGACACTGTTGTTACACATGTTAAGCACTTTCCTATGGTTCAAGTGTTAGAACTATAGCTGTTACCATGATGAAAACATTTGCTTTCCACTTAGCTTACCAAGGGCTAAAGGTTATGAATATTATTCACAGAAAATTTTTAACTTTAACAAAACAGTTTGACTGACATGTACTATACATATTAGGTAAGGTTTTTAGGTACTGGGGATTGAACCCAGGGGCTCATAAGCACTGAGCCACATCCTCAGCCCTTTTCATTTTTTAATTTTGAAATAGGGTCTTGCTAAATTGCTTAAGCCCTCACTAAATTGCTGAGGCTGGCTTTGGACTTGTGATCCTCCTGCCTCAGCCTCTTGTACTGCTGGGATTACAGGCATGCACCACTGAGCCCACCTGATAATTTTGACATATGTATACACCAGTGAAACATCACCACAATCAAGATAACGAGCAAATACATCACCCCAAAAAGTTTCCTCATGACCCTTTGGCATCCCTGTATCTCATCCCCCTGCAGTCCAACCCATCCCCAGGCAACCACATATCTGCTTTCTGTCATCATAAAATAGTTTGCCTTCCCCAGTGTTTCATAGAAATGAAATCCTATAGGATGTACTCTTTGTACTCTTTGTCTTCTTTCAAAGTAATCAGCATCCCAGCTGGAGTGCATATTAATAGTTCATTTCTTTTTATTGCTGAGTAGTACTCCATTAAACAGATATAGCACAGGATATCCATTTATCCATGGATAGAAATTTGGGACCTATTCAGTTTTTCTTTTACAAATAAAGCTGCCAAGAGTACTCATGCACATGTCTTTTTGTGGATATATATTTCCTTTCCTCTTGGTTAAGCACCTAGAAGCAGAATGACTAGATCATATGGTAGGTGTGTGTGTAACTTGCAAAGAATCTGTCAATTGTCTTCCAAAGTATCTGCATCATTTCTCATTCCCAACAATAGGTCATGCAAGTTCCAGCTCATTCACATCCTCATCGACACTTGGCATGGTCAGTCCTTAATATTAGTCATTTTAATAAGTTTATAGTGGTATCTTATTATGATTTTTATTTGTATTTCCCTCTTGGATAATGATGTTGAGCATACTTGCATGTGCTTAATTTACTCAGTCTATTTTCTTCAGTGAAGTGTCTGTTCAAATCTTTTGTCCATTTTTTAAATAAACTTTTTAGTTGTAGGTGGACACAATACCTTTTTATTTTTATGTGGTGCTGAGGATTGAAACCAGGGCCTAATACATACTAGGTGAGTGCTCTACCACTGAGCCACGACTCCAGCCCTTGTCCAAGTTTTTATTGGGTTGTTTATTTTCTTACAGTTTTGAGTTCATTATATATTTTGGATACAATTCCATCAGACATATGATTCGCAAATATTTTCTACCAGTCTGTGCTTGTCTTCTCATTCTTTGGAAGAGACAATGGTCTAAATTTTGATGAAGCTCAGCTTGGTCATTTGTTCTTTTTTGGACTTGGTCATTTGTTCTGTTTTGGTGCTATAGCTATGAAATGTTTGTCTAACCCAAACTCCAAAAGTTTTGTTTATGTTTTCTTATAGAAGTTGTATAATTTGGAGTTGGGGATTTAGCTCAATGACAGAGTGCTTGCCTAGCACATGCAAACCCTGAATTCACTCCTCGGACCTGATTAAAAATGAAAGAAAGGAATAAGGAAGGAAGGAAGGAAGGAAGGGGGAGAGAGAGAGAGAGAGAGAGAGAGAGAGGAAGAGAGAGAGAAAGAAAAGAAAGAAAGAGAGAGAAGTCATGTAATTTTAGGTTTTATATTTATGCTCATGACCCATTCTGAGTTAAATTTTTGTACATCACACAAGACAGTAATCAAAGTTCATTTTGGTAGTTTTGCATGTGGATGTCCTTTTGTTCTAGCACCATGTTGAAGAGGTTGTCTCTTGTCTTTGCTGCGTGGCCTTTGTCAAAAATCAGTTGCCATACATATGTAGATATGTTTCCAGACTCACTATTTTGCTCCATAACCTTATTTTTCTGTCATTGTGCCAATACCACCCATCTGGATTAATGGAGCTTGGTAATAAAACTTAAAATCAGGTAGTATTAGGACTTCAACTTTACTCTTTGTTCCAAAGGTATTTTGACTATTCTGTGTCCCTTGAATTTTATAATCAGTTTGTTAATTTCTACAAAACAAAACCTCTAGTATTTTGAGGGGCAGTGAATTAAATCTACAGATTAATCCTGGAAGAAGAAACATCTAAATAATATTAATTCTTTTGACCCATGAATGCACTACATTGCTTCATTTGTTTATTTAATTCCCATCAGCATTGTTTTGTCGTTTTCAGTGTAGAATGCTTTCACCGTTTTGTCAGATTTATCCCTAATCATTTCATATACTTTATGCTCTTTTAAGTGGTAATTAAATTTTTTTTCACTTCTAATTTAAACATTTTAGGGCTGGGGTTGTGGCTCAGTGTTAGAGCACTTGCCTAGCATGTGTGAGGTACTGGGTTCAACTCTCAGCACCACATAAAAACAAATAAATAAATAAAATAAAGGTCCATCAGCAACTAAACAATTTTGTTTTTCAATTTTCATCAAGAGAGTATAGAATTGTAACTGATTTTTCTTTAACTTGTACCCCATGACCTCCATAACTAATTTGTTATTTCCATTATTTTTTTTAGTAG
Organism: Glaucomys volans; assembly: GCA_020662805.1. Taxonomy (NCBI): domain Eukaryota; kingdom Metazoa; phylum Chordata; class Mammalia; order Rodentia; family Sciuridae; genus Glaucomys; species Glaucomys volans. The sequence goes on along the minus strand of JAJEJO010000337.1, from coordinate 130,869 downwards.
ATTGCATCATATTTTCTTCATAGACAAGCTATGTCATTTGCAAACAAAGAGAGGTTGATTTTATGAGCAATATTAGTCTGTAGTTTCCTTGTAATTTCTTTGTTAGGTTTTGGAATCAGGGTCATGCTTGCTTCAGTGAGTGATTTTTCAATAATTGTAGAGATGTTATTACACTGCTTAATTAGAACAATAGAAGTGAGAAGAAGACAGTCTGATGTCATCCTTATCTTTGTTCCTTTGTATGCAATGTGTATTATTTTCTCTAACTAATTTAAATTTTTATCACAGTTTCTAGGCAATTTAGTCCTAAAATACCTTGATGTTGCTCTTTTTAATATACACATTTTTTAGATGTTGATAGACCTTTATTTTATTCATTTATTTGTAGGTGCTGCTGAGAATGGAACCCAGTGCCTCACACATGTATTGAATTTTTTGGTTTGACTATATATATATATATGTTAAAGAAGACTTCAGGTATCTGTTATGGTATGTACTATGGATGCTGTAGATTATGTAGAGGGAAATGAGAGGGAGGAGCGGGCAGGGGTATGAAAGATGGTGGAATGAGACAGATATCATTACTCTACGTACTTGTATGATTACACGAATGGTATGAATCTACATTGTGCACAACCATAGAAATGAAAAGATGCACCCCATTTGTGTACAATGAATCAAAATGCAGTCCGTAAAAATAAACAAACAAACAAAACAATAAAAAATATACATGGGCAATAGTATCATTAACATTATTATTTAATATAACAGAAAACATCAACATTGTTATTAAATAATAATATTCTTTTAATAATATGCCTTGAGTTCCAACTCTAAACTAGGTATTTTTCCAGGTTATAGATGCAGTGATGAATAAACATTGTCCATGCCTGCAAGGCACTGACACCTTAATGAGGGAGTAGGTGGGTAAAGTGACAGAGTGAAGGTGCAAAGGTCCTGCACTGAGAGAAAGCCTTTGGAAAAGAGTAACTTTATCTTCACAGTTCATAATCTAAGAGTGAAGGATGCTTATGTAAGACCACTTCCACTAGCATTTGAGCCCCATCGTGGTAGGATTTGGTGATGATTATCATAACAGCTGGTGTTTTTTGAGCTGTCATAAAATGTGTCAGTCACAGCTATTCATGTGTTTTCTCATTTAATCATCAAAAAAAAACCCTATGCAGGGTAGGTTGGTGTTGTTATCTACATTGTATGCCTGAGGGACATGAGACACAGAGCAACTTAGTAATAAACCCAAGGTCATGTTCATTGCTCTGGTTAAAGGGTAAACTCATTTATACACGGCATTGACCTTACATTCAATAACCATATTTCTTTATATGGTAGTATATTCATCAGAGTTCTCCAGAGGAACAAAACCAACATGATATGTATATGGATGATTACAAAAGTAGGTTTACTAGATTGATTAGAGGATCCGAAACTGGATAATCCCACAATGGCTGGAGAGGACAGAGGAACCAGTAGCTGCTCAGTCCAAGAAGCTGGAGACTCAGAGTGAAAGGGATCAATGATACAGCCCTAGTTCAAGACTGAAGGTCTAGAAGCTCCCTAGAGAATCACTGGCGAAAATTGATGTTTGAAGGGTGAAAAAGCTGAACTCTGGTGTCAACCTGCAATGGCAGCAGCAATAGATGAACCTGCTCTAGAAGAATCAAACTTGGATCTAAACAGCTTCCTCCTTCTGCTTTTGTTCTATCTGGGTCCCCAGTCTAGGAATGGTGCTGCCCACACTATCGGATGGTGTTGTCCACTCTCAGGATGGGTCTCCCTCTTCAGTTTGCTGTCCCACATGTCAATCAATCATTTCTGGAAACAGATCCATAGGCACACCCAGAAATCTCTTAATCCTAGATTAAGACTTCTAGGCCAGCAGAGCATAATGTTGTGGGAATAGGAAGCAAAAATTTGCTAGAAAGTCTCTAGGGGTAATGGTGAGTGGTATCATCCCATTTCCACCCCTTGATTCCTGGACCTGTGAATCTTAGTGATGGGAGAAACACTACCATATGTTGGACTTTGGTTCAGAGCATATATAGCGCATTAATCCAATCAAGTTGGCAATCCCAATCAACCCTCAAAAATCTACCCCTTCTCAACTAGACACCCAACCATGTCTCTTTAAATCATACTTAATCTCAAAATAAACAACAATGTAATTCCACTAACATGATAAGCTATATACAACTGAAAATACATTATTATCCCAGAATAGGAGGCAAAGTTTTAAAGTGATGCTTACTCTTCTGACGTCCCACAACTTAAATTCTACAGTGTAGATTTAACAAGACTAAAGTACTAATATCAAGTCAAGCAATATTATATTACATAATAAAAGAATGAGAGACGAAAGAAAACAAAGGTATCTGATTAAAATATGTGTATACATGCAAACCTTTTTTTTTAAAAAAAGGGAAAGACATACTCCTGACAATTTTCATCCTCATTTCTGTAACTGGTCATGTATTTATTTAGTATTTATAACTACCTTCTTCTATAACCTGTTCTGTATTCCCTCTGCCTTCAGCAAGCATATCAGAAGGTCTTGGTTCTTTACCTGGAGGGGTTCTCCACACTTCCATTCCTGAAGGATCTGGCTGTCTGCCATCTTGCCTGGATTGGGTTGCAATAGTTTCCCATTGACCTTAATAACAGGACATGGTCATACTGAGAGACACCCTATGGGATCTCCTGAACTGCAGGCATACTCTACCTTTATTGTGGAAGTTGTTCAATTTCCCCTTGGTAATCTGGATTCCTGCTAATACTGTAAGTCCCTTTTTATCCTCTCCTCAGAGGCATGAGGAACCCATTGTGGCCAGAGGGAAGTCTTAACTTCCAGTTCAGTGGAATCGTCATTGTGTCTCCTGGTAGAAGCATTCCTACCTCTGGAACTAAGACTTCTAGGCCAGTGGAGCATAAGACTGTGGGGATGGGAAGCAAAAATTTGTTAGAGGGTCTCTAGGGGTAATGGTGGTGGGTGGTATCATCCCTTTCTACCACTTGATTCCTGGACCTGTGAATCTTAGTGACAGGAGAAATAGTACCTTATACTGGACTTTGGTTCCTTTCCTTTCCTTTCCTCCCCCCACCTCTATTTTTCTTTCTTTCCTTTCTTTTAAGGCAAAAGTCACCTATCCATTCTATCACTGAGCAGTTGGTCCTCTAATCCCCTTCTCTGCCAATCTTGACGGAATAGCTAACCACCTTTTCTTTCCCCTCAGGAATTTCCCAGGCTTTGCTCTGGAAAATGGTGGTCTGGGCTTTAGAAAATAGGAGGTTTTACATGCCTCTGAAATTTGATTAAATGCTTGAATTTTACCTGGAGAAGGTAATTTTTTTCTCAAAAGATGTGAGATTTCTTTATTCATGCAACATGCCAGACACCGTTGATACATCAGTGAAAAAAGAGAAAAAAAGACCATATGAAGGTTATATTCTAGTGTGCGGATGGGAGGATAACAATTGTAAACAATTAAAATGTAGAAGGCTAAGCAAAAAGTACGAAAAACAAAGAGCAAAGCAGAACTTGTGCATGTGTGTGTATGACACCTTCCTTTGCACCTATAGTTGTCTCATGGCAACAGATAGGAATAAATTAACTGGGCCTTCTCCTGATTGCAAATCTAGTTCAGGTGATCCAAAAGGAAGTTTCAGGAAATTTGCTTTGGGTGTGGAACTACATTTTATTTACCTTGATATTCTTATTTATCTTGAAATGTCTTTCCCAAAAGTTTAAGAAATCAATCTGAAATGCAGTATTTGCTTTACAAGTACATACTTGAAGATAAATTACCCACAGATTGCTTTATTGCCTGGATATTTTTACACATCCGATAAATTACTTGACCAGCATTAATTTTCAAGTAGTAATTCAAGTAGTCAAGTGTTTACTTTGAGAATGTTCTCTTTCAGAAGGTTAGGACTAAGACAACACATACTATGACCTCAATGTTGATGTCCCCACAAAATTCATGCTCAAATCCCACCTCTGATGTAGTAATATAAGTAGGTAGGGCTTTTTGGAAGGGCATCAGGTTCTAAGGGACTAGTGCCTTTATAAAAGAGACCCCTAAGGCTGGGTGCATTGGCACAGGCCTGTAATCCCAGCAGCTCAGGTGACTGAGGCAGGAGGATTTCAAGTTCAAAGCCAGCCTCAGCAACTTAGTAAGGCCCTAAGCAACTCAGTGACACCCTGTCTCTAAATAAAATACAAAATGGACTGGGGATGTGACTCAGTGGTTGAGTATCCCTGGGTTCAATCCCTAGTGCCCACCCCCCCCCCCAAAAAAGATGAATTTTACGTCTGTCTGAAATGCCCACAACCCCTGGTGACAGTGTTTTAAGTTGGAGCCATTATTTTCAAACAATAGGGATGAGTTCTTTCCTGATAAGCAGCTTCTAATAAGCAGTGATGAGAAGGAGACCTTGTTGGGGTTGGGCAACTGGAGCAACAAGGGAGGTCCTATTGGATAGGGAGGAACAGGAGGAAGTTTCCACAGGGCATTTTCCTTGCTTCCCAATTCCTATTTCTGATTCTTTCTCTAGCTGATTCTCCAGGGGCTGGATGCTGTGTGGATTCACCTGGACTCCTGTGTTCCTTACTCTTCATTCTTGGTCAACTTTTCACTCCACATGGAAAAAACTGCTGCTTTAGATCTGTATGTGTTTGTTTAAAAGTAATTTAAAAATAAATCCTGGGTCTTTGATTATTCCTTTGCATATATATGTATACACACACACACATTAAAAAAGCAACAGTCACTCAAGAAACTGTATGTAACTTCAAACTGTCCATTGGTTGGGAACTTTGGTTACCAGGGAATTTCCACTTTCTGAAGAAAGGGATACCAACATGGAGAGTCACACTGGCCACAGAATATATGTGTGAACTCTCCCTTCTCAGAGAGGATGGAAATTGGTTTTGCTCCCTGGCACAGAGGGAGCACGTGGGCTGTCATGTGGAGGTTGCATTCTTCCTGTCCTAGTGTGGATACCAACAGACCTTGTAGCACAGGAGCCACTGATGGAAAGTTAACCAGTGCTGAAGTTTAAGGAAGGAAAATAGAGCAAGGTAAGGGGACACAGATGGATGGAGAGCAATTTTTGGTGGTGAGACAGGAAGTCAGTCTCCAGGGAGGTGACCTTTAAGCAACGCTGCATAGAAGAGCAAGTGAAGTGAGGAAGTAAGTTGTCACAGAGATGTGAGGGAACAGGTCAGAGCCAGACAGAGGCCAGGGTGGGGCCAAGCTGCTGTGGATCCACTGTTGTGCAATCTGCAGGGGATTCAGTGATCCAGAAAGGCGCCTTTTGTGTCTCCTTGCCTGAAGAGACAAACTGATAAAAATTAAAACATCTTGGCTAGTTGACACGGCTTCTATATTAGTCCATCACTACTGCTTGTCAGCAGGCAGATATCAGGACAGGGAGAATGGGGGCACAGGACAGGCAGATTTGATAAAGAAGAAGGGTTAGAAGCAGGACCCCACCTGACTCAAATAAGGTTGCCATAGTTATGGTCCTTGGGGAAGGAGGGATCCCAAACACACTACAGAGAGAGGAACCAATGACAAACTGCAGACTGCAGCATCTTATTCAAAATGAATTCCAGTTTCTGGAACAAAACCTCCTTCCTCCCTCTGCCTTTCTCCCTCCTCCTCCTCTCTCCTTCCCTTTAGTGTACGGAATTGTGTGAATTCTCACACTTAGTTCCTGGCATTCTCTCACCGCTGGTCTATGCACGACCTCTGAGCAGAGCATTTTAAAGGCTCACATTCACCCGCTTCCCCCCTTGCTCTCCAATTGAATGGGTGAATAGTCCTGCTGTTTCTAGACACCAACACTGTGAGGCGCAGCTCTCAGGCAGTAACCTGCCTGTCACTGTGGATGGGTGTGGGGATGGTGGTATTTATATGTTATTTACTTGTCCTCTAATTTGATGCAGACCTTATGTCTCCTTGGAACAACCTTTAACTTTTAAACCAGGCACTGTCCAAAGACACACTATGAGCCATGAGAGGAAGCACTGGTCAGCTGCAGGGAGGTAGCCTTCATGATGGTGACCGTGGTGACATTGTGGGAACTCCCCGTAGCAGCCATTTCTGGTCCTGATGCTGAGCAGCTGTCAGTCAGAGTGAGCGCTGCAGACAGCTGCCCTCTGCCTGCTCAGGGAATGCAATGAATGGTCAAAGTTACAGACGCATTGGGGTGGAGCCTGGGGAGCTGCTGCCTGGCCTGCTATTTATAGCCACCTCTGTCTTAAGAAAGATCTATGTACCCAAGAGAATTTCTGAGCTAGACTGTTTTGGGTCACTTTTGGCTTTCATTAATAATTCTTGTAAAACACACAAGCTGCATCTGACCAGACTTTAGCAAGATAACAAGTAGTTAGGGGAAAAGAGTGTCATGAAGAAACTTGAAGAACCTAGGAGGTCAGTTATGTAGAATAAAAACTCTTGCATGGTGTCCAACACTGGATCTGCCACCACCTCTCAAAATCCATGCTGCCTTGCAAATTATTTCCCAGCTCCTGGCACATGGATTAGCATACCTTAAGGACACACTAACATTCTCTTAGGATTTGAAAATAGGTGGAAGGTGAATAATCAAACACTCATGTATCACATGGACATGTTTTTGTGGGATGACCCTGTGCTGAACATTTCTGATGATAATGTTCTAATACCAGTGGTCACTAATATTTCCTTAATGGTATCAATTTAATGATTGGGCAATACAGACTAGTACATTTTCAAAGAATCTTAGCTCAATTAAAATAGTTGGGCTCCATTCTGTTTTAATGATCATTTCTTTAAGGCATCAAGTTCCTTTCAGGTGGCATAAATCATGGTGATGACATTTAGAAATAATAATCAACAAAATATGTAATCTGAAAGAATCACATAATTTTTAACTTGCTGGAAACCAAACGTGTTAGTTACTCATTTTGGAAAGATAGACCTTTATTTGCAACTTGATAATTTGCCTAGGAGCATGGAGTTTGAAGAAACTTAACTGCTCCCTGAATGTATTTCAGAATCACTGAAGACTACGTATGGGTGTAAGGGGAAGAGGAGAACCACAAAGGCCGGGAGCAAGCATGTCCATGATCTGAGCTTGGGTGTCCATGAGAAAAGGACTTGGGTATAGGGAAGTAGGAGTTAGGAAGTGGGGAGAGATAGGGAAAGAAGAAAAGCTAATATAAGCACATCACTAAGACACTTAATAATATTGGGTATATTAGTTACCACTTGCTGTTAAAACAAATGACCATAAATGTAATGGCTTAACACAACATGATGTCACTATCTTATAGTTCTATAGGCCAGAAGTCCAACACAGGTCTCACTGAGCTAAAATCAAGGTCTCAGTCAGGCTGTGTTCCTTCATGGGGTTCCTTCATTCTCTATAAGAGAATCCTTTCTTTCCCTTTTCCAGTTTCTAGAAGCTACTCACATTCCTTAGCTTGTGGTTCCTTCCTCTATCTTCAAAGCCAACAATATCACATCTCTCTGACCCTTTTTCTATTACCATGACTCTTTCTGTCCACAGCTATGAAAATCTCTCTGCTTTTAAAGACTCATATAATTAGATTGGGCCCACCTAGATAACCCGGGATAATCTCCCCAATTCAAGCTCCTTAACTCAATCACATCTGCAAACTCTCCTTGCCATGAAAGAACAAATTCACACGTTATGGAGTTAGGATGCCAATACTTTTGGGTGTCTATTATCCTGCCTGCAACAGGAGCACTGGGCTGTAGGGATGTGGGGGATCTCTTCCACTAGAACTCTGAAAAGCATATGGAGTCCCAGAGTTGTCCACCTGAAGTACAGAGGCCAAAGAATTTATTCACTTCCAACCTTCTCCCATTCCTGGTTGTTTGAGGGTATATCCAAGAACCAACTAAGGTTTCTGCACTTGCAGGCTTCAATGGATAAGGCCAGTGGGCTCTGATGTTGTGGCAACATAGAACATCCTGTACTCTGTCTGCACAAATGAGAACAGCTAGCAAAGAATCATTTCCTCCAACTGCACTGGAAACAGGTAGGCCAAGAGGACATGAAGTCTCAGTTTTTCCATCTGTTATATGGGGAGACTAATACAGACTGCACAGAATAGTATTGAATGCACTAACATATGCAAAGCAGCCAAAGTGTAAGGAGTGATCCAAAAAATAGCAGTAGGTATTTGTACTCAAAGACAAAAAGAAATGTTTACTAGTTGACAGGCCCTGGAACTATAGCTATGAACAAGACAGATGCAGTCCCTGCCCCTTATGGCAGGGCTTCCATTCCAGTTGGGAAGACAGGCAATAGACAAGCAAATGAAGAGTAAGAGATATACAAGACTTTACAGATTATGGCTGCTGCAATACAGGACATGAATTGGATGAGATGACAGAATGTAGGGGAACAGGGATGTAACAGACGTTGGTCAGCACCCTCCTTTTCCAGTCCTGTTCCTTCTAATAGGACCTAGTGTGCTCAGGAAGCAGATGGAGATTCCTTGATCATGAGAGGATACAGAGATGAATCACAACTGGCCTAAATCACTGTGGTATCCAGCTTCCATTGGTGAGCAACTGGGTTAAAAGTAATCAGTCATAAGACTCAGTGAGACTCTAGGGCCGACTGACTGGTGGGACATAAAACAGGCTTCAGTTCCTGCTTGATGGGGAGAAAGCCTTATGCCTTTCCCACCATTCGCCCTGCTTCAAACCAAATGAATGTGCCATCTGAACTGGTAATAGCCTTCTTGAGATGATGAGAGAGTAAGTATGAAGATAAAAGTGTGATGAGGATGTGGGGAAAAAGGTACACTCATACAATGCTGGTGGGAAGGCAAATTGGTGCAACCATTATGGAAAGCTGTATGGAGATTCCTCAGAAAACTTGGAATGGAACCACCATTTGACCCAGCTATCCCACTTCTTGGTTTATACCCCAAAGGACTTAAAATCAGCATATTACAGTGATGCAGCCACATCAATGTTTATAGCAGCTCAATTCATAATAGCGAAACTATGGAGCCAATGTAAGTGCCCTTCAACAGATGAATGGCTAAAAAAAATGTGGGATATATATATGTCCCATTCATATATATATATATATATATGAATGATTATTACTCAGCCTTAAAGAAGAATGAAATTATGGCATGTGATGGTAAATGGATGGAGCTGGAGAATATCATGCTAAGCAAAATAAGCCAATCCCCCAAAACAAAAAGCTGAATGTTTTCTCTGATATGTGGATGCTAATTCTCAATGGTGAGGTGCTAGGGAAGAATAGAGTTACCTTAGATTAGATAGAGGGAATTGAATGGAGGGGAGGGGGCATGGGGATAGGAAGGATAGAATGAATCAGTCACTGTTACCCTGTGTACATATGTAACTATATGACCGGTAGTATTCTACATCATATATAACCAGAAGAATTAGAAATTATACTCCATTATATATGATGTATCAAAGTGTATTCTACTGTCATGTATAACTAATTAAGACTAATTAAAACAAATTAAAAAAAGAAACCTTTTAAGAAAAGTGAAACCACAGAGTGGTATTAAGTGGAAGAGTAACATGTGGATGGAGAAAATTATAGATTCCACATTCTTTAATGTAGGATTGGAAAACTACAAAGACCTATGACTTTGATAGGGCTATTAAAATAGTCATTAAAATTATGCTGACATCAGAGACTTCAGACCTCTAATAAGCAGTTGTTAGCAAAGAACCTTAGGAAGTTGAAATACTATTGACTCAGTTGTCATGGGGAGGCAGGCCTTGAGCTATAAAGCCTTTTATGGCTCATCGTTAAGAAAAAAGGCTCAGAATATTTACTTTTCACTTGGAGATTCTTAGAAAGTTAGTCCTAACCTATGTCGAGGTGAAGGCCCTGTGGTGTCAGGTTGAGCTTTGTCCTGTTTTAGCTCATGATGAAGGAAGGTGTCCTGGCTGGTTTACAAGGACTTTTTAAAGACTTGTCCGGACTTAGTGCAATACCACCTAAAGCATCAATCCTAAAGCAATATAATAATTGATTGGCATAGAAAATTGTACTCAACCCCTGATCTGTAAATCCCATTGGACTTGAATTCTTTTCATTTTTCCCCCAAGAAAATATCAAGTCTTTGACTTTCTCCTTTCAGGTATGATTAAAATAAATGACTCTGACACATTGATTGTAATAAGGGCCTAGAACATTTATTTATTAATAAAGATTTTCTTGATGGACATAATCTGATACATTAAAACTATCCCCCCTGGCTGCAATGGCAAGAGTGATTTATAAGGGAGCTAGAGCTGATGCAGGAGCCCTACAAGGATTATTACAGTGGCCCCTGGGAAACGAAGGTGACAATGACGACCAAACACAGGGACAGATCTGAGATGTACAAAGAAGGTAGTGCTGAGGACAGGCTGGAGGAATCAAAGACAACACAGGGTTTTGTCTTGGGCAATGAGGTAGTGACCCATCTTACTAAAACTGGGACACTTGGGAGATGTAGGGCTTAGGTGAATCATCCGTTTAGATAGGGGCACAGCCTGCTCAAGGTGCCTGGGTGGATCCATGTGGAGATACAAAGGAGCAGTTGAGAGGTCTGAGGCTGGGATTCAGCACAGAAGAATGTGGATATTAGGAAGGGAGCTCAGTGTAAGCTGGGCACTCCCACATTACAGAATGAATGCCACCCCCATTCCAGATGTGGAGAAGCTTGATACTAAGACTAAAACTGACCAATTTTTGTGACCTGCTGTTATGGTTTGAATGAGTGTCCCCCAAAGATCCATGTGTGAAAAAAAGCTTGGTCCCCAGGATGGCACAATTTGGAGGTGCTGGAACCTGTGGAAGATGGCGCCTTTGGAGAGGTGCTTAGGTAACTGGGGGCATGACCCTGAAAAGGGCTGTGGGACTCCACTTGTTTTCTTCCTTTCTCCTCTAGTTCAAGAGGTGAACACTTGCTTTAATGCATGCTATCCCTAGAGGCCCAAGCCAACAGAGCCATCTGATCTTGGACTTGAACCTCCAGAAAGATAAGCCAAAATAAAGCTTTCCTGACTTTATAAGTAACTATGTTGGGTATTTTGTTACAGTGATGAAAAGCTGACAAATATATCTAATGTACTCTATCCTCTTTTGAAAATCCTGTAGATGTCCATTTGGGTTAGGTGTACCCTTTTATAGAATCTTCCACTCTGTAGTCCCTCCATCAATTACTTAGGTATGAATAATGGAAGCTAGTGCTGACATTGACTCCCTGGGGTCAACATAGACAGCAAAGCCCTATTAACTGAGTGACTCATATAATTGAAAGCTGGCTGTATCTTGGGTGACTAAGACTCCTTTGAAAAGCATGTCTTTGAAAGAAGATGTGGGATTTGGGTGGTATTTTAGTACTTGGGTTTTAGATAGTTACATGGTGTCTTTCTACCTATGTATAGAAGTCACTTCAAGCAAGAGAGGATTTGTAGGCTCAGAGTTGAAGCACCAAGTTCACTCATGCATTAGCTGCTTTTCACAAAAATGGTGTCAGGATGAGAATGTCTTCAGAAAAGGCAGACTTGTGTGTCAGCTGGAACAGTGTGAGGACACAGACTGAGTAGAGTAATTTTGGTGATTAATTACTATTTTCAACTGAAGTCTTTAGCTTCATTATCTGTTGTAAGTATGCTAATTTGGCCAGCTGTCTCAGGGTAGCTAACTTTACCAGCTAACATAAAAGCTTCTGCCATGGTGGAAGAACTGTTTCTGGAAGAAGTAAGAATGGTGCATGACCAGAGGGAAAGTATGACTTTGTTTTTGACTAGTGTTGATAATCTTTTCTAAGCCCCTTTTCATGACTGTGAAAATGAGATTTCCCCAGACATTCTGACATTCTCCTTCCTCTGTATCACAACGTCATGAGAATGAAGGGGTAAACAAATGGCTGCTTTCTGGGTCTTTGAGAGGACTTGTGGATTACATTAGCAGTTTTTCTTTCTCATGCCCTTGGAATATACTCTTGCTATGGTTTGGATCTTGAGAGGTCTCCAAAGGCCCATGTGTTAGCCCCCAGCATGGCACTATTGGGAGATGGAGCTTTTAAGAAGTGGGAGCTCAAGGGAGGTCTTTAGGTCATTTTGGGGTGTGCTCAAAGGGGAGAGTGGAACCCTAGCCTAGCTCTCTTTCATTCCCTGGCTTGCCACAAGGTGAGTGATTTTGACTCATCAGGCCCTTCTGCCATGATGTGCTGCCTCACCACAGTCCTGAAGCATTAGGGCCAATCGCTCATGGACTGGAACATCTCAAACTGTGAACCCAAATAAACCTTTTCTCTTATAAGTTGATTAGCTCAGATTTTTGTTATATGGATGAAGAAGCAACTAACAGTACTTTTAAAGGCCTTCATTTGTCTTTGAGAACACTGATACTAGTAATAAACAAGACATGATGTTTTCTTCTCTGGTCTGCTTTCTTGACTGAAGTGAGTGCAGGGGTGAGCGTGGGTGTGCATATCAAACTGTAAGTCTTATTATTGTAAGTATGGAAGGCCAGCATGCATGGAAAAGATAGCCTGTTAAATTCCCAGATTCCAAGAGGAGGAACATGCCACAACATAGGGGCCACACAGGGAATACCAGGGCCAGTTAGAAGGCAGATGGATAAGAGGAAAATGTGGGCAAGAGTCTTTATTATGGTTTCCATAGGAAAGGCTGGGGAAGGCAGGTAGCAGCTATTCCTAGTTGTACAGTCCCTAGCTGGGGAATAGTGTAGGTGAATAGTGATCCTGAGTGTGAACGTCCAATAGAGGAGGTAAATGCTAAATAGAGTAATACCTGACTCTCCAATTAATTGATGGAATCAAATTAGATGCATAGGCAAGGGCGCTGGCAACAATGTCAACATAGGGCACACATTTTTATTTTTTTGGTGTCCAGATAATGAGCTCTGGTTGCACAAATTTGAAGTGTTGTTTCATGGTATTGAATGAGGAAGATCAGGTGTGCACCTTAAATACCAGATTTTCCTGATTGAAAGTAGTTTTCATCTGTAGCCAGAGGGCTTTTTTTTCTTTTTAATTATTGTAAACACCCACAGAAGTCATTCTTATGAATCCATAGGTTGCACAGAATCCAATTTATTATGAGGACCTACACAGTAAGTGGTTTCCATAGTTTTCACCAAATAGTCCAGAAAAAGCCAGGATTTTTCTGAATGTCTTCCATGATTGACTAATGGGCCAATTTCCCATTAATCTTTAGTTGTAAAACACACGGTGCTAGTGAGAGCGAGGTTTTGGAAATCTTTGCATTTTAGTTCCTCTCCCACTTGTGCAATTTCTTTCCTTTTTTTTCCTTCCTTCCATGAATATTTATTATGCCCAAGGCAGAGGGAGGAAGTTATTTGCATAAAAGAATTTAATGGAAGGAAATAGGCCAAGCAATACTCAAGGTGCCTTGCATTTTTTTTACTACAAAGCCAGTATTTATTTTTATTTTAGGATTCTCTCCATTTTTGTTAGCGTTTAAATGAAAGTACCAAGAAATGAAATGTCCTCGCCGAAGCCCAAGGCCAGAGAGTGGCTGTGCTGGAGAGTAATTAGTTGACTCTGTTATAAATTCCCCTTCCTTTCTTTGGAGAGCTTTATCTAGCTTGTAGTTATTCTGCACTGTCATCAGACCCAAGGGATACAAGCTCTTAAACTGGTGTAATAATTGACAGCCCAACAACAGGACCATTAGGACTTGAAATACTCACCCACTAGCTGACCCAGCTTCTCTTGGTCCAAGGTTAGCAGCAAGTGAGGTTCAGATGCCTCAGTCAGCTTCTCAGAGTTTTCTAAGTGCTCAGAGAGGGGGAACACCATGTCTGCTAAACAGAAAGGAAAATGTGGAGACATGGCAAAGGCAGACATGACCTGTTGTGAAAGAGAAATGATAACCAATATCCCATCCCTCCTGAAGGGGAAACATGTTGAAGGCTCCCAATGCACCCAGGAGGCCTCCTTCAGCCCCCTTCTTTTTCTATTCTGAGAATCACCCCAAAACCAAAGGAGAACATCCAGCCTATCCATTGGTGATGTTGCAAAGAACCTGGAGAGATGTGGAATAACCCCGCTGCAGAGGACAAGCAGCCTCATGAAAAGAAAGAAAAGAACATGAAAAAGATATTGCTGCCTACCAGGCTAAAAGAAAATCTGATGCAGCAAAAAAGGGAGTCTTGATGGAGCAAAAAAGGCTGAAAAAAGCAAAAAAAAAAAAAAAAGATGAAGAATATGAAGATATAGAAATTGATAAATTGGGTCTAATGAAGTTTTCTTATCTATTAAATATGTAAATCACCCCCCAGTACATAATTCTCTCTTAAACAAAAAAATTGAAATGTAAGTCCGTGTAACATTTGTTTTTCAGCTGCACAGTGTCCTTTTTTGAACAGTTAAGACACTACCGAATGTGTCTTTAGATAGCCCTGTGCTAGTGGTATTTTCAATAGTCCCAACCCTGCCTGATATAGTACGGGTTTTAAATTTCATGGAAATTTACAGCAGGTTCTAGTTGGTGCACAGCACAAGATAATTATATATGGGAAAGGTAGTTTTTTTGTTTTTTTTTTTACATCTTCAGGTGTCTGATGCTGCTTATGTGAAATAATTAATTGTTCTGTTAACTGAACAGTGCTCTGTAATTGCAAAAAAGAGTTGTTTTGCTGGCAGTCTGAATGCTTCTAAATAAGACAATATTTTGTCTAACGAAAAAGAGGTTGAGAGCTTTCGAGCTTTCCAGATTTGGTTCCTAGGACTTCCTTTCATGTGCCTGCAGCCAAATTGAAACACCTTGTTTTTATCCCACTTGCGTCACTCAACCCCAGCATTGTGTGTGTGTGTGTGTGTGTGTGTGTGTGTGTGTGTGTAGGGGGGAAATGCCCTGGTTTTTCCTGGCTCTTCCATGATGATCATGGTGGCTCAACAGGGCCACTCGACCCTTGACTGATCCTGTTATTGCAACAAGCACAGCAACTCTGCTCCACAGGACCTGACAAGGGACTTACCTTGGGTGGCAAAAAATAAACAGCAAGTGGAATCAGGATGTCATCCAGCATGGTCTCCTGCTTGCGGAACCACTCCTGGGGTGAAATCTGGGCAGAGCCAGTGGGCGTGGCTTAATGACGCATCATGGCAGGTGGTCTCCTCTTGCCTCCCTTGGTGTGCCCAGGCCAGCGAAGAGAACCTGCATGTCAGTTTGCCCAGCCTCCTCCCCTGACAGTCTCTAACTGCACATCCATTACCAACCCTGCCAGCTCACAGTGAGGCCAGGTAACAGTGCCCAGGAGCTGTCTGGCCACAGGCTTCCCATACCCCTGAGGTGAAAGCAGAGCTTTTTAATGGGCCGTAGCAAGGTTGGTTGAGTCGGGCAAGTGGCCAGCTTCCCTGGCCCTGAATCACCTCAAGACTGAGCCTTGAAAAGCATCCAAACTGAGAAGAGCCAGGGCCTGGGAGGTGCACATGGTAATGCATGATGTAAGCCCCAGGAGTTGTCATTCCACTAGCTTCAACCACATCCTGTGCTAGGCAACCAGCAGCAAAGGCAACTGCCAAGGTCAAAAGCAGCTGATTTGATTCAGAGGGCTGCAGAGGTCCTGGACTGCATCCCTCATGTAAGTCAAGGATATAATTTTTGGCCCTCTGCCTCTCATGATTTAAACTAACTGCAAAGGGCAGGTTTGATACATTCCCCCTGGTCGCATACCTCCCTTACTACTCACTCTTCCCATTCCTCTAACACCTTTACTTGGATAACGGTTCTTTGTTGCCTGCTTAGAACTTATGTATATGGGTATGCAGTCTTTAGGACCCACCCCCAGGTACACAGGGGCCAGTACGATCCGCTGTGTTCCAGTCCCTTTTCCTACTCCCCTTTCCCAAAAGTCTCTGCTGGTATAAAGAGCATCACACTCATCAGTCAGGTAGAAGTAGATGCCATCCCACAAGTGATGCTTCTTAATTAGGCAAGACCTCTAACTGTGATGGTCACTCAGAGTCCCAGTGATCTATGTGTCCAGCCACCTCTCCCTGCTACCTAAAACCATATCCAAAGGAGTTCTTTAGCTCAGGACTTGGCAGAAATTCAAATGAATTTATTTTATTTGAAAAGGATACTTTACAGTGAAAGCTATATACATTTACTGGAGTTAAAGATAAATCTATAAAACAAGATTCAAAATAGGTTTTGTAGGCATCTCATAAATTTCCAGTTGCTCCCCACCAAGGAACTGACAAGGACCCTTCCCAGGGTTTGGCTAAGTTTAGGAGTTCTCTGTCCCAGCTGCCATTAGGATCACCTGGGTTGTTCTAAAATTTATGCATGCCTGGCCCCACTCAAGACCATATTTCTGGGTTGGGGTACACGATCTTTATTGAAAACAACTATCCAGATGCTTCTGAAGCACAGCATAAGTTGAGAACCACTAAACAAGATGGGCCAACCAGGCTGCAAACTGAAGAGAGTGTATAACTCAATTCTTTGTACCTAGAAATGGAAAATGGAAACAGAATGAAAAAAAAATGTAAAGAATCTTCTAGCTCTATTCTCTATTTCTCTACACACCTAAGTGTTAATCATGCGAGCCACTGAAAACCTATTTAAAAATATAACCCACAGTAATCCCCAAGTTCCCTTCAGTAGTCATTGTCTGTGTATTGGTCATTTGTTCACACTTCCCCCAATGCCCACTGACACTTTCCCCACTCTCCTCCAACCTCCTTACCCAGACAACTTTATCTCCTGATTCACTGGGAAAATAGAGACTTTCTTATTTTTCCACCCACACATAATGGCCTTTCTATCCACCTATCCTCACCCTCTCTCCTCTTGGCTCAAGGCAAGAGATCTCTCTTATCTGTTTCAAGGTCATTCCCACCCAGAGTCCTCTAAATTTGTTTCCCATCATCCTCTCACCTCTTTAGGGACATAGGCATCTTTCTCTGCCCTTCAGTTGTTAACCTTGTCAGACAAACCTACTCTTTCCAATAGATAAAACATTCTATTCTGCCTTCTTAAATCAAAACAAAGCAATCTGTCTCAATCATGTATCTTCCAAGTTGCCTTTCTTTTTCATTATAACTAAGCATTTTGAAGAGTAATTGACATGAATGGTTGTACATTCCCACCTCCCATTTGTCCCTTGGGTCTATAGTAATCTGATTTTCAACACCATCACTCTGTTGAAATTGCCTTCACCAAAGATACCAACTGTCTCTTTCTTTCTAAGCCCAATGTCTCAGAGCAGATAGCTGGGATGGCCATGTGTTTCAAGGACCTGGCTCTTGCCCAGCCCTCCAGAGCCATCTCCTCATATGACTTGCCCCTTAGCATTCATGCTTTCTGCTCATGACCCCAGAATTATCTTCACTTCCTCTAAATCACTCCCTCTTTCTTCTCTGTGGCATTGCTCATTCCCTTAGTTCTACCTCTACCATTTATCCCCACAGTCTCTATTCCTAGCTCATGTGCTTCCCATTCTTTTTGGATGGAAAGAGTTACTTCCTCACTGAAATGAGAACCAACAGCAAAATGACTTTCACCATTGGGAAGCACCAGGGACTCCTTGATGCTTCCTGGGGAATACCAATAGAAGTTCCCTGGCCATAGCAGCTCAGGTTTATGCTGCTTGGCATTCACTCCACTGGAAGGCTGGTAGACCCTTCCTTAAGTGCACATGCTCTATTACATTTGAAGGCTAATAATCAGATCATCAGGGAAACCTACCTGAAATAGGATGAAATGCAAAGTTCTGTTAATATAAGTATTCATTCCTATGGTGGGGTTGTCAGCTGTATTTACTACACTTGCCTGTATTTGTATAAAAATAGAAATTTCTACATGCATGCCACATGCACACACACAAACGCCTTATCTAGGGAGTTTTCCTCTCTAGGGCTGGTTTACTCATAATATGTATTTTAAGATCTTGTTATCTCCTGGGAGGTAGGTCTATGATTTACGGTCAGCAAGGACACTTACCTATTGAAAGAGCAACAATGTTCTGGGTGAACTGGAGAAGCTTAGATGGTTGAACAACATGGAGATCAAGGCAACACTGAACGTTTGGTGAACCTCCTCCTCACGGGTGAGTTCTTGGTTGGCATCTCTCATTTCTTCAAATACAGTATTATCATTTTGCACAAAGTATGTAAGGGAGGGAAGACATGAGTTTTTGTGGGTCCTGGTAACATTTTTCCATCTCACACTGCTGTCATGGAGTCGCAACACTGTGATTCATGTCTCAGGGCATCTAGTTGTATGGGACATTAGCCCTAAAAGAAAGGTTGAGCGCAGCCAGGTAACAATCTCTAGGTCACTGGAAGTTCACCATGTGGCCATGGATATCCCCCTCACTGCTTCATTATCAGGTGAGGCCTTGGTGACACATGTTGGCAAAAGGGCAGGGTTTTAGATAGGTAGTTCTTCTTGTCCCTAACAAGTGAAACCATGGAAGCCTCAGCCACCAGGAATATACATAGAAGGATAAAGCAGCCATGTTGGGGGCCAAGGAATGGCAGCTGGAGTAAAGAAGGGAGATGTAGCCTCTTTTGGGGGGAGATCTGCACATGGTGAATACCATTAAAGCGCCAACCTTATATAGGTCAGTTCTTCTTCCAGGGTGCCCAGGCCCCTTGACTCACATTCCTGACTCGCAGCCTGGTTTCTAACCTGGGAGCACACTTCATTTACAACTGAAAAAAACACTTTGTGTATGCATAATATATAAATAATACATAATGCACGTAGCAAAATAATGCAGTACGAACACCCATGTGGTTAAACTGTTATCTGTATCTCTTTAAGTTTATCAGGACAAACTTCTAAGTAGAATGCATATTTTACATTTTTGATACTTATTCTCAAATTGCCACTTTCTTCCCTCAAAAGGATACTATTATATAATTCTATTACTTCTTTATGTATTTATTCATTTATCCTATTATTTAAACAATTTTAGTCAATACTAAGGGCAAAAATAATATATTTTGCATTTTACATTTATGTGATTGCTAATTAGGTTGAAGATAGTTATCATGTGTTTAGGGGTAATTTGCATTTCTTTTTTGTAAATTATGTTGTCCTTTGGGCATTTTAGTAGTGGTGTGTTTATATTTTCTTTTATTAATCTGTAAGAACTCTTAAAGTATAAAAATACAAATATTTTCTCTTTTATATTTTATAAATATTTTTTCCAGTGTTCTGTTTCATTGCATTTCTTGCCATACAGAAAATTAATGTCTAATGTTTATCCCTTTTCCTGATTCACCTAAGAAAAAGGAAGAAAATAAAATTTCCTCTATGTGGTGTAGCATTGTTATTTACATAAATAAGGTGTATTTCAAATGAAGAAGAAAGCTGTGGCCAGGTGCAATGGCTCATGCTTGTAATCCCAGCAATTTGGGAGGTTGAGGCCAGAGGAATACAAGTTTAAGGCCAGTATTGGCAATGAGCAAGATCCTGTCTCAAAATAAAAAGTAAAAAGGACTTGTGTTCAATGAATCAATAAGTAAATAAAAAAAAAAGATATTTCACGAAAGCAAAAAAAAAAAAAAATAAATAAATAAATAAAAATAAAAATTTTTAATAAAAATTAAATAAAAAAAAAAAAGGACTTGGAATGTAGCTCAGTGGTAGAGTGCTCCTGAGTTCAATCCTCAGTATCATGGGAAAGGAAGAAGAGGAAGTGGAAGAAGGAGGAAGAAGAGGCGGAGGTAGGGGAGGAGAAGAAGGAGGAGGAAACAAGAAAAAGAAGAAACATTTGTAGCAGAAGCTGTCAGTGTCCTTCTCATATGCCTTCACCCTGTGACCTTCAAGCCTTGCCATACTAGTTTCAACGTGCCATGTGATCACAAGGAGCTAAGGATAATAGGTCATCCTCAAGAGAACACACCCAGTGACCTCTTCCTCCAAGCATGCTTCACCAGCCCACAGTTACCACCCAGTAGTCCATTAAATCAAATGGATTAATCCACTGAAGGGAGTAGAGCTTCCATAATCTGGTCATTTCACCTCCGAAAATCCCTGCACTGCCTAACATGAGTTTTTCAGGGTATACTTCATATCCAAATCATCAGATCGAAAATGATAGAACGTGATCATTTCAGCCTGCTTCTTCCCAGATTAAAACAAAACAAAACAAAAAAACAAAAAGAAACAGCAAGAGAGCTCTTCTTAGGCTGGAAGAATAAGAAAAGGTGTTATCCAACTTTAAACCATGGAAGCTAAAGTTGCTAAAAGTGAGCCATCTTTTGTTTCCAGAAGCCCTTTGATCTCTATTTTTCTTCATGTAGTTGGAAAGAGAGGTGGCTGGCTTTGCTTGCTCTGGAAAATTTATCAGGCAATGAAGATATAGGAAATAGGAGATTGGATTCCAGTATTTAGTTGGACACTTAGATAGTATGACACTCCCTTAGAATTTGAAGAGCATTCCTCTTCTCTTTGCCTGTGATGGACTAAGTAGAAATATATGTTAAATTTATTTCTAAACTGTAAAGTGCTGTTCAAATATAAGGTATCATTAATACCAATGAACATTATTATTCCAGAGATACACCCGATTGGTAAGCAATCCAAAATTCACACCACAATCTAATTCTTATTAAATCAAAGTGAATCCTCATGGATCAGAGAACTTCTTGATACTCATTGACACAATGAGCTTACATGACAGTTTTCATTGTTTTTGTGAAAACACAAATTCATTGTAACACAAATATTATATTGCTAAAATCTACCATAAGATATCTGTCTATGCGTTGGAGGGCATCTAAGTTTGGGTTCACTGGAGCAGACTCTGAGCAAGGATTTGAGTACTGGTATTTTATCTGGGAGATGAAGGACATATCAATAATAGGGGAAGGGAAATGAGGGAGGAAGACAGAGGAGGGAAGGCAGACAATGAAGGAATGTTTCCAAAACCCTCCCATGTGGATGACTACATGGTAATCCTGCTGGGGAACCTCCAGGAATCAGTGTAGAATTTGTGTTCCTAGATATATAATGGTTAATTTGAATTGTCAACTTGATTGGATTAAGAGATACCGAAGATTATAAGGCTTCTGGGTGTGTCAGTGAGGGTATGTCTAGGAATGATTGGCATGTAGTGAAGTGAAGACCCTCCCTCAGCGTGGGCAGCACCATCCAATAGGCTGGAGACTCTGATGGAATAAAAGTTGGAAGAACAAGGAAGCAGTAGCAGATGTAAGCTCAATGAATTTTTGATTGCTGCTGTGGTCCTTGGAGGATAACAGACTCTCACTCCTTCACTTTTCCAAGTAGACTCTGCTAGTGATTCTCCAGGAAGTTTCCAGAAGCCTTCAGTCTTGGACTAGGGTAGCATCATTGATCCCTCTTGTTCTGAGGCTTCAGCACCTTGGACTGCACAGCTATTGGTTCCTCCAGCTCACCAGCCTGCAGACGGCCATTATGGACTATCCAGCTTCTGGCCGTGTAAGGCAATCTAATAACCCCCTTTTTAATAATCATATCCCCTGTTGGTTCTATTCCTCTAGAGTACCCTGACTAATACAGTAGGACTGTGGGAGCTGGACATTGACTCCCATGAGTCACTACTGTAGGGATATACTTGGTAATTAATCCTCCCTTGTAGCTCACCTGCTGCACAGGTGGGCAAAGCTGACTTCATCAGCCAGAGAAAGGCCTCAAAGAAATGCTTCTACTGCAGAGGTTTCTTCTTAATTGGAAATATACCTTACAGAGCACTGCTACATAGCAATGCTACATAATACCTACATAACACAGAGGGAAATTTTCTTCTTTCTCTGTTTCCTTAAAAGGACAAATCAGGAAAAGTGACAAACATCCATCAAAAGCAGAATAGGAAAGATCCTTATTAGGTCTTTGGTTTTTATTCTTTTCAATATTTGAATTTACAAATACTTCCTAGAAATAACTAATGCTGAAGGAAGCATTTAACTTTTGACACTTTTATTCCATGAAGTGGAATATGATATTCTTATCATATTTTTACATCTTTCATCTAACTCTGAGAGATGACTTGCAAAGTAAGGGAGGTAGTATCTGTTCTTCTAACTTCTAGAACATTCTAAACCTCAAAACAGAGAGCCTGCATACTTAAATCTCAGTTGAAACTGTAGGGTCAAGACAGCAGGAGTAGCACAGAAATAAGAAACTTCTAGAAGCAACAGTTCTTCTCTGAAGTATGTGTGGGATTTTCTCTTATTGTAGGAAAGTAGGATTGAATGGATTATGAGGAAGCAAGGAATAGAAGACAAACCCTACTGAGAGCTGGACTTTTCAGGAGTTGTCAAAACAGCAGCTAATCTTTGGTCCAGGAAGTGACCCAGAAGGCCCATGATGCACTTCAGTCGGCCAGAGGTTCCCCTCACCAAGGACACTGCCCTTCTTAGGAAAACATGGATATTAATATTATTTTCTGTTGACAGCACAGTTGAATGCTAAGATAAATTGAGTCATTTATTTTCCAGAATATACTGCAGTGACTATATATTTATATACATACAACATTTTCTTTACCATTCATCTGTTGAAGGACACCTAGTTTAGCTATTGTGAGTTGAGCTCCTATAAACATTGATGTGGCTGTGTCACTGTAGTATGCTGTTTCTTTTACTGTGCAAAAGTTGCTTAGTTTGGTGTAATCCTTTTGCTTTTGTTGCCTTTGCTTTTAGGGTCTTATCTTTAAAAAAAATAGCCTACATTGATGTATTGAAGTGTTTACGCAGTGTTTTCTTCTAGCAGTTTTCATAATTTCACATCTTTTACATTTAGATCTTTGATCCATTTTGAGTTCATTTTTGTAAATGGTGAGAGACAGGAGTCTAATTTCATTATTCTGCATTTGGATATTCAGTTTTCCCAGCACCATTTATTGAAAGGACTGTCCTTTCTCCTAGTATGTTTCTGGCACCTTTGTCAAAGGTGCTATAAATGCAAGAATTAATTTCTGGATTCTCCATTCTGTTTCACTGGTATGTGTGTTGGCTCTTATATCAGTACCATGCTCTTTTTGTTACTATAGTTCTGTGGTGTGTTTTGAGGTCAGAGATTGCAACATCTTCAGCTTTGTTCATTTTGTCCATAATTACTTTGACTATTTGTGGTTCCCTCTTTTTCTTTCTCTCTCTCTTTCTTTTTCTTTCTTCTTTCTTTCTTTCTTTCTTTCTTTCTTTCTTTCTTTCTTTCTTTCTTCTCTTTCTTTCTTTCCTTCTTTCTTTCTTCTTTCTTCTTTCTTTCTTTCTTTTTCTTTCTTTCTTAACATGGGTGATACTGATAAGAACAATGATGGAAAGTGACAGATATTTTATTTTTCTAGTTTCCTCATTTGCCTAACAATATAACTTAATCCACCAGCATAGAAATTCTGGCACCACATCTACATATTTGAGAATGAAGAAACAGAAAAAATATCAGAATATTCTTGCTACTTATCTTCAGGGTAAGGAACAATTATTCTCCCAAAGTAGAGGGCAGAGTCCTGAGATGATGAACACCATTTACTGGAAATGCTTCTTCAGTTCTTGCTCATAAAGGCTCCCATGACCTCAGAATGTAAAGAGTATCTTTTCACTGCCAGAAGGTTGGATTCCCCATGAATTTTGAATGTGTGGTTTATTTCACTCTACACTGAGTCCTCAATAAAAAGAGAATTGGGAATTTCAAAGAGTAGAGAACCCGAACTTTCTGTAGCACTTGAGACTCCATGAATGTACACCAAAAGCACAGCACACACTTACTGATGAATTCATCCCTTGCTCAAAAGGCTTCTGATAATTTATTGGTAGCTTTGATTGCATTATACTTTGGGGGCATGCATTCCTGGACAGTCACAATGAAGCTGTATATCCAGTGATAGATGTTGGCATGGTGTCTAGGCAAAAGTCAAATCTCAGGAGGTACTTACTATTCCTACACGGACTATGAGTCCTCAGAAATGAAATCTATATTCTGGAAAATAAGTGACCCAATTATCTAGCATTCAACTGCAGTGCTGTCAACAGAAAATAATATTAATATCCATGTTTTCCTAAGAAGGGCAGTGTCCTTGGTGAGGGGAACCTCTGGCAGGCTGAAGTGCACCATGGGCCTTCTGGGTCACTTCTTGTTATTACAGAATGGAGGGGAAATCATGGATGAGTCAGTGAAGAATTAACTGCCCTTTTACAATGAATCTAGGAAGTTCTAACAAATAATCAGTATGACTGAATAACCCTGTAGATCCAGTTAGACTAAAACCAGGAACCCAGAAGAAAGCAGTGCAGGTTCAGCAGAGACCTTCCAGAGATAGGTAAAAGGACGATCTTCCTGTTGATTTGGATCCTGCTTGGTTAATTGCCTGGGGAGTTTTTCATTTGAGAATCAATGGTTTCAGGAAGCACATGACTCAGTCATATAATTCAGCTTCTCACCCAACAGAGCATCTCTATGGACAACCCCTCAGCCTCCGTATGATGGGATCTTGGATACCTTTCCAGGAGAACATTTCAGTTTTGTACAGATTCGCTTATTTCGTGACTGTCGTAAAAGAACATGACTCAGTTTCACAGGTGGAGAAACATATCTATAACGACCCCCTGTAGGATTATCATACCCAATTTTTAGAATTGTAGTTTTCCTCCTAATGAACAGAGATACAATATGACAGACACAGAAATGCTTTAGTATTCTTCTTTGTTAGGGAAAATAGTGCTTTCCCTAACAAATATTGGTCTAGTACATCTACTAATTTTAGATAAAACTAGAAGTGATTTCTCCTTCCCATGTATTCCTATTAGCTTGACAATCAAAATGGCAGTTAGGGTACATGTAGCCATCTCAGCTCCCCTACTAGATGGTTTGTGCCCTCAATGAATTGATAACCATAATCTAGACTTGGTTGGTAGTGAACCAGGGAAGGCAAGGATTAGGGGATTTCGCTAATTAGTGATCTCAGTAGTTCAATTTGTGTCTTACTCTTTTATGAAGATTTGCTTCCCCAATTGAACTGCATGTTCCTGAAGGGCAGGAATTACTTCTTATACTGCCCAGGAATTACTTCTTATGTGCTTGATAACTGTTTGTAGAAAACCATGTTGTAGGTGGCGCACTGTACATTGTTAAGGAATTAACACAGTTAACAATGACCATCAAGCTCTTGGTTTTACACTAACAAAGCACCACAATACAAAGAGTATACTGCATTTATTTAACCTCATAAATTATAACCCTTTAACATATGTAAAAGTTTCATATTTTTAAAGTGCTCTAATGAAATTTATTGTTTTAAACAAGAAGAGGGAAATGGTCTTTAAAAGACATTTAATTTTTAGTGGAAAGCAATATTGCCAAAACGTCATGTGTATACTTGAGTAACAATTTGTTCATCTTCTTCAAGACATGGGATTTTTTTGCATAAATACATATATAGCACTAACTGCCAAAATGATGGGTCTACGTGGTTGGAAATCAAAATTAGATTTGCTGTTAAACTTGTCCTGATGGTGTCTTGAGTCAAGAATGACCTTGAATGGGGAAGGGAAGCACATCAGGTCCTCCCTCAGTGCTTTTGAAGGTGAGTTCCCTTGCTGGGTGGTAGCCTGAGGTTAGTGGTCAGGGCAACCATTCAGACTGACAGACCCTTGGACTTCTGTGGCTTCAGAAACAGGGACAGGGATGTGATTGACTTGAATATTCTTCAGACAGCCAAAAAATGATTTCCACACAGGGAGTTTCAGTGTCTTCAAATTGGCTGAAAGAGAAAAGCCAGAGACACTGGGTGGGTAGTTCATAGCATCAGATGAATACATCCTAAGGTTTGCAAGAGAATCTTATTAGAAAGAGCTGAAGGAACCCCAGGTCATCCCATCCAGGCAATTTCCCCTCCTTAAACTGACGTCTGACACTGTATCTGCAATAAATTGGCAGCAGGGATAAATTGCTCAAGTTCTTCAGAGGAGATTCCACAGCCTGAATAAATACATAACAACTCTGGACCCTGCTGCTTTTTATGGATCATGAAAGACCTATAAAATTAACAACCAGACTATGCGGAAGGACATAAAACAATGAAGAATGAAAAGGCTCTTACCAGGCAAAATTCCAGCCTTGAGATTGACTCCCTCTCTACCCACCTTATTTTCCCATTCTGTCCCCACAAAGCCTCATAATTTTAGCAGTAAAACTAAATGCCCAGGGAGGAGAGACAAGTTTTTCAGCCCCTTTCCTGATTCTTTACTTACCTCAGGTTTCTGGGTTAATGTAACCTGTTAAGAGAGGCTTGTAAATTATAGGCTTGGGTCAAGGGGAAGGAGCAGTTTGGCCTGGACTGCCCTGAAATGTGCACATGCTTAGAGCAAAGGGCCTCCCCATCTTCACCACCCAGTCACAGGCTGCCCTGTTAATTGCCCATCTGCTGGGCATTATATATATTGGGTTAAGAAGAAAAGTTAAGAGCCAAGATGGAGTAACATGGTTGTAGAAGAAATCAGAACCAGAGTTACCTGGGACACCTCCAATGTGTAGTGACCCTTGGGTGCTGTCAGGCAGTAATGTGAGCTGTCCAGCTGTGTAGCTGCTGTCTGTGTCCAGTTCCAGGTGCAGGATGTGTTGCTTGATGGTGACTGGAAAGGCAAGAAAGGAAGCTGGTTGGGTCTGTCACATGAGACCCCTTCCCACTGCAAAACACCTGCATGATTGTGTCACCATGGGCTTCATTTTACCTCATCCCCACAGGACCCATGGGACCACTGGGTGTAGGCATTCTGCTAGCTTCAGGATAAATTCAACTTTTTATACTAGGCAGTGTTAATCCTTACAATGAATCTACATTATCATTCCCAGATATGAGACTGTGACTCTCCATGACCTGAGCAGAAGTCCTGGTTCTTAAGAGCTGGGATTTGAGTCCTGGTCTCCCATTTCCAGAAGTCAAATTTACTTCATTATTTTCTACTGATCTCAGCTACTTTCTATGAAGGCACTGATTTCTGAAAACTGACACCAAAGACAGTGACACAGTTTTGACCGCAGATATCAAAGTCCTTGCATGTTGACAGTCTGAGCTAATTGCAATGTAGTTAGCTTTCAGAGTAATCAAGAAAAGACCACTTTTCATAAAAGGCATTTTGCCAATACAGGCTCACATATCTCTAAACTAATATCCACAGGTTATTAATAAATAACAGATTCTATTTGAGGGGGTAGGGCTGCTCTTTACCTTTGCTTTGTCTAAGTAGTTTGCATTAACATTAAATGATTGTTAAAAATAATACTACAAGGAGCTTTAATAATATAATAGTAAAAGCAGAACATTCACTATGCATTAGACACTAGGCCAAGCACTTTACACACATTATCCCATTTCTTGTTCACAACCATTTTTATCTCAATTTTACAGATGAGGAAACTGAATGTAAAGAACACTTAAGTAGCTTAGCTTGCTCAAGGTCACACAGGGTAAAGGATAAACCTGAGATTGAACTGACTTCAGAGTCCCAATCTGAATCACAATGTTAGATTACCTTGAAACCACCCCCCCACACACACACACAAAAATGCAAAAATGAGGTATCTCATGGAGAGCTGGAGGCAGCAGCCTTAAACTATTTAAACACAGTTGGGATTGAGAATGGACACTTTAACCCGCTGGGTTGATCCTGGTTATGCATTATGGATGGATGAACTGAAGCTGCCTTTGGGATATTCAATCCAGAAGTAAGGAGAGTGTTTTAGTATATGAACAACAGGCTACTGGATGACATACCTGCCACTGAGTGCCACTGTCCATCACAAAGAGACTGCTTTGGTGTGACTGATGTCAAGATCCCACCTGCTCCGCTGTCCATAGCGGCAGTGACCTGGAACACACATGCATTTTGCTATTTCCTTCCAAAGGTAAGTGGAGTCAACTTTCCCCTGCCCCCTTTCCTTTCCCTTTCCTTCCCTAAACCTGGTCATGCAGACAGCCTAAAAGTATGTTGAATATTAGTTCCCAGCTCCTGTACCAGGTGATCACGTGGGATCTAAGGCTCCTGAAAAATCCTTCAGCTGCATCCCTCCCATGCAAGCAAGCTGCAAATTCAGGCCCAACTTGACCTTGCTAGCAATGGCAGTAAGCTATTCCCTCCCAATCCAAACTCTGTCCCCATCCGCCCTAGTCAAAGGTTACTGATGAATACCAACCATCCTCCTTAACAGTTAATATGTGACAATGGATCTGTTTAGGAGATCATGTGAAACTGGAAGGCAAAAATTCTGGTGGAGGTTTACACTTCGTTGCAATGGTCAGATAATAATAATAATAACCCCATGATGCATTACAGCTAGAGTATCTCATCCAAAACGTTAAACAAGCCAACAGATTGTCTTTGTACTGGGCATGTATCTGGCATTGGTCACTCAACATGTTTGTGTAGAATCCCATCTTCCGAATCTCTAGGTCAGGGGCCCTTTGGAATCGTCCAAGGGTTGAATTAAGGTGAATGAAAATGAGAGGACAAAAGACATTGTCATTGTGAATAATTTACATTTAATCTGCCTGTATTAGATGGGGCAGTCTGTTCATAGGCAACTCTTGAGGTAAACAATGTTATTGATGGAATAAAGGTCATCAAGTCTTGATTTTGTTTTCTTGAGATTACTTCCTATTCATAACCTCCCACTAAACACCTTCCCAACCCCTCCTCTGAAAAGCCAGCCTTGTCCCATCTACCCACAGATGGGTAGTTGCTTATTCCTCTGGGTGACTGGAGATCTGCTCAGACTTAATGGTTTCAACTCCAGTAAAATTTTTTCCAGGGGCTAGGGATGTAGCTCACTGGTAAAGCACTTGCTTAGCATGTAAGAGACCCTGGGTTCAATCCTCAGCACTGCGTGAGTGTGTGTGTGAGCACACGCACACACACACACACACACACACACACACACACTGAACTAGGAGTTTGGTCCATTTTATTCTCTTCTTGCACTTTTGTCACATTTAAGAGATGTGGAAGGATGGAGATGAAAAAAAAAAAAACAAAACGGCACAGCATCAATCTTTGCCTTGAGGGCTATGAGAGGCTTCCTGGAAGAATTTTTCAAGATACTTCTCTGAGAAGAAAGGAGGACATACTGCATGGTTGAGAAGCCTGGGAGTGATGAGAGGGGAGAGACAGCAATAGCATAAACCGAGGAAGGAATCCATGAAAAACCAAAGGACAGCCCGTGCGGGACCCAGCGACCAGCTTGGCTGTGGGGAGCAGAGGGCTGGAATGGTGTAGAGAGATGAGGGGGATCCAGAGCTGGTTCCATGGACACAGGACATGCAGACATGTAGATAGCCAGTAGGAGGACAAACCCTGTCGATTCTGGCCCTACACTTCTGAATTAAAGTAGAGATGTGATGAAGGTGAAGGGAAGGAGGGAAATGAACATTTATGGGGTACATGGTGGCCCTAGGAAATAAGAATTATTATCCACACTTTATAGATACTGCAAGGGAGCTGAGAGAGTTTAAGCAAGTTCCCTAGGGCCCTACAACTAAGTGGTGTGTCTGGAATTCAGCCCAACTTGTTAGAATTTCCTGGTTTTGAAAATGAAGAGGAGAAAACACGATGACAAATTACTTGCTAAGGGAAAACAGGAAGGGAGCCCCAGAGCCAGTTCTCCTCAATATAAGATCAGCTCCAGCTTCTCCCATAACTTCACCTACCATGGTCTCCAGAAATGGCATCTGGTTGCCATCTACCCTTCCCAGGTCATCAGACTGTCACATACCTTTCCTGCCTCCATATAAACACTTAAGTGCTGTCCTGGTTGACTTCCGATGTGTATGAGAATTCCAGTAAGACTTCTGGGGCGGATGCTGAAGATGAGCTTAAATTCTGGCCCCAACAACACAGAATTAGCTTAAAAAAAAACACAACACACAACAGTTAAAACATCGTATTTAAAGAATAAAGATGGTTCTCAAGACTTGGAGATGTGAACTCTACTAAACTGCTCCTTACCCAGGATGACATGGCCTCCTCCTTGGGAGAAATAAATGCCTTTCTCTAAAGAGCCCCCCAAGCAAGGAGATACCCCAAAGCTTGCGGAAGGGGAATCCAAGGGCGTTAAATCCAACTGAAAGTTCCTCAGGCATCCCACAAAGCTGTTTTGGGGGAGGTTCTGTAAGAAGCAGAAAAGAAAGAATTCATTATTAGAACTCTCAGAAATGCAGGGGTAGCCAATGTTAAGGGGCACTTCAGTCTGTCGGCAAAGGAAGATTCATTCATCCTGCTTCAAAAAGTCAGGTGGGCCTGACTGTGCCATTTGGCTTCCTGCCCAAATGTCAAGAAAAACCTGCATACCAGATGTGTGGTGGGTGGTCCAAGGTGTCACCAAACCAAGCAGTGTGTGTAGGAGGGAGGGGCAGTGGAGGCTTCCAGCTTGTGCTGGAAGAAGAACAAGGAGCATTGACCTGATCATGGTCCACACAGACTGAGCCACACAGAGAAAATTTGCCAGCCCACAGTTCACGGGGCTCATCATCTCTTTGCAGGTATAAACCACTTCTTTGGGTTTCATGAGCCAATGTGCTAGCTTAATGCAGGGCAGCTGATTGAAAAACGAGGCCAAAATGTTCCAAAAATAATAAAGTGCAAAACAGCTCCCTACACCATTAGGCTCGGTGTCCTACCCACAAATCACGAATGCTATGGAATTAAAATAAGACTCTGTGTGCATCATCAGTGGGCTTGTGGGGAGCTCCTTGCCTGCCTGAAGCTGGCCTGGAACTGGGGCTCCTCACCTGGGCCCAGGGATGGGCTTCCCAGGATTTGTAACCCCTTGTATTTTATACTAGATGTTCTCATTTTTCTGGGGAGAAGGACCATAAGAATCAGCAATATTCTCAAAACATTCATAAAATTCTAACAAAAAAAAGCAGTTTAAGAATCATGGAATAAAATCCCTTCCCTTCTACAATAAATACTTCTAGGACCCTGGAATCTAGACATAAAATAGGTGGTAGTTTTAAGAGAAAATGGTGGTATTAGAGATGCATGTGATACCAGTGTCAACCATAAGCTGGTGATTGACCTCCTCAAGAAATTTTTAGTTTCTTAAGATTTGTTATGCTGTTGCATGACATGAAAGACCTGTGTCTGAAACCAAGTGCAGATTCCCCAGGATGAGCTGTAACCTGCTACTGAATCCCTGAGGACTGAGTATGGTTCTGGTGTTCCATAGCACCAAGGTTGGTTCCAAGCACCAACCTTAGAAAAGATATGGAAGAGGGCTGAAACAATGGTTTATACCCTCAGGTTGCAGGAGGGCCACAAAGTAAACCTTCACTGTTAAAATACTCTCAGTGGGTGCCACATTTGCCCAAATGTTGGGAAGCCAGGAACTTTGGATGGTGTAGAGGAAAATGGGATGGGAGGAGTTGGGGGAAGGAAAGATAGTAGACTGAGATGGACAGTATTACCCTATGTATATGTAAGAGTACATGAATCCTGTGAGTCTACATTGTTTACAACCATAGAAATGAAAAGTTGTACCCCATTTGTGTACAAAAAAAATGTGGAAAAATACTGCCATGTATTAAAAAAAAACCTACAAAATATTTTAAAGAAACAACTAAAAATATTTTTTAAAAAAGTTATTTTAATGAATAAAAATAAGATACATTGTCTACTCTAATTTTAAAAACATTGATAAATTAAAAAAAAAAGGAGAGAAGATGACTTTAAGAGAATCTATTCAGGTCAAAAGAATGCCCAAATTGTGCCCTTGAATGGCTACCTCCTCCTATGGTTTATCTGAGAGGCAAATAAATACAGAGGGTCTGGAAAAGTGAACATTAGTATTGAGGATCCCCTTTAGCACTGAATATATTATATATGTTACATATACTGTATACACATATCACATTATAGTATATGTATGTTTTATATTATGATATACATGTAAAAGTTACTGTATATAATAAATTAAGATAATATTTTCTTGGTGTTTGGGGTTCTGGCTTGGCCCTATGCCCTGGTCAAAATGCAAGTGGGTAGGCTGTGCCCTGTGGAGACACCTTGGCTTTGGCTAGTTCACCCTGAGTTCTAGAGTCCAAGCTGGTAAAGACCTAATATGATATTAGATATTATGTCCCTTTAATTATGTCCCTTTCTAGGTTCACATTTGAGTCTGTGCCCTTCCCTGTCTCACCAAAAACAAACACACCAGAAGGTGCCACCAGCTCTTGAGGAAAGGAGTAGAAGTTATATTTAGGTGAAAGACAGCTCCCAGGCCTGAGTTATTGACCATTTTACTAACTCTGTAGGAGAAAATGGAACTCTGGGAGAGGAGACAGATGCAGGAGGCCACCCCATGTATCACAGGTGTGATTCGCCCTCTGGCAGGAAGGGAGGAGAGAGGTAGGGGGAGGGTGTGTCCACAGCTAGCTCTAGAACATGACAAACCCCAGAAGAGTGCCTCGCCTCCCTGCAGACAGGGAGTCCTGACTGTCCTTAGCTGGCCAAGTTTGGTTCTTGAGATATTATGTTGTTTCATACACCGAACAACATTCAAGGAAATGTTTAGTCACTTAATTTTCACTTTTCCTTTCCGTGTCTGAAAGCAGGCTCTCTAGCATGAGCTACACCCCCAGCCCTCTTCCTTTGGTATTTTTCTTTCTGGCCCCCTGGTGAGGACAAGAAACACATGTCAGCTTTGTGCTAATATACCTTCAAAAGCCCGTGGTCACTTAGCGAGCTCCTTTTTCTCCAAATGAAGAGTGTATAGACCATTATATCCAGTTAGACTTTAATAACTCTGTTTTATTTTTGCATATCTGTTTTTATGGCTACCAACTCTTTATGGCAAAAGATATTGGTTTCCATTTATGAGACAGAAAAAAAACCCTTAAAAGCACACTAAAATTCAATAGCGAGTTAAGCGAGCACAAACCATGAAGGAAATCCTTTGCCTAAGCACAGCAAGGACAGTGAGGGTGGCACAAATTAGCCTGGAATACATTATCTTAATTCAAAATCTCTGTAGGTCTGCAACCTTAAACCTGTTTTGCTGGAAGAGAAGCTGAGACTCATGGGTATAAAGCCATGCAGAAGGCCCCATATTCAGTTCCTCAGGGTCTGTGTCTCAAACTGCACCTTAAAAAAGAAAAGCTTGAGCGTGGGGAGTGGGCACCTTCCCTGTGGGTTGTGAACATTAGGTATGTAAAAAAGTCATTTAAAGTATTTTGAAATTCTTAAATATCTCATCTAATCAGAATGGTTATAATATACAGTGGATTATTTTAAATTTATAGTTACCTTTGGCTTCCCTGATGGAGACGATCCCAGGTAAACCTGTTCTTTGGTGCTGATGGTGGAATTTCCAGGCAAACTGCCCTCCTGGGCCCTCAGCCCATCCACAACCAAGCGCCCCTTTCCACCATCTTGCCCAAATGCCACCTTCAGAGGAAAGAGAATACATGAATCAACTCTTTACCTCTGACAATTGATGCTGTATTTTATTAATGGTCATAGGAAGCTAACCTTCAGCTAGCTTTAAAAAAATCAGATGTTTTCTTCCTGTTTATGACCATCACCATGATTCTGTGAGATTATATTAGGTGTTGAATACATTGAGCAAAAAGGGTGAGCTAAATAATGCTCAAAACTGAGCTAAAGAAACAGATACAATGAATTTGGAAATTCAAATAAAAGATGAACAACCAAAGGCACAGAAACCAACAAATGTCTTTGCAACTAAGAGAAGGAACAGTTTGCGTAGAGCTGAGGGGTGGACGTCATCCCCTGCCCTTAGGCAGGGCTCCAGAGCAAGTGGAAACCACTTCTCTGCTGCCAAGAGGGGCAAGTATTTTCAACTCATTAGTACAAGTCAGGATCCCTGGGTGCTAGTGTGGATTCTGCATCTCATGGTTATGGGACTTTCATTAATTGGCCCCCTACTGTCTGCAGACACCCCTGGTAGAGTATGTGATTGTACACTGCCCCCAAGACATTTAAAATAGAGCTCTCAGTCTTCTCTGGCCCTAAACAGCTACCTCTCTGGCCACATCCACCTCCTCTCTAGCTTCTCCATCTCAGTAAATGCCCTGCTGTTGACCCAACTGCTAGCCTAAATCCTCCCCTCATGCAGTCCCCCAGCCAGCCTTCTTGCTCTGCCTTCAGAACACATGCAGCCACCCATCTCTCTCCACCTCCACCTCCAGGTGAAGGCCAGGGCATCCATCTGGCCCCCAATTCTACTCTAACTCTCCTGTTGTTTCTTCAACTAAATAGAGTTTAAAAAACAAACAAACAAACAAATCTGTTCAAGTAATTCTGCTTCTTCACTAGCTTAAGTCCCTTCAAAAACTTCAGAGACCCTTGTAATAAAATCCAAAGTCCTTAGCTGGTTTTCAAGACTTAAATGATCAGGCCCTACCTCCTTCTCCAATCTAACTGTTTTGTAATTTTCTCACTGAGCTAACTTCCAACTCAAAGTCTTTACAATAGCTGTTCCCTCTTCTGTTTCCCATAATTTCATCTGAGGATCACTTCCTGCTGGAGGCCTTTCCTGATTACCTGACCTAAGATATAAGATAGCCTCCCTACCCTGCTTTGTCGTTTCCTGATCTTGCTCTAGTATTTTCTCAAGACACCAGTTTCTGACATTAGGTTAAGGATATTTTTGTTTATATGCTCCAAGAGAGCAAGCAGCTCATGAAACATTTGTTGAATGACTGCGAGGAAGTCATTCACTTGAATCAAGTCAAGTCACTTGAGTTTTCAGAGTACCAGTTCCTTCATCTGGAAAAGAAATAAAAAGTTCTCTTCTGGATTTATACTGTATTTTTTGACATCTGGGATGCCTTCGGGCCAAAGCTGGGATTCTAGGGTGTAGATCTTCTCTTTTTAAAACGTTCTTCTGTTTTGGAAGGAAGGTGGGAGATGTGGGTAGGCATACTTATGTTATGGGGAAGGCAATTTCAGGTCCAGAAGGGATCCAGAAGCCTGGAAATTGGCCCTGTAGGAGAGCAATGACCCAGGAAGCAGGCCAGGGGAGTGAAGTAGCCCAGGAAGGTGTGGAGGGGACCGAAGAACAAGGGTCAAGTCCACCTTGGCACATGGACTATTGCCCACACAGGGCATGTGCAAGCAGTCTCCAGTTGCAAGACGCGGATGCTCAGGGCCTCCAACCACACCAGCTCTTCCCTATGCCCATGCCTTGGTGCCTGAGAAGAGTGATGAGACTCCTGGTTTTGGCTACTTGGACAGTGAATTATGCAACAATTAGAGGTACAGTTGAATGCCCCTTATCTAAAATGCTTGTTACAGAGTTCAGATTTTGGAATAGTCACATCCACATAATGGGATATCATGGAAATGGGACCCAAGTCTAAACACAAAATCCATTTATGTTCCCTATGTACCTTATACCTGCAGCCTGAAACTTGGTATGATACTTTTAGTGTGCCTGTGTTTTGACTGTGAATCATCACAAGAGATCAGCTGTGGAGTTTTCCACTTGTGGTGCCAACTCTGTTTTAAAAATCTAAAATTTTCCCAGTGGCTCTGGAGGCTGAGGCAGGAGGATCGCGAGTTCAAAGCCAGCCTCAGCAATGGTGAGGTACTAAGCAACTCAGTGAGACCCTGTCTCTAAATAAAATACGAAATAGGTCTGGGGATGTGGCTCGGTGGTTGAGTGCCCCTCAGTACAATCCCCAGTACCCACCCCCCAAAAAAGTCTAGGATTTTGACACATTTGGACACATTTTGGATTTGGGGGTGCTCCACCTGAAGTAATGCAGCTCCAGCTCTTACCATGTGCCACTTCCCATCATTGTATTTCTCTTTGGTTTTGAGCCTCAGTTTTTTGCCTTCTGCTTCCAATGCAAAGACCAGGTGTCCCTTTGATAGATAAAGAGCCATGAAGGAGTTCATGGTGCCCATGTAAAACACCAGCCCTCTGGTGGATGTTGTCTGCACGTCCACAGCAAACTGGGATCTGTAGGGAAAGGGCAACAGGCAAGGAAGGAAAATAGAGGTTTTTAGTATTTCTCAGCTTCTCTGATCTTGGAGATGGGCGAGAAGCAAACACTGAAACTCCCCTTTTTCAAATGCATAAGTGAGGCGCCATGCTTGAGACCCTGGGTTCAGTTCCCAGTGCTACAACAACAATAAAAAGTGAAACAAACTAACTGACCTGTCTCTCTGGGAACTTTCAGGAGATATTCTAATCTAACTATTAATAGTTTTTGGTACAAATTCTTTACCACTTGGGGGAATAATGTAGCACCTCTATGTAGCTGGTGGTATAAGTCCTAATATGTGGCAAGAAAGGACATGCCTGGACTTTAAAAAAATTATATTAAGAAAATTAGGGTAAGATTTACATAATATAAAATGCACAACTTTAACCACTTTAAGCATACTGTTCCATAGTGTTAAGAATATTCAGCCGGGCGTGGTGGCGCATGCCTGTAATCCAAGCGACTTGGGAGGCTGAGTCAGGAGGATCACGAGTTCAAAGCCAGCCTCAGCAACTTAGCGAGGCCCTAAGCAACTCAGTGAGACCCTGTCTCTAAATAAAATACAAAATAGGGCTGGGGATGTGGCTCAGTGGCCGAGTGTCCCTGAGTTCAATCCCTGGTTCCCAAAAAAATAAAATAAAATAAAAAAATTAAAAAATTAAAAAAAGAATATTCATAATAGCCAGGCTCAGGTCTGTAATTCCAGTGGCTCAGGAGGCTAAGAGAGGAGGACCGTGAGTTCAAACCCAGCCTCAGCAAAAGTGAGGCACTAAGCAACTCAGTGAAACCCTGTCTCTAAATAAAATACAAAATAGGGCTGGGGATGTGGCTGAGTGGCCATGTGTCCCTGAGTTCAATCTCCAGTACACATTTAAAAAAAAAAGAATATTCATAATGATGTACAGCCAATTTCCAGAATCTTTTCATCTTACAAAACTGAATCTCCCCACTCAACAATCATCCCCTGTTCCTTCTCCCCTCAGCCCCTAGCAAGCACCACTCTACTTCCTGTCTTATGAACTTGATTGCTCTAGGTCCCTCATTTAAGTGCAATCATACATCTTTTTTTTTTTTTTTTTTGAACCAGGGATTGAACTCAGGGACACTCGGCCACTGAGCCACATCCCCAGCCCTATTTTGTATTTTATTTAGAGACAGGTCTCACTGAGTTGCTTAGGGCCTCGCTAAGTTGCTGAGGCTGGCTTTGAACTCAAGATCCTCCTGACTCAGCCTCCCAAGTCGCTTGGATTACAGGCGTGCGCCACCACACCCGGCAAGTGCAATCATACAGTACTTGTCTTTCTGTGACTGGCCTAGCTCACTTAATAACCTGAACTCTTTAAACCCAATGAACATGCATCTTACTTTGTGTATATTCATGGGAAGTGTAGGAGGAGTAGGGGACAGCTTGAATGACAAGGATGTGATTCAAATATTAGATACGCATTTTCTTTCTATAAGACATATAAAGCAAAAAGGCACAGAGGTACAGGGTCACCTTCTTCTACACCCCTCCACATTTCTTTGACCCTTACAGCTCATCTATGAACAAGTGGAATTAGGCAAACATCATGGAGTCAAAACAGAGATTGAAAGTTAATACTAATTTGCATGATGGGTCCTTATTATGTGCCTATCTGGCTAAGCAAGTTTTACATTCTATGAAAACTCACAACTGTCCACCTAACAAATATTTAATGAGCATGTAGCATGTATAAGGACTGTGATAGGCTCTGGGAATGCAGCCCTGGATGTTCCATTCCTTGAGTTGTTTTTGTGTGCACTGAGAGGGCTTCATGAAAGGGCAGCTGATAAATGTGATGGAGACACAGGTATTATCACCCATTGTTATGGTTTAGATATGGGTGACCCCCCACCCAAAACTCATGTGTGACAGTGCAAGAATGTTCAGAGGTGAGATGATGAGATTTTGAGAGCTGTAACCTAATCAATGGATCAATCCACTGGAATGGGTTAACCAGGTAGTAAATGTAGATAGATAGGGTATGACTGGAGGAGGTAAATCATGGGGTGGGGGGTGACTTCAGGGTTTATATTTTGTCCCTGGTGAATAGATCTCACTCTGCTTCCTGACTGCCATGTCCTGAGCTGCCTTTCTCAGCCAAGCCCTTCCACCATGATGCTCTGCCTCATCTTGGACCCAGAGCTATAGAGTCAGCTGTCCATGAACTGAACCTCTGAAACCATAAGCCAAAATAAACTTCTCCTTATCTAAGTGGCTCTTATCAGGTATTTTGGTCACAGTGATGAAAAGCACACTAAAACACCTATTCACTGTGGTTAACGTCTTGGGACACACAGGGCAGAAACTAGGTTCATTCTGTTCACAACTATTTCCCCAGAGCCTCGTACACAGTAGGCATTCAATAAAAATTCATTTGGGTTAAATAATAAATGAAAAATCTGGAGGCAGAACCTGGAAATGGAAGGAAAAAGTACACTGTTAATTCTCTTTGCTTTTTAATACCATGAGGCCAAGATGCACATTTATTCTTCAGATTACCAAGTTTCCTAGAGGGCAACATTCTTCAAAATGAAAAAGAAATTCATATTTGTTAAATTAAACCACCCAGATGGTAACACTGCTCAGTGTTTCTCCTGGTGTCTGTGTGCCAGTGCGGAGGGTTGGAGAATGAGGGCTGGCCAATTTGCCAACTTAAGGAGGATGCTGGAACTTGCTCCAGAATGTAAAGTACTTTGCATATGTGGGCTTGGTGATCAGACTTGACATTTATTTCCTAGCACCATTTCCTAAAGCAATTTTCTTTCAGAAAAGACTAACTAACACTGCAAAAAGGTGGCAGCAGATTCAAATCCCAGTCTCTGATATTGTGGCTATGCATCCTCCTTGCTGGAGGAGGTGAGGGGAGGCTAAACATTTTATAATAATGGGACCAGTTTTAAAAGAGAGTCAAAACACTGCCGGAATGTAAATCAGAATGAGAACAGTAGAATGTTACCAATCTTGTGACTCCCTGAAAATATAATCTGATTGCTATAATATTTGAGACTAAAATAAATTAAAAATTCTATTTGCTAAAGATTCTTCACTTTGCCTTTTAAAAAGTTACTGTTTCCTCTTACAATGGGTAGCTCAGTGTTGGATGCAAAGGTACTGGGCTTGAATCAGAAGAAGTTGCGGATAACTTGCCCCACTAAACATGCTGAAGGAGAAGATGTGTTGGGCAAGGGGCGCTGGGGAGGGCAGAGATGGTGGAGAAGCTGCAATGGGAGAACACAGGGGGCTGGGAAAGGATTTTCAGGGCAGCATGTGCAGCTGCTGTTTCTTTAAGAGAGATGGTTGTCATTGAGGTCATCTTGACCCAGAGGGCAGGGCACTGGGGCATTCCAACTAGGAAATCACCAGAGGAGAGACAAACTGAGGGATAGGCCCCACCCCCTCTGTTTTAGTCTTCCACTTGCACAGATTTGGCAAATGAGGGATCCTGAGACTTTTCCTAGGGCGACTAAAGATCTGGAGCTGCCCTTAGAGGCTTTCCCCTTCAGAACGCCACATTTCAAGCCCTATCTGGCCTTCGCATCTATCTGCCTGTGAGTCACACCCGTGGTTTACTGAGTGGGGTGCTGAGGGCCTGCTTCCTTCCAGGCCATTACCTCTCCTTGCTGCAAGGAAAGCAGCCTCAGCCCCATTTAACCGATGAGCAAACTGAGGTCCAGAGATATGTAGCAGTTTGCTAAAACATGTGAGACAGGCATGGAGGAAAAGAGTTTACGCTTAGAAAAGGGACATTTCATGGTGGCCACAAAGATGTGCTTCCTTTGTGATAACCTGCTATGAGACACGGTATGCTGGCAGCCCCCAGATGTCACACTCTAGGATCTGCAGCAGCACTCAGGCTGCTTCCAGCCAAGGACTGAGTGTGGTCAGTGTACTAGAGCCAGGCCACTGTGCCTGACACTGGGTCCTTCTCAGGGGTGGTCTCTGCTTCGGGGGGCCCCATGGACCTGGCTGACTTCTCAGAGTTGCATTGCAGTATGAGGTCCTTCTAATTGACTCTCCTTCCTGTATCTCTTCCTTCACAGGTGTCTTCAGGACCCTCCCAGCTGCAGGTTCTCTCTGCCTGCATCTGTCCCCTCCCTGTCACCTTTCAGGAGTTTTCCCATGACAAAACTCTTGTGCACCTAACCCCATCGTGGCATCTGGTCTCAGATGAGTTGAGCTGGCATACAGCCTGGGGCCACACAGCCAGTGTGTGGCCAAGCAGGGATTGCAAACCACAAGTTCAAGCCCAGGTCTTTTTGACCCCTGGGCAATGCTCTTTCTGTAGAGTACTCTTAAAGAAATGGTTGGCACCTTTTTCTTTATGTCTCCTTCAAAGGAGGTTCAGGTTTGTCACCTGAAAATGACAAACCTTGTTTTTCTACTTTCTACCAACATGATTCATCTCTCTCCTCCTCCTCCTCCAAAAGGATGCAACTTGTTAGCATAAAAAGTGTAGATGCATTCTCTAAAAATGATCTATCTGGTACTGAGGCTACCTAAAAAGAATGATTTTCCTTTCACTGCTGAATGCAAGAGAAGAAAGGTGATTTGTCACTGAAATAAATAGCAGCTTTGGAAAAAAAATTAGCCTTATTTTTAGAACACTGTCAATTCTAAGCCAGAGCTGAGCTGATTGTTTCAGGCCCAAAGCAGCACACTGTCACGTTTGCAATCCAGTTGTGGGGAAGAGCAGATGGAAGGCATTCATGCTCCCTGTCCCGTGCAGGCTGGCACCTCTCGTCACACAAATGGCAGTGCCACCTTCATTAGTGACAGGTGCATGGTGTCATACAGCTAGACTTCCCCGGGGTAGAATTGTAGTAGGGTTCTGAGTTGGCACTGAAGCAGGAAAATTAAAAAATACCTTGGTTTCAGCAACTCCTGGGGAAGTATGAATAGCAAGTGGCTGGAAGGACTGTCCCCAAACTGCAGGGCTCCTTGACTGGTCTGGGTCTGCAGAGGCAGTGGGCAAGACTTCTGATCTTGCCACACCTCCATGCTCCTCGGGGAAGCCACTGGTGCGTCTTGTAACAGCTGCATGGGAGAGGAACAGAAAATTAGGACAGCTAGTTATCAGGTGAAAGAGAACATTTATCTTGCCAAGTGCCTGGGTCAAGTTTCACTCTTCACTCTAAGATGTGGATTCAATGGAGAAGTAGAAGAGGCAGCAAATAATCCCAAGGGATGGAAGTTCCTACTGAGAACCCTTCCTGTGAGTCTCTGAGTGACAGGAAGGCCAGAAGAGAGAGTCAGCATGCATTCTCAGCTCCTTAACCCTGCCACAGTCAGATCCACCCATCAGTATCTCAGCGAAGCTTTGTTTGGGGGTCTTTTGCCTCCAGGAAGGAGGAAGAGCTCATTCTTTGGGGAAACAGTTTCAGAGAATCTAAACACCCCATTTTTATTGTTTCTTCTTTGGGGAGGATGCAATGTTATTCCCATCCTGTTTAAGTCTGGTCTCTTCAGAAAGCTGCGGGACCCAGGACCCAGGTATCCAGAACCCTTCCCCATGATGGAGTGTCAGAAGAACATGGAGTCCCCTAAGAGAGCTAGCATGTGGTCTGCAGCACAAGGCATCTGGAGCCACAAACCTGCCAACCCCTTCCTCACCATTCACTTGGGCTTTTGCAACAGGACAGTGAAAGGACTGAGAGAAGACACAGAAGGGCAGGGGGACCACACCCTGGCCTCACTTTCATCAGAGTTGACCTGTGCAAGTCTGTCCTGTGTTTCCTCAGCAGTAACAGTTACATCAAGAAGATCAGCTTTGCTAGATCCCCTTGACCACTAATTCTTCCTTAATTCTCTTAATGGTGTCCTTGTCCTTCAAGGAACCCAGGCTCAAAATCTTGGTCATCATGAACACCTGCTTCCTTTGACTCTTTCATGCAGTGTCTTCACATCCTGCTCTTCCTCTCTGTGACGTATTTTGTTTTCGCTTTTCATTTCTAGAACCTCTGTCCTTAAAGTCACCCTGACTCTCTTGCCAGGCTCTTGCAGTAGTTTGCCAATTTGACCCCTTCTCTATAAAATTTTCCTATGCCAAATCATCCCAAAGCCTGCTGCCAGTTTAGCAATCTTTACTTTTTAAAGTAGCTTAAAACACTTCTTTCAATGGCTTTGCATTGACTGTAGGAGAACATTCAAGTTACAAGGGTCCTACCCAGCTCACTGATCAGATGCCAGTGTATGATTCAAGTGACCTCTCTCTAGTCTCCTTTCTCCACCAAATTTCCCACTGGTCACCAAGCTTTCCCTGCCTGTAGAGGCCTGAAAAGCATAGTATTTGAGATTTTGACTCTACCATTTATCCACTGGGTATCCTTGGGCAAGATTTTAAGCATTTCTGAACTCAATTTCCTGCCCCATGAGTTGATATTTTATTTTGCCTTCAGAGGGGTGTGGTGCAAGCTGAAAGAGACAGCATGAAGCCTTGAGAGCATCAGAGAGGATGCTTGCAACGCATCTTGTACCTGTGGGTTCCACCCACATCCTGCCTCCCAGCTTTGGGTTTCAGCTCATGCTGCACAAATATCATGAATCTAAACTCAAACTATGCTCCATGTAGCCCCAGCTCCTGGGTCAGGTCCTCCAGAAAAATTTCCCTGAATCCATGACAG
This sequence comes from Glaucomys volans, assembly GCA_020662805.1. Lineage (NCBI taxonomy): Eukaryota > Metazoa > Chordata > Mammalia > Rodentia > Sciuridae > Glaucomys > Glaucomys volans. Next base: position 88,200 of record JAJEJO010000337.1, on the reverse strand, counting down.
TAAAATCCCTGTTGCACCATTCCTATAGCATGTCCCATCCCTCTCATTGAGGTTTTCTTAATATACGCAGTAATAATAACTAACATGTATTGCATGCTGTAGACCAGGCACTTTCCGAAGTGTTTTGTGTTTATTTCCTCATTTAATTCTCAGGCCAACCTCGTGAAATATTATCACTATTTATCTTCATTTACACTGGCGCAAAGAGACCCACAGAGAGGTTAAACAATTCAAGGGCATGTACCTAGTCAGTGGCAAGGCCCCATGCAAACATAGGAAGTTTGACTCTAAGGTCTATGACATAACTATTAAATTATGTTGCATTGGCTCTGCTATTAGAAGCAGAATGATCTTCTTCTATCTAACCTGGAGCTTGTCTGGAGCAGAGGGAAAATTAAATAATGTATTCAGTGACGTCTCCCACAGAATAGCCCCAGTTCCACCCAGAGACACTGAGGAGTCTCCCATTAACTATCTCCACCTGGATGTTCTAAGTACACTTATCACTCAATATACCACAAACTTCATTTCCCCTCCTTCCCTCTAAATACTTGTCCTCCTATCTCTGTGGTGCTCAGTGGCATCTCCATCTACCCAACAATCCAGATTGGCTGCCAAGGAATTCTCCTGCCTTTCCCTGGTCTTCCAAATCCAATCATTGTCTCAGTTCAATATATTCTATCTTCTAAATAGCTTTGGAATCCATCTCCTTCTTTCCAGACCTACCAGCACTGTGCTGATTTTGTCTCTCAGTAGCTATCAGTCTTACAATGAAAAAACTGAATAGATGACATCATTTCTGAGGGAGCAATTCTAAAACTATTCCCATAGCAGTAAAATGACAACCCTTTGGAATTGAAGAAATGCATTGCTTCTTAAGAGCATGAAACATTTCTTATGTATTATCTGTTCACACGCCACCAAATTATTGTCCAGCAAGGAAATACTGATAGATGAGCAGCATGTGGTTGAAATCAAGTGAGAAGTGTGTGGAACAAGGGCAGATTGCTCTTAAGACAATCTCCTGGGTTGGAATTTTGCCTTCACATCCTACCTGGGGGAGCCTGGGCCAATTGCTCACCTGTCTAAACCACAGCATCCTTTTCTGTAAGATGTGCCTATTAATAGTACTTACCACAAAGGTTAAGGATTTAGTAAGAAAGTCTACTTGGAGGACTACTCTAATGCCTGATAGATCAAGGGTATTCAGGTTTATTCATTGATTGTGACCTCAGAGCCTGTGAGGTTGCACTGCTGACCTCAGGCAGAGCGAGGAATTCCTTAAATCCTAACCTTGCGTTCAATTCATGACATTTTCACTCTTCCACACCAGGAATGGCATTTCCTTTCAATCTTTCTCAGTGCTACATATTAGAATCACCTGAGGAGTTTATAAACTTATGATTTGCTGGCCCAGTCCAAGGACCTCTGATCTAATTGGATTAGATGTAGCCTGAGCACTGGGATTTTAAAACTCCTTGGGTATTTCTAACATGCAGTCTATAATACATGTTATTGGCTTCGACAAGGCCTGGGCACATGTAGATAGCTTGTCATAGGAGTTACATTGGGGTAGAGGTAATATCCAAGGGCAAGAGAAGGGGTGTGGACCCTATATTCTAGAGAAAATCATTGGACTGCTATAGACTCAGCACAAGTGTCAAAAGAGCATGACATCAGCTACAGAAGGAAAAAAAAAAAGAAAGAAATCCAAATTAAGCTTCTGTTAGCAGCTATTCAGTTGGCTTTAGGGGCAATCATCCCCTTGAACAGGGGAATTGCTGCCCCTTTAAATGACTATGAATAGTCCTTTCAAATTGTCTTTTTGTTTCAGTTGGGGCCCTTTGGAGAAAACCACAAGGAACTGGTTTAAACCAGCCAAGGCCACCCAGGCCGTCTTCTAGGTAACCTAGAGTAAACATTGTTCATTATAATCTCAATATAATGCTAAATTCTCCACCCAGGGAATGGATGTTCCTATCAGTCATTTTCGAACATGTGACATATGAAGACTCATGACTTCCAATTGAGCATGCTCAGGATTGCAGTCCCCTCTACACGGGAGTCTTTCCAGTATGAATGTGCTCGATTTTCCCCAACACACACCCTTCACTTTCTGTGTTGGTGCAGAGGCGCTGTTTTGTGAATGAACCCCAGTGCTCTCCTTTTTTGCTGCAGGCAGGCTATCCTCATCAGTTTCACGCTGAGAAAAGATCACCCACTTCTGGATAAAAACATTGCCCATACACCCTCAGGTGTAGTAATCAACCCCTCTACACTCTTTTGTCTCCTGGCTTTGCACTCATCAAGGGTGAACTTGTTGCCTTGGTTACATTTCTATTTGTTCCCCAACTGTAAACAATGCCAATTTTTTTTTTTATCAAGATACAAAATAAAGGTTAAAAAGAAAACCACTTTGTCATTTGGTGCAATTTGGCTGTCAATGGCCACCAGTGCTGCTGCATGGAGCCACTGCCCAACATGGACCCAGGGATTGCCCACCATCTCCCACCAGGCAGGCTTAGGATCATCCTCTGGGGAGAAGTGAAACTCAGGGTGAGCATCTGACACTTACCTGGTTAATGTTAAAAGTCTTGGCCTTGTTAAACCTTGTGGAACCTTTGAGCAACATTAGAAAAGGTGGCTTGTTTAAAGTGCAGCCTCCCAGGGACACGTCTCTCTTGGTAGATGTATTGGCCAAATCCAGGACTTCAGGACTCTGTAATGAACTGGAACAAGGGCAGAAGTGGAAGCTGCTGCCAAACTCTCACACATGGAGGAAGACCCACAGGTATAGAGAGTGCATCGTAAAAATAGCAATTCTTACTGTCATGGTGCCTAGGGAAACTTTCATCACCTGCCTGTATACCACATCTACAGACCAGCAGAAGGCTTCAAGAAATGTTTATTGACTTGGATTGTGGCAGGGCTATAATACTAGTTCTTTCTTGGGAATGAGTATCGTAGAAAGAAATGTGAAAATCAAATATGCAGAGAGGGAAAAGACAGGCACCGGCTGATGCAGACTTATGGCAAACACCAGCAAACCTCAAAAGTGAGTTTAGGGAAGGATGTATTGGACTGTGTTTGAGTAGCAAAGTTTCATAGCAAATCTGTTTTATCCCATGTTTGCTGTCTGAGTCTTATGATGGCAGAAAGACTAACCCCCTCCCTGTCTTCTCCATCACTCCTACTTCCTGTTTAAGGAAGATGTTTTATCAAACAGATAGAGATTGAGAACTCTGAGTCTCATCCTGGCCAAGGAGGTTGGTGCCTGATGGATGGTAGGAGGGGAGGTGGCACCATTATGGCAGCCTGCAAGTTCCAGCCCAAGGTGCACAACCAGAACCAGGACTTCCCTCTGCCCTGGAGAGGATTTTGCCTCTTAATTAAACCCAATCATTTAAAATTACAGAAAACAGTTAAATACTTGCATACACAGAAGCACTAAGCTCTATTCTTTCTACTAGAAGTCATGTTCAAATGACTTGATCTCCTATTGGTGATTTGATCTCCTATTACTGCACTGGTTCATGCAATTCCTTGACTTGAAAACTGTAATGAGCTGATCATACCTAATTGCACAATCTTGATTAAAATGAAATAAAACTTTAGTGTGAATATTTTTCAGGATCATAATCGGGAAGCTAATGTGAGTTAGACCTTTTCCAAGATTATATGACAAAGCTGCCCTTTTATAGGGAGGCTGAAGTCAGGAGTTTTTTGTTGTTGGTTTGTTAATGGACGTCTCTTGCCAAAGAGGATATTTGGGAAGTCTGCGGTGTGAGAGGCTTGCACAGTATGTTGATCCATCTAACTTTGCTAACTGGATCAATGAGATACCCTTCATGCAGGCAGGCTGTCCTCAGCAATTACACACCCAGAAAAGATCACCCACCTCTGGATAAAAACATTGCTGATACAACCCTCGAAATTACTCCCACCCAGGCGGAGAGATTGCTGAGAATTTGAAAAGCCTGGTAGCCTTTGGTTCCTTCTGAGAGGTTGGTCATCAATGAGAAGCCGGAGGCTGGAAGAGAAGGAAAGCAAAACAAAGGTAAGAACTGCCAGGAAAAAAAAATGCTCTGCTATCTTGGTGTATGCTTTGCTGTCTTTACCTAAACTCAATAGCTATTACCTTAAAAAACTAGTTAGACCTTTTAAAGAGCACTTAAATTTTTTCATGCATTTTTTTCACATAGCATTTTTATTAGACATTGTAGATGTAGAGAAGGTACACATAACATAAATGTTCTACTTGATGGATTTTTGAAACATGAATACACCAACATAACCAGCAGCCAAAGAAAGAAACAAAATATCCCAGCACCTCAAGAACCCTGTTCTGTGTTCCTTTTTCATCTCTAGCTTCCTTCCCTCTCCAAGAACAATCAGTATTTGGATTTTGACATAATAAATTAATTTGGCCTATTTTTGAACTTCATGTAAATAAAATCAGAGGGGATGAACTCTGATGTGTGACTTCTTTTGTGCCACATTAGGTTCATTCATGTCATTATATACAGTTCTAGATCCTTTTATTGCTGTATAATTTTAAAGGCACCAGTTAATTTATCTATCCAACTATTGATTTATTTTTTGAATGAGGAAATTAATATGGAGCAAGGAAGGAGGCCAAGACTTATGAGACAAATTGCATTAAATTGTATTAAGAATACATATTTTGTAAAAAGGTACCAGAAAAATTTATTAAACTAAACAAGGTAAAACTTTACGCACTTTGACAGAAATATCATCCCACTCACCCTGCACTGTCGCTTATTACAGAAACATAATGCAGTAAACCATCCATATATATCTGCGGAGATTTAAAAATTGGGCTGCTGCTATCCCTGGTGCTTAATTCAATGTGACCATCTTCCAGAGTGACCTGAAGGCTACTTGCCTGAAATCATCATAGAAGAGACACATCAGAAATTAATTTGTATTCAAGGATTATGAATGAATGAATACTGAATTTATGACTCAAACCACGTATAAAACAGGACGTTTTGACCTGTATGTTTTGATTCATTTTAATCTAGAGATTCCCTTTTGAATATTTTGACTCCATGTTTATGAATATAAAAATCTTAGGCACATTAATTCAGCTCTGATGAATTTGTTGACATCATTTTTTTTGGACTTACTACATTCATTATGCCAACTGAATTTCTCAATCAGTTACACGAAACAGTAAAATCATTTATAAATTTTTCTATTTTTACTTTTATTTTGCTGAAGTTATTTCCATCAATTCTTTTCTGAATATTTTTTATAGCAAAGTGTTGATATGTCAATTTTTAAAATAGGAAATATGCTAATTATTGATCATTATGTTCAACAATACTTCTTTCTCAGGTCCAATCCATCCTACTCTGACTCTTTGGAGATATGAAATACAATGAGCCATTTCAATAGTAACATCGAAACTTCTGTAAGCAATAGTAAGTGATACAGGAATTTCAAACAATGATTTTTCCCCCCTAAACATTATAACAATGATTTCTTGTCTTTGTCATTATGAATTTTTTACTATCTGGTCATTATTTCTAGGAAGCCAAAATTTCCATGTCAAATTCTGCAGATCTAAATTTTGGCAAGACAATTTGTCTCTTTTTTTAAAAAAAAAAAACTATGCAATATCAGCAGCTGTCATTCCAATTTTATTCATATTATTTTCTACCAAGTACAAATTTTTTGCATTTCTCAGCAAGATGTGATTCTTCAGTGAGCTTTCAGTCTGTTTTTTTTTTTTTTCCCTTTGGGGCTAGGGGGACCATGGATTGAACCCAGGGACTGAGCCACACACCCAGTTCTTCTTATATTTTATTTTGAGACAGGATCTTGCTGAGTTTCTTAGGACCTCGCTGAGTTGCTGAGACTGGCTTCGAACTTGTGATCCTCCTGCCTCAGCCTCCCAAGCTGCTGGGATTACAGGCATGTGCCATTATACCCTACTGTGCTGCCTTTTTTTCAGTTGGCAGTCTTCATTTTAAATTGGTTCAAAGAATGCTATTTTCTATGTATTTCTTAACTAACCCATTATGGAATTGAAGGCAATGTCGCTAAGATATTTCTAAGATTCCTCCATTGTCCAGGATTGATCTAACAATTTGCTAACTCTATTCTTCCACCTGCTTTTGACCATTCTCTGTATTGTGTACTAAGAGTTCCTACATGTGACAGAGGAAACAAGTATTGGGTTTCAAAAGAGCAAGGCCAAGACCTCCTGCTTTGATGGAAGTCACCCAGACTGTCCAATGTTGGCATGTGCTTTTTTAGGACTAGTTTAAATATATATACACATGCATATATCTATATATATATACATATATCTCTAAAAGCTGGTGAGCAAGTTACCAAGAGAGGAGAGCTCTTCCTAATACTGGGTAGCCTCAGAGTCAGTCAGCTACCTCCCACAGTCTTCCTAACAGATGCTAGATATATATTGTGCTTGACAATCCTAAAGAAATAAATCCAAGAACAATAGCATTCTACTTCTACTTAAAAATTCCACTCTTTCTGCAAGTGGATTTTGTGGAGTCTGCAAGTGCTGACTCGTGGACTCCTCCACCCACATGGCCACACCAGCAAAATCCTCTTCAGCTGCAGAGGGCACCTCCTCACTGAAGAGAATTTCTGAGGCTCTGTTGTACATGGGGAGGGAAAAAGGATCCTCTTTTCTTCCATTCTCTAGATATAAATATTGTTCAACTAGTTGCTGCAAAGAAAGGACTCTGAAGAGCTATCTTTTGTATGATCAAAAGTTGTAACAGATAAATTTGGATTTTTTTACCTTAGATTTAAAATTTACCATGTTGTTATTAATAATTTGTTATGATTCGTTTGAAATCACAAAATATACCTGTAAAGAATGAAAATGAGGAGGGAATGGAAAGAGGAAGTACTGGGGATTGAAATGGAGAAAACTATGTTCTATGCATTTATGAATGTATCAGAACCAACCCCACTATTCCATATAGTTTTACAGTGCACTAATAAGTAAAAGTTATAAAATAATGAAAGTGAATCTATGGATTCACACACATTCAGTTCTGTAAATCTTAGGTACTTTCTAAGCCTGATTTCTTTTAGGACCTACCCCTGGGTGGGGTATAGATTTGTTGAACTATACAATAGTGTTTGCCACGACGAGAAATAAAATGTCCTACGACCCTACCTTCCAAACATCTCTGTTGCTTTAGACACAGAACTTTGAGTCAGGTTTAAACCTTGTTCAATATTTCTTACCCGTGTCTGATAATTTAATAATACGCCACTGGGTTGAAAGGTCTGAAACCCAAATGAAGCCTGGAAACGGTCGGGTGAGGGCAAATCCAAACCAGTGAAACTCAATTGCCCTCCTCTGGAGAATGAGGCAGATCGCACAAGCTGAAATGCAATGTGGAGTAAATTATTGGCAACATCAACATTTTGTGGCTGAAATGCAGTATCTTGCCCTATATCACTTTACTGGAACTGATGAAGGTGATTTTTTTTTTAACTCAGAAACTGAGTTTGCTTTTTTGAATAATAAGTTACCAATCATCTGTAAGAATTTGTGCATACTGCTGATATTCTTACTTTGCTACAAATTTTATATGTAAGCTAGAAGAGGCTCTGTACCTTGCAAATATGTGGGCAGTATAGGTGAACCAGTTCACCAGTATTGGTGAAAGTGTAGGACAGAAAGAAGTCCAAAGTTCAGGAGATGGCTCGGCTGGGATGCACTCGGTACTTGGTTGCAAGATTCTGAGCCTCCACTTACCTTCCAGTCCTCTGAGCACTTTTTGGTGACTCCCACAGTATCATTCAACCTAACGACACCACTGGTTTTCTTCAGATTTTTCATGCAGCCTCGGAAAGCAGGCGTAGAAATGTTAAACCTGATGAAGGGTACAGAATAGGGTCATGCCAGGTCCACCTGAGAGTCAGACCTGAAGCCCTTGCTCCCCAGCACTTCTCTTCTTTAGACAAGTGCTGTACATTCTATGCTTCTCTGTGCTCATGGGATTCCTAAGGTGCTCCCCTGGGATTCCTATAATGTTGCTTATTTTATGTTGCTGAGAAAATCTACCTCCTTCATTCATCGAGTGAGTCTTCATTTTTCACTTTAAAAATGCAACAGTATTGACATAAGAATATCCAGTGTCCCCAGAGTGTACAAAAACAAAATAGACATAATATCTAGAACCTCCCACCCCCACTCCCCAGAGTCATGGCACTGCCTGGTGGACAGCAAGTATATTAATATACTACCTATTATATAAATGTGTTAAGAAATATGCAAATAACATATAAGAACCACGAATGCTCCAAAAAAGCTTTTGCACCTTTTTTTCCCTGTCCACTCTTAAGTGAGACACTATTAACTTGGAAGAAGTAAAGTGTTACTTTTTGGTTCAATTCAATTATGGAAAAGGTGACTTGGTTTCATCAATGCCAAGCCAACACAATGGAAGACGTCATCTGGGTTCCAGGTTGTATCCACCATGTCCTAAGTAACCTAACTATGTGACATATACAAGGGGTCACTGTGAGGATTTGTGCATGGGAAGAGGTCAGGACAGTGGTGGCATGTGGCTATGATTGTTCAAATGTTCTAGAGGCACAATAGTGCTCTCTAGAGAAATGGGCTGTCCCTGCTGCTTGAGCAGGCAACTTGACTTCTCTGTGCCTCTGTTTCCTTATCTGTACAGTGGGATCATGCTAATGCTTCATAGGGTTGTCCTGAGTTTAAATAAGTTAATATGTGCAACACATACAACTGGTGGGTGGTGCAGAGTGAGGATTCAGTGAGAGATGGTAGGCACTGGTGACCATCTACATATTACTGCACTATCCTTATTATTATGACAACAATTTCTACACCTTTCTGTGTAATGCCTTGGCATTTCCCCTTTGATCTGACTTCTGGATGTGTTTAGAGCTGAATTCACAGAAAGCATTAACACACATGAACTGACTGAAGCCCAGGCAAATATTTATATTTCTAAAACAAATGATGTAGTAAGAAAAACCAAAGATTTCATTATAGATCCCGAGGGCTGCTCACTGTTCTAAATGGAATGGAAAGGTGTCTGCGTTCATTTTAATCCAATTCATTATGAACAGTGGAGCTGCATGGAACACGTCTAAAATTAAATTTCATTAAAAGGAAAAGGAAGAAATGAATTCTCACTGGTATTGCAGCATGAGCTTAATTGTTTTATAAAGATGACTCTTTGGCCCAGAAGAGGAGGAAAGTTCATTTTAATTCCTGGAGCTGGTCTCTTTACACACATTTTGAAGGCCTAAACTTCTGTGTTACTCCAGGATGCAGGGTCTGAACACACTTGCCACAGGAAGGTGAATGCAGGGTACATGTTGGTGTATTAAAGGTTTCTATGCTGGGGCACATGTGTATGCATGCTCTGGGCCAAACTGTCCACAAAAGATTATCTAGGTCCAAGGCTACTTTTAGGAAGATTTCAGACCTCAACAAGAACAAAATATAATCCTAAACTCAGTATTGAATACTTAATAAATATTCAACAGATCCCTGATTGATTTTCACTTTTCAAGTTATTTTTGTGTTTTATGACTACACTCTGTAATGCAAAGGTATAGGTCCCCAGGAAAAAGTTCCTTGTTGGTATCAGACCCTCTGGTATTAGCAGGGATGATCTGTTCTTCTCCTGGGAAGCAGATGGGAGCTACGGGCTGTGATTTCTGATTAGAATCTTAAACATTCCAAGATATAGGTTCTCATTCCCAGAAGATATATCACAGGAAGAGAGGGAGACACAAAACACCCACAAAATCCCTTGAGCAAAGCTGCCTTATTGAGTCATGCTGCTGGTATGCTTTGCCCCATGACAGGTTTGGACACTCGATGTCCACTAGGGCCTTCCACGTATGCCAGGTATCAAACACCGTCCTGCTTGGGGAGAGCTGCCTGGTTGCTTCTACAGAGCTTGGCTGTGGGTTATGGGTAGAATTCCTCTGTGTCCACCCACCCCTAGGGACTCATGTCAGAGGGCAGTTTCAGGACTCACTAGACCAATGACCTCATTGGAGGGATGAAGCAACCAAGAAACAGCTGAATAATGCTTAGTATTTTACTTTCAAAAGAGCAAAAGGGGGCTAGGGTTGTGGCTCAGGGGTAGAGCACTCGCCTAGCATGTGTGGGGCACTGGGTTTGATCCTTAGTATCGCATGTAAATAAATACAACAAAGGGATAAAAAAAAAAAAAAGAGTAAAGGCCAGGGAAATCTTTTGATTTGCCTCTATTTCCTGAGAGTCCCATTGTCTTTTGATTTTGAAGGAAAACCAGAGTATGCTTGACAGAAAAAAGCAACTTCCCCTTGTTTGCAACAGATTACTGGGCGAATCTTATATCTACATGTATGTGCATTTCTATATCTGCATTTGCATTTTCTTAGTGGATAGAGATAAAAAGGTGAAGAAGGGTTGAGTGCTTACTTAACCCCAGGTCACACCACTTTTCTATGTGGCGAAGTCTAAACTGGAACTACTCTTGTGGTCCTGCCCTCTACCCTAGTGAGCCTGGATTGGCTGGTGCCCATGTCACTGATCAGGGACCTTTTGCTGGTAATATGCAAATGCAATCCTCCCACCAATGGTTTCCTTATTGCTTCTCCTGGAGAATTCTTCCTGGCACTGGCTCTGGGCAGTGCACCTGCCTGCATAATCTAAATGACCACCTGTCCCTGAACATCAGCTACCCTGGCTCCAGCCTATTTTCTCTTTGGAGGTTCAGGTCATTATTGCCACCTGCTTCTGTGCCTCTCCACCTGGCTGTCTCTGGCCTCTGAGCTCAGGCTGTTTCAGACTGAATGTGTTACCTGTTCCTCCTCTGGTGCTTCTATCCACCCATGTGTTCAACCCAAAACCAGGCATCAGTCTTGACCACTTTCCTCCTTCACTAGCCAGCCAAGGCAACTCTTAGGATTGCCCATTTGCTGTCCTTCTGGGACCTGCTCCCTCTTCCTCACCTGCACTGGTATGCCCCACTCTGGGTCAGGTCACCCTTATCTCTCACTTCTGCTGATACTCTTCTCTTCCAACTCCTCTGCCTGCCTCTGCTCTTCCCCTTCCCTGATCCAATCTCTGCCCTGCACTAGAGTGAGTTACCGAAAACCCAAATGAGATCATGCCCTTTAACTGCTTGTCTCTTCAGTGGCTCCTACCATGACTAGCACGATCCCTGTGGTGTGGCCCTGAGCACCCCTGTCACAGCATGTGCCATACCTTACTGTAATGACCATCTCACTTCTACTGTTCTTGAGATCTCTCCAACACCTGTCACATCCCTGATGCACACTAGACACTCAAAAACACTTGTGTGGTGAACCAGTAAGCAATAACTCTCATATGTACTCAGAAGTGCTGACTACCTAAATTACTCTTCTTATTACATTTAGTTGAATAATATCAAGGTCACTGGTAATTCATAAGTAGTGGTTTGTGACCACATTGCTATTTACTATTACTATTAAATATTAATATCATCTCTTTGACTCAGTTTCTTCATTTGCAAAATTCAGGTGTTACATACCATGACCTGCAATGTTCATCTAGTTTAAAGACATTCATTCCCAAACTATTAAGTGTTGAGCTTTCTGACCTTAAGAATCACATGTAGTGCCGGGCATAGTGGTAATCCCAGCAGCTCAGGAGTCTGAGGCAGAAGGATCTCAAGTTCGAAGCCAGCCTCGGCAACTTAGCAAGGCCCTAAACAACTTAGTGAGGCCCTGTCTCAAAATAAAAAATAAAAAGGGCTGGAGATGTGGCTCAGTGGTTAAGTGCCCCAGGGTTACAATCCCTGGTATGAAAAAAATAAATAAATAAAATAAATAAATAAATAAAATTACATGTAGAAAAAAGATTTACCTAGCTTCATATCTTGTGTAAAAATGATCACAATGAAACATTCTGGGAATACTCTTAGCTTTGTCAAGAGACTGTACAAAACCTGGGGTATCTTCACCTTACACATTATTGTCAGTGATCTAAAAACCTCATTGTATATTAAAAACAAATAACAGAATGTAAAAGTGATTTGTGAGTGCATCCTCAAAGTGGTGGATTTCAGATGAAACTTTACAGCCTTTACCTATTGAATTTAGTTCATCCATATGTTCATTCATCCAAAGGTGATCATGTACCTATTCCATGCTTGTAGCATGCAAGTGGCTAGTAATACAGGCACTGTGTCTAGATTCTTCAAGAGACTACCCAAAGGCAGCAACCTCAGCTTGCAGAGCTTCAAACTGCTCGTCAGACACCTGCTCTCTCCTTGCTGCCTTTACTGGCCAAGGCCGCAGCCTCATTCCACTTGGAGGCAGCGCTGTCCACACAGTGGTGTTCTCTGTGTTTTCTCTCCTTACAAGGATGACAATGGGGACAACACAAAGTTTCCCTGATTCTCCCCCTTTTGAATGGCCATTTTCATTATTCGGTGTCTGCAATCTGTTCACTACACTGTTAGTACTGAAAAGTTAACTGTGGCCAGAATTAAACGAGATAGACTCCAGTTTTTGGTGGCATTCATTACCACTATGAGAGGCGGCGCTCTGTTTTAAACAAACAAACCAGACAAAAAAACAAGACATATGATCTTACCTTTCCCTGATTGCAATTGGAATTCCTCCCAGATAGTATGTGCTGAAATCAAACATTTTCCCTTCGATTCTAATGTTTCGATTATTCACATTTATCAGCGTAAGGTTCTGGAGTTTTCCAATTTTGATCTGAATCTGAAATAAATGATATGAATCAGCAGGCAATGGGAAAGAAAAGAATTCTATTTACAGTGGCCCAGAGCCATTAAGTTTTTACTTGTCTTCCTTCAGATTCATTTATTCATTTATACACAGACTGCAATAGCAGTTTGGGATAAAAATCTGACATAAAAATATTTTAATAGAAATGTTTTTATGTGAAATTAATCATGGTTTATATATGCCATACATATAAATATTAGGTCCCATGCCTAAATATTCACATTTTAAAAAGATGTGACCCTAAGTTGATAAAATAAGTCAGTCTGGTAATAGAGGGGCTCGTGTTTTGTCTTTGTTTGTTGGCACTAAATCAGTTTTAAAGGTCTATAGACATTTAAAAATTTACATAAACAGACTCAAAGGACATACCAAATGATCTTTCCCATTGTTGATGGTGTCCCTGATTCCTTTCTCTTTGGGTGGCTCTGAATTCAGTTTGTATCTCACCATGAGATTGCCATCTTCTATATTTAGGGATATGAAGCGATCCTAGAGTGTGGAAATGATACAGATTATCAGGGGACCTGTGTGAAGAAAAGCCAGGGCCCTGGAACTCAAGTTATGCTCAATCAAAAGCTGCTCTCAGTTCCAGCTGCCTCCCAAGTTAAAAGGGATAGCAGGATGGGTGTGATGGTTCACTGCTGTAGTCATGGTGAACATCATCACGCTCAGTGCCCAGACTCAGGATAGACACACAACATGGTAGCAGTTATCATGACTTTTTTTTCATGCCCATCCATAACCCACAGACAAAAATGGAAACTGAAAGAATGATGAATATTACAGTCATTTGAAAACATGAGCACTACCTTTCAGAGAGAAACACCCCAGATATTTTCCACCACCTGTTTTCTGATTCACTCCTATGTCTCAGCCACTTTGCTACCTCATCCCCTCTATGCCCTATTTCAGCGCCGGGGTCCCTCAGGGGTTCTGCATGGGACTCCTTCTTTCCCTCCCATCACTCCCTTTGCCTTGATGGTCACAGTTGCTCCTATGGTTCCGGCTCAGCTGTACTCATGAAGCCCAGATGCTTCTCTCCAGCCTGGACCTGTCTCTTCGGGGCCAGGTCTGTATGTCTGATCCCCTTGTTATTGTTGTTATTGCCTGCATAACTAAAGACACCTCAAATTCATATCCTCAAGTTTTTGATCTACATGCTGCCAAGCTTGTCTCTCTTTCATCCTATACACCTCCCTCTCTCTCTCTCTCTCTCACACACACACACACACACACACACACACACACAATCTTGGTAAGCAAGCCATACACTTAAGAGTCATTCCTGTTCTTTCTCTCCTGTCTAATCAAATCTTCTGGATTCCTCCATTAAGTCTCTCAAGTCGTCTCCCTGGTCCCAGCCACAAGGTCTTTAGCTCAACTGCATAGTAATAGCCTGCTGGTCTCCCCGTATCCCTTCATATCACTTCCGCTCTCTAGCAAGAGAGGCCTTCTGAAAATGCCAGTGCAAGAACCTTACTTTCCTATTTCCAGAACAGCCCTGATGCCCTGGAAGATGCTGAGGCACTGACCACCTCTTCCCTTCATTCCTTAGCACTCCCTCTTGCTCTTCAAGACAAAACCCCACAGGTCACCCTTCCATCCCTGGGTGTTCCTGGTCTTCTCACCTCCAGGCCTTCTTTGTGTTCCTACCCCTGCCAGATCCTGCATTGCCCTGTCCCCCAAACACCATTTTCTACTTGTCTTTTGGGTCTCTGATGAAGCATCCTCTGCTCAAGAAAAGATGCCATCAGCCTCATTTTTCCTCTGTGTGACTCCTTGCAATTGTGGTAGACGAAGGACCTATTAATAGCAGGCTTCATGTGACACCGGACTTCCCCTCTAGAGGGCAGGAACCATGTCTGTCTTGACCATTACTGCCTCTTTGTCATGGATCAAGGCTTGCACTGAAAGCAGCTATTTCCTCCGTGGTCAGATAAGCTGAGGAATTTCTGACTCAGAGCTTGAAGGCTTTGCTCTTACCCAGTCCCCTAACAATAATGGGCTTTGAAGCCCAAGGCCAGAGTCTTCATCTAAAAAGAAAATTAGTCCTTTTCTAGATCTTAAACCTTTACTCTTGAGAGTCAGGTTAGAGTTTATCAATTCACCAAAAAGAGTGACACCAGTCCCCAGAGGGGAATGAGCCATCCTGCTTAATAGCAGCTCTGCATAATTTCTTCCACAATGGCATTACGTAAGTTTTCTTCCAACATAAATACTATTCCTGGTTCTTAGTCTTTAAGAGGTTCAAAATGCAATACAGTTTGAGAATCTGAACATGAAATTCTCCAAAATCTAAAACAAAATTTTTTGAGCATCAACCTGATGCCACAAGGCTGATGCCACACAAATTTCATTTCATGCACAAAATTATTAAACATATTGTACAAAGTTACCTTCAGGCTACATGTATAATGTATGTGAATTTCTTGTTTTAACTTGGTCCCATCCCCAAGATATTTCATTCTGTACATGCAAATATTCTGAAGTATGAAAAAAATCCCAAATCTGAAATACTGCTGGTCCCAAGCATTTTGAAATAGAAATATTCAACCTCAAGAAATAAGACCTTATTTCAGAAAACAACTGCCTTGCACTGAAGGCACTGGGCAACCTCTCACCTCTCAGCATCCTTTAGGCTGGTTGGGACCTTCCCAAACCATCAGAAGTGGCCCAGCCTGAGAATTTCCTTAAGGGTTCAGACCAACCCCAGAGAGGAGAGCTGGGCCAAGTCTGTGTCCCCACCCTGCAGATAGGAGGGGCTGGTAAAATCCCAAACTCCATATCAACTCCACATTCTCAGACTAGAGAGCCCATGGTTTGATCCACATTTCTTCAGAAACACTACCTGTAAGAACAACTACAGAAGCTGCTATTCCCAGGAGCAATCCACCAAAGGCCCAGGGTGGCTATACAGGTGCCAGAGCAAACCCCACCACTCTCCCTGGACCAGCAGGTGGCACTGATGATCACTTGTTGAGTGTGCCTTTGGATTTCTCTAACATGATGGATTTAAGTATTCCATGCTTGTATAATTATATCAAAATGGATTCCATCATCAGGTATAATTAAAAAGAACCAGTGAAAAAGAAAGAATGGTTCCCAGGAACCTCAGCTGCTCGAGTGTTCCATGTCTTGAGGAGTCAAGAATCAGGCTGTTAAAGAGACACCCCACGCAGCCTGGCAAGAATCAGAGCAAGATGGTACAGCAGGAAGTCACATCATCTGGATCTCAGAGACTCCCAGGGGGTCTACACTTGTTCTCACACAGGATAAGTAGATTATTAGGTGAGCAGTAATTTTCAAAGAACAAAACCAATGACAAAGCCAGGCTTGATGGTACATGCCTGTAGTTTCAGCTACTTAGGAAACTGAGGCAGGAGGACCCCAAATTCGAGGCCAACTCAACAACTTAGGGAGACCCTGTCTCAAAAAATCAAAAAGGTCTCAGTTGTAGCTCCATGGCAAAGGGTTTGCCTAGCATATGCAAGGCTCTGGGTTCAATCCCCAGCACTGCAAAAAAATAAACAAAAATTTAAAACTGACAAGAAGAATAGAATGGGAAAAGGAGAGATTTCTTCCCCATTTTGCATTACGGTCTTAAATTCCTGATTACTTATTCTCATCAAACCTCACCATTCCACTTTGCCCCCAGCCAACAGAAAGAAACTATTGGCCAAGAGAGAGGAGACAGGCCAACTTTGCTCATTGCTTTCCAGATCTACTTGGTTGTTTATAAACAACCCAGTCACCTGCGAATTGCTCCATAGAGTGGATGTATTTGGTAGGATCTGGATGTTTATATATTACCTGGTTTTCTGCAAAGAACAGCAAACCTCTATCAACAGTGGTCTGGATGGTCTGTCCAAAGGTTGGGAAGGAAGCATTTGGTTGAGTTGGAACCCGAGCATAGCCTGTACCTTCAAAATAGTTTTTGTCTGACTCTTCCTTTCTCCTGTCAACATCAATCATCACAAGTTAGAACACTGCAGCAAGGAAGGGGTCACTGTACAAGTGTGCTACTGATATGAGATGCTGCCATCTGAAATATGCGTCAAAGAACATGCAATCTAGGTGATGGGATTTTGTTAAAGAAGAGGGAACATATTTAAAGTGTTAAAAGAGCCAAATTTTTTTTCCCGGACATGCTCTTATCCCCTATATCAAAAACATTTCCTTTTGGAAGGAAGGAAGTGGCCTACCAGCCGAAGCTCTTGAAATACAATAAATAAATAAATAAATAAATAAATAAATAAATAAAAATTTAAAAAAATTCATTAAAAATATAACCTTATTCTGAGCAATAAATGCTTGATCTATTTCATTGGAATATACCAAGTCCTTTTCATTGCAGGGATGGTTAGAAACTCAAAGCAATAAAATTCAAATAGGTTCAGCTGGCAGTATGCTTGCAAAGTCACCCACTTGGTGGATCACTATTTTTTAAAATTTAAAGTAAATATATAACTTTGTGTCTAAATCAAGTATCATTTTGTGGTAGGAGACACCAAAAATTTAAGAAAGATTTATTTTTTTAAAAAATTGAGAAAACTCTATTAATATGATGTTTATTCAAATTAGGAAAAGACTGCCATTATGAAATTTTCAGGATGGACTGCCAGTGTTGCGTGCATTATTTAAGAACTAATGACCCAAAGCAAAGAACAACATCAACAGCTCCCTGGCCCACCCTTTCTTAGATGTAAATATACTGCAGGTTACCCACCCAGTTACATAGACACTGGTTTCTAGATTTCACTTACCTTCTACAAGGCTCCACCTCAGTTGTGTTGAGATTGAAAGTTTTTTTGAAGTTGTACAAACTCAGAACATTTTCATTGAGGTCATCTAATTCAATACAACCTTTGTATGGAGGGAATCTTAGTCTACTGGGAAGCTGAAAGTGAAACAAAACAAAACAAATCTTCTACTAATTGAGCAAATGACAGTAATAAGGCTAACAAAAAAAATAGTAAAAGTCTATCACTTTTAACAGTCAACATCACGTAAGGGTTAAGAATGTGAACCCTAGAACTACATGACCTGGCTTTGCTTTTGAATAGTTATATAACCTTGGACAAGTTATTAAACTTCTCTGCTTCAGTTTCCTCATCTGTAAAATGTTCATGAAAATGATGTTTATTTCTATCAATATACTTAAGCTTAAACAAACATTCAGAGAAAGTACTCAGTCTTAGTTATTATCATTAGATGTGTTGAAGAACACATCAGTCAAATCCATTATAAGATAATTAATTACAATAGAGAGAATCATTATACTATTTTAAAATTTAAATGTTTTCATTCAGGGAAATAACACTTATACTTACTTTAAAGTCAGGGGGATAACCTCCAACATAAAACACAACATTTTCAGGATCCAAATTAAGGAGTGTGTTGCTACTTCCACTACCCATTTCATAGAATTGGGATGCTTTGGGTTTACTGGATGTGGCTTCTTTGGTGTAATTAAGCCTTGCAAACTGATAAATTCTGTTTAAATTTAGATAGTAAAATAAAAAGAAAAATTAGAGAATTCAAAGCCGACAAATTAAAAATAGGGGTTGTCAACACATATAAGTGGAAGAGTTTGGTGCCTATAGGTTCACAAAGGTTCACAAAGATCAATATCAAATCCAAATTGTACCTCTGAAATTTCACCCGGTCCATAACAGCCTCCTGGGTCTCACTCTCGGTCAAGGTCTGATCCACCTGGACTTCTGCCTCTTGTTTTCCCAGGTTGTACACACATGTGAGCTGGCCATCAACCACTGCCATGCCAATGTAGTCCTTGGAGACCTGGGACATAAAGGACACCTCAGAACTCTTCCAACACTTATGTTTTCTCAACTTTCTATCCCAAGAAGATCTCCAGAGTTTCAAGTCTTAAATTAATGGGTTTTATGCATTAAGCCTTGGGCAGACAGAATAAATGAGATACATCCTCTTGTAGGCTAATTAATTAATAATGTCTGGGATGTCTTTGCTCATGTTATAGTGTCTTCATCGCTATAATTCCTCCATTTGCTCAGTCTCCAAATATTTCTCAGCACCTATCATAAAGATATGAACTCAGCCAGCCATCCATTAGATTTTAATCGGTAAGAGGCCTTTTTTTTTTTCTCCCAGTACCAGGTCACACTCCCTAATCTTTATGCCTGTTCTTCATTGATACCTCTTATCTAGCCACGTTAGTGAAGTACATATCTTTCTTCCCTGTTAGAATGTAAACATGTTGAGGGAAAAGTAAATTTTTAAAAATTGTGGTAAAATATACATAATATAAAATATTATGAAACCATGTAACCATTTTAAAGGTACATTGGCATTCAGTACATTCAAGAAATAATTTTTGTTTTTGGTACTAGTGGGGCACTCCACCACTGAGCCACATCCCCAAAGAAATAAATTTTTGATTATCATAAACACAAGATGTGGCACATAATAAGTGCAGTCTCCCTCTGTTTTCACAGGGAATTGATTCCAGGACCCCCAAAGATATCCAAATCTGCAAATGCTCAAGTCTCATATCAAATGGCATAGTATTTGCATATAACTTATGCACATCTTCCTACAGACATCAAATCATCTCTAGGTTACTTATAATGCTTAACAAAATGTAAACATTGTATAAATAGACCTTTAATTGTATTGTAGAGGGAATGACAAGAAAAATATCTTTACATGGTAGTCCAGACGCAATTTATTTTTTTCCAAACAATTTTGATCCATGACTGGTTGAATCCACAGAAGTGGAACCCATGGATATGAAGGGCTGACTGCATATGGTGTCAATTTGTTGAAGGCATAAAGTATTCAGCATTTTGTTGTAATGCAAAGCAAAAAGTCATGTCATAAGGTGGCTACAAATAAAGTACCAATATATTGAAGCATGAAAGTATAATTAATAGCACTGTGGATTTTAGACTCTACTACCAACAATTTAAAATTCCTACAACAGTAGTGGGTCAATGAATTTGGATGATAAAGAGGTGGGGCATCTGCATTTCTTATTAGGCAAGAGAGGTTTTGTTTTACTCGCACTTTCATCCATGGATGGTCCCCACCCTGCAGACTTGGGGAAGGATTTGTGGCTGAGCCTTCTGAAGAAGAGAATGGGGTCACAGTAATGTGATAAGGAGCTAATTTTGATGTCCATGAAGTCTTGATATTGATGTCCTGGCAGTGTGGGGAGAGGATGTCGATCCTCCCCCCTCAAGTGTGTATGTGCTCACACGTACACACATAAGTGCCCACATGCTGAGCCCCATCAAGTAAGGCCACTTGTCCATCAGTAGCTAATAATCCACAACGGATGAGAGGTCTCAAGTGGGTGTCTCCACAGCAAGGAGGTGAGGTGAGGTGAGGTGGTGAGGGGTGGCCGTGGTGGGGTTTGTTGATGTCTTGATGGGATTTCCAATGATAAGCTAATGGCAGAGATGTTGTTGCACCACACATCTCAAAAGCACCCACCTCCCAAAGCATTCTGCTATAAAAACAAAAAAATGTAAAAACAATACTTACATCTTTATTTCCGAGGTACATCACAAACATATTCTCAGTCCCTCCATTTTCTCTTGAGTCAGGTCTTTGGAGAAACAAAGAGAGAGATGTGTATCCTTTCAAATCTTCCAGGTCATTTGGGAGTCGGACTTCCACACCAGATTTACCGTTGAACCTCATGGGGACTGCAACCTGTGAGGAATGATCAGGTGTCAAATGTTCTACTGCAAAGACGTCAGTGTTCTCAGAGAGAGAGTATGTGGCTTTATAGCTGTCTCTCTCTAGCATCCATCAGCCCTTCCTGAACAGCTCTGATAAGAAAAGGGAGTACGAACATCTCCTGGAGTTGAGTTACAAACTCAAGAAGCTGTTTGAAGAGCCAGGTAATAGAGCATTCATACTCTCCCTGATACTAATATTAATAAGTAGTCATAACAGTAGCATTCCAACACCAGTGGATTTTGTGCAGAAGTTAATGAATGGCTATTGTAAGTGTATGGAAGCATACATTTGGCATGGTGCCTGCATATGGTAGACATAGAACACATCAAAAATATTTTTAAATGCACTTTTTAAGCAATTGATTCTCATGAACATATTACATGTTATGGTTGCATTTATTAAAGGCATTCAGTCTTTAAAAACCCATTCATTAAGACTTTAAAATAGTGCTTCTTAGAAGCTCTGTGATGAAGGACCTGATTTTTCTCCCTCCAATCAAGCATAGACCAATATTTTAGTAAAATGCATTTGAAATTAAGTGACTAGAAAAATGAAATAAAGAAGTATTCAAAGTCTACTGATCACGTTTGCATATTAAGGCAAATCAAATGATTAAAAGCTCCCAGAGACTTCTTCTCAATTTTATATTCAGATTTAACAAAAGTAGTCTGACTGGTGCTGCTCTGTGGAGCAAGATTGGGTAGCTCTAATCTAAACCACACACACAAAAATTCTCTAATTGAAAGAAAATAATCCTGCATTACTTATACCAACTCTGCATTTTATCTATCAAGTCTTTGGATATTTACTGAGGATCTGGTGTATGCAAGGCCTCACACCCAGGGCTGAGTGATGGGTGAGCTGGGGCTCCCCTCACCCGCATTGGTGAGCTCTCTCTAAGTCTTTCTCTTCTGCTCACCCTCTGCTTTCCAGGAGACCTAACCACACCCCTGAGTCTCTTCCTGGCATACCTCTCTGCTTTGTGTCACCTGGAAAACTCCTTCTCATCCTTTTGGATTCTTTTAATTGGGAAAATATTTCATGTGTTAAAAGTGAGGGTGGGGTGGGGTACAGAGAATACACCTGTATTTGCATCACCATCTTAAGAAGTGAAACATAACTGATGTAACTATCCCTGTTCCTCTCTCTTCTCAGAGGTCACAGCTACTCTGAATTTGGATTTTCATACAAATTTTCATGCATGTTTTAACAAGTTTTACATATGCATCATTGTTCTACTCACTCTAACTAGTCTTATTTTTCATGTGTTAAATATTTTTTTACAAATGGTATCTGTCTGTACGCATTCTTCACAACTTGCTTTCTTTGCTGGGCACTAGATTTGTGGATTTATCTGTGTTAATAATGCATGGCTCCAGCTTGTTCACATTTACTATTATAAACTTTCAGCTTTTCTCAAAAATAAAAAATCACGAAAAACTGTTGCAATAAACATTCTTTTTTTTTTTTTTTTTTTTTTTGATACTGGGAACTAAACTCAGGGGCACTGGACCACTGAGCCACATCCCCAGCCCTATTTTTGTATTTCATTTGAGACAGGGTCTCACTAGAGTTGCTTAGCACCTCGCTTTTATTGAGGCTGACTTTGAACTCCTGATCCTCCTGCCTCAGCCTCCAGAGCTACTGGGATTACAGGTGTGCACAATTGAACATTCTTATACATGTCTGTTGGTGCTATTCATTGGTATTACTCTGAGACTTTTCAGGTACAATTGGTAGTTTCTAAGACATAAACACAACTCTATCCAGCTTCTTAGCAAAGTCTAAGACATAACTTACAGTGGTTGGTAGGTAGGACAATGGCTTAGTTATTTCTGTGTCCTCACACTCAAGGGAGTATCAGTGCACATCAGGTATTCAAAAGGACTGTTTTACTTTTTAAAATATTATTTTCCACTAATGTTGCTCACTATCTTCCAGGAACTGTTCTACATTAGCTCATTTAACTCTAACGGTCTCCTGAGGTTGGTACTAGGACTTGTATTGAAATACAAAGACTTTCTTTACAATAATTCCCTCTTCCCTAAGGCCTTGTTTTCCAAGTCAATTTTTTTTCCACAGTCAAAATTTTTTTGTGTGGTCCAAAATTATTAAATGGAAAATTCCAGAAATAACTAATTCATAAGTTTCACCATGTACACCATTGTGAGCAGAGTGATAAAATCTTGTGTTATCACACACACTACATTCTGCCTAGAATGTGATTTTTTTTTTTTTTTTGTCCAGAGTATCCACACTGTATACTCTACCTGCCCAATACCCACTTAGTAGCTGTCTTGGTTATCAGATGGACTGTTATGGTATCCAAGTAACCCTTATGTAGAAGCCTAATGCTATCTCACAATGCCTACACTATTAACCTCATTTTATCTCATTATGTAAGCACTGTATTATCTCATATCATCATAAGAAAAAAGGAGAGTACAGTACAATAAGCTATTTTGAAAGGGAAAAGACCATATTAACATGGTTTTTAGTATATTATATTGTTATAATGGCTCTATTTTATAATTTGGTATTACTATTAATCTCTTACTATGCCTATTTTATAAATAAAACTTTATCATAGGTATCAATAAGTAAGAAAAAACAATCTCAGGCATCCTGGGGTTTGGGGGACTCCTGAAATGTATCTTCTATGGTAAAGGAGAATTACTGTACATTGTTTTGGGACAATATAAATCATAAGAGGAATGTCAGGAATTTGAGCTTATAACATCAGGTGAAAATAAGAAAGGTTGACCAATCAGTGCTCCAGCGATGAAAAACTGCTATAATCCTATGTCTTCCATCCTCAACAAAGATGGACTCTCCACTTTCAAGTTATAAGAGAGTAGGTTCTGTGCAGTATCATATTGTCACATTCTGACTATTGAAACTTCACCTGAACTGGCAATAATAGTTTAACAAGTTGGATCTGGAAGAAAATGCTTCCTGCCACATAATAAACTCAATGGAAAGAAACTGCTTCAGATCCCTGATAGACCAGAAATGGTAGGGGATGAAGGTCATAAACACTTTTGCAGGTAAGAGGAGGAAATCAACCTTTATATTTCAATCTACCAAAGAATTAGGGTGAGAAAGACAACCAATTCTCAAATAAATTAACGCCTTTCCTTTCTTGATGAAGGTATAGACTGTCTCTGCTATTTGAATGTGTGATGTCAAACATATGGAAGAATTAGCCTTGGCAATGACAAAGTGGGGACACCACACCTTATTTGCAGCATCTCTGGCCTGCTGAATTAGTTCTCGAATTCGGTCCACATTGTCAGAGATGTTTCCCAGGGGCAACAATTGTTGGTTGATACTTTCAATCTTGCCCAAAACATCTGGAAGTTTCTTAGTTAATTTCTTTACTGTTGGTGAGATGAGAACACAGAAATTTAAAATTGTGCATTAAAAAAGTTAAATACAGATGTTCTTACTGATAATGTTTGGTAAGTGGCAAGTTTAGGCCCCAAATATTGAATAGGATGGGTGGTAGTCAGATGATCCCTTTCCCAATGCATCATAGATTTTATTCTGCAATATAGGTATCATATCCTTTTCCTTGCTCACTATAAGAAAAAAATATTTGTTTTCTGATCCTTAATATCAATCATAATTAAATACCTCATGGTTTAGGAACTGACCACTATAAAAAAAAGAAAATCAATAGCACTGTCAATGGACTTAAAAAAAGAAAATGGCCTACCTGGTCTTTCTAATAGACTATCTATACTATTTGAATGTATGATGTCAAACTATTTTCAAATATTTTAACTTAAGGTCAGACTTTACCAGGGAAGGACTGAGATGTACCAAGACCCATAACAATGGAGAAAATGGCTAATGTACCTGACCCAAGAAGGCCTGATACCTGAGTTATCTGCATCACTCAGAGCCTGGTTGAAGTCCGCACTCTGTGTGCTCCCATAAGTATCCTTAATTCTTTCCAGGTCTGTCTGAATGGGGCTGAGTCCATCCAGAACCTCACTTGTGATGTCATCAGCCTTTCTGACCAGGCCCTTTGCACCGCTGATCAAACCATGGATGTCACCTAATGCACACACCAATAGGGAGGTATAAGAATCTAGAACATGCAACAAAAGAAACTGAGTACAGTGGTCCAGGGAGATGATGACCTCTCTGTATCCCACGAAGGTCACTGCGGACAGTAGTGAGGTTGGTGTCTATCAGTTCTTTCTGAACAGTCACAACATTCAGGGTTTGCTGTAGGTTGTTGAGAGCCGGACTGATTTCTAAAAGAAAAGGAACGACAAGAGGCAATTACCCTATGAACTCTGACCCTTCATTGGTAGTTGTGGCCTCTGAGATAGCCAGCATCAGGGGGACCTTGGGCAGACCTGTGTCTTGGGGTACATTCCAAAGATGCCCCCTGCACGTGCCTAGACTGACAGCTCCGGGGCCCTCCAGTTACAGATGCCACAAGCACATCAGAGCCTCATGGTGACAGACTCCTTAGAAATGCATGAAGAAATGGAGAAGCTGAATAACTCAGGGGAGGGCTGAACCACTCCACTGGGACTAGAAGACTCTGTTTCGTGAAGCGAGTGTCTGTTTCATTCAAGGCTATGTCCCAGCACCCAGGGCAGTGTCTGGCACTAGTGGGAGCTTCATATTAGTACATATTTGTTGAATGAGTGAATGTATGAATGAACAAATGAATGATACAGAAAGAATGTTCTTCAGTCAGAGGACAAGAAAGGCTTTTTTTTTTTGAGAAAGAGCCTCATCTAAAGAACACAAAGTAGACATTGTTTGTTTCTGTTCATTTCCAATTTGACACATTTCAAAAATTCCATGAAAGGAAAGGCACTAACAGACCCTCCTATCTGATAATATCACCGTCTTGTCTTTGGTCATGCAAACTGTCCAGCAAAATGCTTTAAAATCATACTGATGGTATGTGACTTATATTATGATTTTGGGACCGCTTTTTTTTCAGCAATGTAGTTATTAGCATTCAAACCTATTTAAAACACACTGATGCTGGACTAGGGATGTAGCCCAGTAGTAAATTGTGTGCTTAGCATGTGTGAGGCCCTGGGTTTAAAGTCCAGCACTGCAAAAAAAAAAAAAAAAAAAAAAAAAAAAAACCACACCAATCTTACCTCTGAGCTCAAATTTCATAAAGAGAGCAGATGCCATACAACGAGATTTTAATTCTAAACAACTGCTAGGCAAATGTGAGTATATTAGTACATATTTTTTCTGTATTTTATTTTTCATGTATTTAATTTTTAAAAATATTCTTAATAAATAAATTTACAAAGGCATCGTCTAATCCATCTTAAAGAACAAAAAAGCTGAGTGAGGACGGTGGGCTCAGATTCCTACTTAGCCCTGGATGCCCTCAAGAGACCAGAGAAATTCAAAGGACAGCATTTTTAGAACACAAATTAAAACAATTTAATTCTTTTTAAACAAAGTTAAATAAAATAAGTGAAAAATTTCCAAAGATAAAATTCATGATTAAAAACTTCTCATGTTTCAGAGCAGTAGTGATTTGTTGGTACTTTTGGTTGCTTCAGAAATTATGAATCAGTAGCCAGGCATGAGATTCTGTCTCAAACTAAAAACATTTTAAAAAGTAAAAAAATGTTTTAAAGGGTTGCAGTTGTAGCTCAGTAGTAGAGCACCCCTGGATTCAACACCAGTATCACACACACACAAAAAAAAAAAGAAAAAGAAAAAGAAAAAGAAAGAAAGAAAAAAGAAAAGAAAAAGGAAGAAAGGAAAGAAAGAAAGAAATTTGAAAGCAATTGCATTAATGACCTGGGATGAATGATCTTGATATGGGGATTCCCACTGCCATGATGACTAAGTGGATTAAATTAAGAGTCTCCCCTGAAGGTCAGGCTAAAAGAGGTCTATCACCACAAGACTTTATGATTATGAGACTCTAGTCAATTTCACAGATGATGAATGGGGGATATTTAGAGTTACTGGGTTGATGCATGATATTGAAAACCAAATCACAAATTCAAAAAGCATCTGACACCAAAATTCAGAAAGAACATTTGTTTCCAGAGCTGTCCCTCCTGGTCCCACAGGTCATCTTAAAGTCCAAGACTATCCCTGTCATCCCAGGTCCCAATACCTTGCTGTAGCTCCTTCTGTGTTAACTTGGCTGTTCGTAGCAGTTTATCACTGTCAGAACTCAGGGTCTTAGCTTTTCCTGGAAGATTTTCCTTTATCACTGTCTGCAAGCAAAGCATTTGTCAGCCTTAACCATAAGCTACACCTTAGACAATATGAAGGAAGATTTTCACCATAGTCTTAGAGCTCTTTAATCTTTAAAAGATAAAGTCCTAAGGAGAGAGGGGGCCTAGGAGTACACTGTTCCCTAAATAAGAGATGGTTAGGATTCTAGGTAGATAGATATCTGGGGCTCAGGGAGGTGGATCCATTTCTGGTGACATACTGGCAGATTGTGAGACACCTGCCTCAGTTGCCTGCTGTCACTTGTACAATACCCTTTCTAATGATCAAAGGGAGACAAAGGGAGAATTTAATTCAGGCTTTCACACATAAGGTCACAAATCTTAAACTTACCATGACACCTGTTCTCCTAACTCTGATATTTAATATTTTTCTGATATAGGAATATTTTATGTTGCATGTTAGATCCCACAAAACTCCGCAGACATACATAGATGTAAAATCAAATCATTGGTAGAAAAAAATGGTCAAATTGTTTACAAAAGTCTCTTTTTGGTAAATGCTAATACTTAATCACAGCATAAGAGTATATCTGGTAAGAAGCAGGATATACTGTTTGCTTACATTCACAATCATTAATGGGCATAATTTCTGTTTGGATTTACAAATAGTTTTAAACTGCGCTACAGACATCAAATGGTCAAATAAATAGAGAAATGGCCCATGAACTTAGTCTATTCTGTATAACAAGTTCTGATTTGCAATAATGCTTTTAAATAGTCCTCCACACACAGAGAAAGAGAGTAAGAAAATAAGCTGCCTCTAGAACAAATCTAGAAAAGCTACTGGCACAGGTGCCCACCTGGAGGGCTGACTCAGAGGCACTGGCGGCCTTGTTGGCTGCATCCTCCGCTGCATTGATGGCATTGAGGATGTTCTCATAAGCAGTGGCAGCATCCACAGCACGGCGTACCAGCTCATCCCCACTGGCATTTCTTTTGATCCTGCAAAAAGGTTGAGTGGGTTAGGTTCTCTAACAGGTTTACTTTTAGGGCTGCCATCCCCCCAACTCTCCCCATTTCTTTTATCAAGTGGACACCAGATGTGGTGGCCCCTGCACTCTACCCCCAGGTCATGGCTGGGAATCCTCTCCTCTTTGTGGGTCTTGGTTTTGACATGGGTTGTGGGTCCTGGATGGGACCTCAGCCAGGACCCAACTCTCTGTCCTATTCTGGGCCCCTAGCTAAACCACAAAGGCCTTCACTTGGCAATTAAGCAGCCCCTGGGGTTTGGATTTCTCCATCCACTTACTCTTCCAGCTGTTTGGCCAGCTCTTGCAAAGACTGTGCATGCTTTTCTGCCTCCACCACCAGGGATGTTTTGCTAGAAGATCTGGAGAGTTCTCTCACTTTGTCACTTAGTTCCTGTCTTCTTCCATTTAAAGTAGAAACTAATTTTTCATATTCCTATTTTTGCAAGTAAATAAAGACAGTGTAATTCAAGCAAAGAACATATATGCCATTTTCTCAAACTCTGTTATAAATAATGCTTCCCAGAGGAGATTATATCTTCTAAGCCCATTTACCACACCAATTAATTCTTGGTTACTTCAGATAGCAGCATTGACAATAAATATCCCTCCAAGTCATCTTGAGCATCTTACTTCTGGTGGGTACCCTCTTTAGTAAGTTTATAAAAGTACAATGTCATCATCAAAGCAAAGTTCCACTAAACCAAAGGACTTTTATGATATGGAAATAGCTGTTATAAAAGATACTTTCAAAATGCCCATTAGGTTGCTAAGAACTTTGTCAATCTTTTATCAAGTCTTAAATGCATTCTGTTAATAAAGATATGCTTGATATTTAAAAAACAGCATTGCAATTTTTGTGGTTGTTGTTGTTGTTATCATAAAAATGGCTTGCTCCTTGCAGACAAATTAGGTAAACAAATGGACTTTGAGAAGACACATCATTTGTACCCCTGCCCCAAGGGAGAAACACAGATAACATTTTGGGATATTTGCTTCCGCCTAAAAGACACACATTCTAAGAAAAAAAAATAGGTCAGCCCTTCTCATAGTCTCCTGGCAATATAATTTAAATGTTTCTAGATTTTTCTAGAGAATGAGCAGTTTCCTCTACCTTCTGTTTTTTGTCCATCAGCTGCAGTACAGTGTTGGTCTGCAGCAAGGAAGAGTCTGCAGTAGTCAGGTACTTTGTGAAATCACTCTTTAGGGAATTAATTTCATTCACTTGACTCTGGAAAGGATAAAAAGAACATCAGCTTGAGCTCTATGACACATCATCAGAAGACACAAAAGGATTTATTGGACAACAGCATATCAGCAATTCAGAGTCAGAATGTTTTCTTGAACCTGAGGTTGGTCTAGGCAACCACAAAGTGATGGGACATGGGTTCTCAGCGAGTGTCATCATGTTGCCATAGTTTCCTCCCACTCTCTGCTAATGAAACAAGCAATACCACTGTCAAAGATTTCCACCCCAGGTCAACTTGACCAGTGAGGTGAAATATTACTACATTCTGGTTTGGGGAACAAAATGAGAGATTTTAACTCAATAACTTAGGACCAACCAGCACACTGTCTGCCAGTCCCAGTGAAAATGCAATAGGCACTTGAATGAGAGATGACACAGAACCTGAGTAGGCCAGACTAGAAGGCAGCCCAAGGTCCAACAGCCATGCAATTGGAGCACCTGCTTCCTGCCCAGGCACAGTGATTCAGACAGAGGAGGGGAGGCAGAGGTTGCTGAGCATGTGGCCACCCCTAAGACCTCACTTTGCAGGTCAGTCTGATGTTATTTGACTCTGATCCTACTTTTTGGTTGTTGTTTGGTGTACAAAGCTCACTATCAAAAAATGCAATCTATGAAATCTTGAGCTCTAAATTCTGTCATCATAGCTTCTGTTTGCAGCCTGTGTTTAACTTTTATCCAATGAAGCTTGAAATGGCTTAAATGCCTTTGCTGGTGATTATGATGTTTACCTATCTGACACAACATGTCATTGGAAACAAAATATACTTTATTAACTTGAACATGATTAATTTCTCATCTTGGCATCATTATATACTCTCTTAGCCAGGGGTGGGGTTGAGGTAGTTTGAGAGGCTTTGCCTGTGATTGAAGTCCAGAATCTTTTCAGGTAGCTAAGGAGTGGAAATGTCTGGCTTTGTATTTAATGCCTAGTTCCTGCCTGACCAGGCAGGGTCTGAGGTGATATAACCAGCCAGGCCCCTGCTGTGCCACTTGATTTAATGCAAAGGTCCTGCTCTCTTATCTCTATCATGATGAAAGCCTGCCGTTCCCAACTGTGAGCTCACCTTGATGGTTCCCAAAACTCGCTCATTGTCTTGGTTGAGGTCAGTGGCTTGCTTCGCCTGGGCAGCTGCCTCCTGTAGTGCAGCACGCAGGTCATGGAGTTTGGCTTCATAATCACTTAAAGAATCCCGTATATTCTTCACAAGTCCATTGTTCTCCACCTGGTGGGTTTTCAGCCAGCTCCTTATCCGGTTCAACACTGTAATACATCACTTTATGTTTCCCACTTGAGAGATGAGCGTACTGAAGCTAGGTTATAAAGCCTGCAGAAAGAGAACTGAACTCTTGTTCATTTCATGGGTCTCCTTGAACTTTGGAGGGAAAGGGAAAGGATGCTATATTTATGAGATCTATTATGTGCATTGCATGCATTGCTTCTTTTAGCTTTCATGATAACACATGAAAATGGTAATTACTGTTCTCATTTTACTGATAAGGAAATAGAGCCCCTAGAAGGGGGTCAACCCAAGGTTATCAGACCTGTCAGACTTAGGACTTGAACCAGAGTGGTAGAGTATAAAGTGCATGCTTCTTCCACTGCTAAAACTGCCACCTTATAGTTAAAAGCCAAGACTAAGATTACATTTGAACAATACACATGCCACAATAAACCTGCTACTGTCTGTCTATTAACCACAGATGGCTCAATTTACTAGAGAATAAATAGCCATTCTTGGAAAAATATGTACCAAGTTAATAGCTTTTAGTTTCGAGGCCTTCTCCCTAGACAAAACTATTAGATAGATTCAATTCATTTCAAGGCTATCCTTTTCTCTTGCTTTTGATATAATAGTGCTAATATGAATTTGTGATTTAACAATTCAATATTGGTAAGGTGACTATTAAAAATGATATAATGAGAAAATTGAAAAGACATACAGAAACATTAAAAGAATGAATATGCAGTTAAAAAGAAAAAGGAGATCTGAACACCTCACTTCTAGAAGAGCTTTTTTTCCCCTATACTATTGGTAAGATGTATAGATACTTCTTAACTTGAAGAAAAGTCTCTTGGTCTCTGTTATGGTTTATATATGAGGTATCCCCCAAAAGCTCATTTTTGAACAATGCAAGAAAGCTTAGATGTGAGAGGATTGGGTTGCAAGAGCCTTAACCTGACCAGTGCTTTAATTCTCTGTTAGGGATTAACTGGGTGGTGACTGAAGGCAGGTAGGTGTGGCTGGAGGATGTGGGTCTCCAGGGGTATGCATTTGGGGTATATAATTTGTCCACCATGAGGGAAGTCTTCCTTTACTTTTTGGTGGCCATGTGCTGACCTGCTTTCCTCTACCACACTCTTCTGCCATGATGTCCTGCCTCACTTGGGCCCAGAGTAATGGAGTCTATGGACTAAGACCTCTGAAACCATGAGCCTCAAATAAACTTTTCCTCCTCTAAAGTTGTTCTTGTCAGGTCTTTTGGTCACAGTGACATAAAAACTGACTAAAACAGTCTCCCAAGTCGGGGGGGGGGGTGTATGTCCCCATTTCCATCATACTCACTGAAATGAGACCTTCCACCTGTAACCAGTAGCTCTATCTAAACTGTATTATGCATATTGTATTTCAAACCAGTTACAATGGACTGGATGCAAGAATTTGGCAGGTCCTTACAGAGCTGGGCCTCTCTTTTTTCAGCTTCTGCCTCTCTCAGGTACTTTCCAAAGTTTCGGTTCCGCAGTTCCCCCATCATGCGCTGGGCTTCTGCCAACTCTCTGGAGAAGTCACCCAAAGGCAAATGGTTTCCTTCTCCACCTGTTCCAGAGATCTGCTTCAAGAGAACTGGAAAATATTGAGTAGTTTATTAAACTGGGAATTTTGGGCTCCAGGAGACTTCTTTTTTTTTTTTTTAAAGCAGATACTTTCAGGGAGATTTCATATTAGTTCTTTATCATGCCACTGTAGAATCTTTTTCATAAATGTTGAACTCTCAAAAGGAAGTTCTTTCAGTGTCTAACAAAGATTATGTAACAAAAATGCAGTTAATTGAGTTGAGTGATTTTTCTTACTGTGCACATTCCGGATGACATTTTTAATCTTTGTGTTCAGCTCTTCTGCGCTTTGGATTGTCTGATCAACATTGTTATATAATGTTTGTGCTTTCCTGGAATTTATCTGTGCCTGTATGAAAAATAAATTGGTTAGCAACACATTAAATTGATGGGGAAAGAAAAAAAATAAAAATATCTAGAAAGAAGGAAAAAAAGTCCAAGATAATTGGTTTAATACCGTACCTTTTCTTGCAAAGTTTCAAAATCGCGATTCAAGTTACTCAGCTCTTTTTCCAGGGCATTCATTTTTGATCCATGATTTGAAATAGCAGAACGGTAGTTGAGCAACTGATTCTGAAAGTAACACATGAAGCTAATCTCACTTTGGAATAGAAATTTAGGCTAAGTCCTATCAACCTGGTTAATGTGGTAATGAAGACACTCACTTTAATCAGAATAATGCCAGTTCTACAGAAAAAGAATGTGGTTCTTTGAAATAGATTACATAAAAACATCTATCTTCTGACGTCAATTGTGACATGACTCTGAAGTAATGTAGCTTTGCCAGTTAGCTTCCCATTAGTCTAGCAAATACCTGAGATAAATAACTTACAAAGAGGGAGGTGTTCATCTTATCTCACAGTTTGAGAGGTTTGCAGTCCATATAGCCCCACTGATTTGGGCCTGCGGTGATGCAGCACATCACAGTGAAAACACAGGGTGGCACAAAACTACTCATCTTATGACTACACGGGGAGTAAGAGAGGAACAGGATGGAGCTGGAGTACCACTGTCCCCTTCTAGGGCAAGTCCCCAGGGTCATGAAGACCTCCCACTAGATCCACCTCCTAAAGTTTCTATCACCTCCCAAGAGCACCATTCCAGGGAACCAGTCTTCAACATGTAGGCCTTTGGGGGACATTTAAGATCCAGTAGCAAATGAAAAAACATGGAGACCACAGACACTTGACTTGAATGAATGACGCACCCTTTAGAAGTCAGGCTAATACTGCTTATCTGACGTATTGATTTCCAGATTCCACAATATATTTGGTTTTTTAATAAAAATCTATGCACATGTGGCTTCGTTATTGGAAGACCCATCAGATTCAAACACTCCAATATAACAGAGCTGTCGGGAAATTCCAGAGCTCATGCAGTTGAACACCTTAATGTGACAAAGGAGAAAACTGAAGCTTAAGGAAGTTGGGCAACTTGTCCATGGCTGTATGGCTGACCATGATTGCTTCAGGCCACAGTGCAGGTCCCTCATCCTTTTCACAGTGCAAAATTGCCTCATTACTTTTAAAGGTAACATTGCTGCCCAAAATAGAATAGTGATTATTTTCAGTTTTTTGGGGAAAACAATATCTTGAAAAAACTGACAAGAAAAAGAATGTTCATCTTGCCTCCATTTGTATATTGGAGTCAGTGTTGGGTAAAAGAACACATTCTTAAGCATAATACATCCAAACCCTCAGTCTATTTGCTTAGTAGATGAGCCCTACCAAGCTTTATCCCTTTTATCAGCAAACTGTGAAATGGGATATGAAACTTCATGGTGGGTTATGGTGAAAGTGAATATTACATATTCTAAAATGTAATATGAGCATTCAAAAATGTTTGTTCATACTCTTACTGAATTGTCATGGATTTGTGTGATACAGTATTTTAATTTTGTAACGGGAAAACTGATATGACGACATAGATGTCAGGATAATATGTGGATAAGAGGTACAGTGGGTAAAGAATGGTCATTAAAATTTGGTCTTGATCTGACTTCTTTTAGAACTTCTGTGTGCTAGCTATGTGGTTTTAGGCAAGTTATTTAGCTTCTCTGTGTCTGTTAATGACAATAATACTAATTTCCCAGTAGGGATATTGTAAGACTTGAGCAAAACACCTGGCATAGAACTGGGTGCATAGTATAATACAGAAAACTGAAGCAGTGTGGGGCTGTGTCAAGGAAATCAAAGCAACTCATGTAGCTTCCTTTTTTTCTCATAACATAGAGGCTATTTTTTTTTTCTTTCTCCTCTATATTAAGCCTATAAACCATGGACTAAAATTACCCTGAAGGGATGAAAGGAGCCATTTTTCTAGAATTACTTCTTGCTATATATACTTTGCTATAGCCACTACAATCAGCCCTTACTCTAAAAGCATTATCAAATGTTCCCCAAAGCCTCTTTCAGTGTGTCGAGTCTTGGGTATATTTCATTTACTGAATTATTTTACTTCGATGAGTTTTTTTTTTCATTTCCATGATTTTCAATGGGATCTATTTATCTCTACCTCTCCTTGTTTAATTATTAGTGGTTACTCCACCCCCTCAGATTTCCTAATTCCTTGTTCCTTGTATTGGATACTATTCTTCAAAGTATTTTTCTGATTGTCCTCTTATTTTCATTGGCATAGAGTGCATTCATCTCCTGACTATTGCTTTAG
Source organism: Glaucomys volans (assembly GCA_020662805.1). Lineage (NCBI taxonomy): Eukaryota > Metazoa > Chordata > Mammalia > Rodentia > Sciuridae > Glaucomys > Glaucomys volans. Next base: position 53,715 of record JAJEJO010000337.1, on the reverse strand, counting down.
GTGGGCATTTTTTCTGTTGTTATATGGTTGTTGAAATGTTCGCAGGTTTTTCATTGGGAGTTGCCCTTCTCTCTGCATTCCCCACATCCTGTCTAGTGATCTTATAATCATTGGTACCCCCATGTTAGACCCCACAGTGCAGGACCAGGTCTTAATGCTGGAATTCAGACTAGTGCACTATGGTGACATTGAGGATGTCATATAGCATAGAGCCAGCTTTGTGGATTTGTAAGGTCTGACCAAAATGCTGTGATTCCTATAGCTTTCCTTCACTCTCATAAAGCCATTTCTCAACAGCAAGCCCTGGGCTGTTCAAAGGTTGTGTTTTTTCCAGACTTCATTCATGGGCCGAGTAGGCTACAGGTTCCCTCAGAGAACTTGACTCTGACCCTGTGGGGCACCTTAGGCCCCAGGATTTCTAAGGATACTCTGCAGCCTCCTTCTTTCCAAGTGCACAAAGAACATTCACACAGGAGGACCATATTCAGAGCTATGAAACAAACCTCAACATATTTAAAATAATTAAAATCAAATATAGTTTGCTCTCTGATCACAACAGAGTTAAATTAGAAATTAATAATAGAAAGTTCTCTGGCGAATTTTCCAATTTGCAAATTAAGCAACACACTTCTAAATCACTCATGGGTTACAGATAGGTTACAAGGGAAAATTAGAAAATCTTTTGAATTGAACCACATTTTAAACATTTCAAAATCCGTGAAACACAGCAAAAGCAACACTGAGGGGGCAAGAGCTTATAGCCTCAAATGTTTGTGTTTGCAATAAAAAAGGTTTTGAATCAGTAAAATAAGCTTTCATCTAGGAAACTAGTAAATGAATAGCAAAATATGCCCAATTCAAGCGGGGAGAAGGAAAGCAATATGGATGAGAACAGAAATCAACAGAAAAACAATGGAGAAAACCAATGAAATAGAAAGATCTATAAAGTTGATAAACCTCTAGCCAAAATAATTGAGAAAAAGAGATAAGGCACAATTTATCAGATATCAGGCAAATATGAGAGGGCAGTTCTATAGATTTTGCAGCTATTGAAAGGACAGAAAGGAACGTTATGAACAATTTTATGTCACCAGGTTTCTTCATTTAAATGAGACACATTATCTGAAAGACTCAGACTACCAAATATGACTTAAGAAGAAATAGATAATCTGAATTGTCTCATATCTCTTTTTAAAAATTAAATGTATGGTTTCTTTTTAAAAAAAAAAAAAACCCAAAGCAAACCTTTGGCTCACATAGCTTTTCTTGAACATTCTAGCAAACATTTAAAGAAGGATTATGCTAGTTTTATACAGCCCTGTGTCTGAGTCTTTTGAATGCAAGACACTGAGTTAAAGGATCTATGTGAAAAAAATTAGCCATGAATATTCAGTTAAGTAAAGAATGTATACTTAGAAGTGTTAGGTTTGTGTGTTCATGAGTCCCTTCCACCAGTAAAAATCTTATCTTCATTTGGATCAGAGGAAGAAGGGAGCCCCTTGATTCTTAAATTGAAGCCAATTCCTCTCCCTTTCCTGCTCAAAGGTATTCATCTATGCCTCCTCTATAGTCAGCCCTCCAAATCGGCAGGTTCTGCATCTGCAGATTCAACCAAGTATCAAAAATATATTTTTAAAAAACTGTGTGTGCTGAACAAGTACAGACTTCTTTCCTGCCATAATTCCCTAAACAATATAGTATAGCAGCAATTTACATGGCTTTTACAGGGTATTAGGTAGTATAAATAATCTAGAGATAATTTAAAATATACAGGGAGATGTGTGTGGGTTATATGCAAATACTACACCATTTTACATAAAAGACTTGAGCATCTGCAAATTTTGGTATCCACAAATACCAAATCCTGGTATTGGAATTGGAACCAATTCCTGGATTGGATTGGAACCAATCCCTGTGGCTATGGGAGACACAGCTGTATTCCCAGACTGCGTACTCTTGGCCCCCCAGGGGATTTACCCTCAGGTCCTTGGCTTGGGTCTCCATGTGCCGAATCTGCTCCAGAGTGCTGGCACTGGCACTTAGGCCTTGTAGCTGAGACTTGACCTGCTGGAGCTCCTCACCCATGGTGGCCAGGTCATTCAGGAGCGTCATAACACAGGTGTCACAATCTGCAGGGACCATAATCAAAGATAAAAGTTCTGGGGGCTGAAGCCAAGGGAAGGCAAAGAGACCATAAGGTCTGGACCATATGCATGCACATAGGTTGTTACAGGCAGAAATCACAACCCTGGTATTCTCAGGTGGGATGTGAATTCCAAAAACAGGTGAGCCCTATAAACCAGATCATTGTAAATAAAAGCGGTGATCCTAAGCAACTTGTTGGTTCTTTGGAATGTGGAAAAATTAATAACATATAATTTTCGTTTGTGGAGCGCTTGCCCCATGGTCACCCTTGGACCTTTTTAACCTTCCACTTTTACTCTTTTCCCCAAGTCATAAATATTGTGATAAGGGATTTATAAGTGTTTCCCCAACAGATGTATGAAGGTCTACTTGTGTTCGTTCTACAAGTGATGAAACCAAGGTTTAGAGAAGTAAGGTAGCTTGCTGAAGGCCCTCAGTGAGTTGTTGACCAAAGCTGGATTTGACCTTTGGTTGTCCTTCTCCACCTCCTCCCACTGTTGCTCTCCCCAACTTGAAACCAGGCATCCCAGCATGGGGCTCATATCTTTAACCCCACACTTGGGAAGGGAAGGGCTTTCTTTTCTCACCATCACACTCTTCTGCAGGGCCACTATCTTTGGGTTCTTGGTTGATGCAGTCTAAAATCAGGAAAAAAAAAAAGAAATCATTATTATTAAACTTACTCTTCACCTGCTTTTTAACTTGGTTTTCAGAAAAGTTAGTTTGAGAAGACTTTAGTCATCTAATCACACAGCCTCACTGGCCTTCCCTCTCCCACCCTCACCCATGCCATTGCTCATCTCCCAGCAGGGCTGCTGCAAGAATTTCTTTCGTGGCCTCCTTGATTATACATTCCATTTCTTATCTACAAAGAGCCACCTCTTTAGAGGACCATGCCTTTCTTATCGAATTAAAATTCCTAATCGTTAATGTTAAAGCTTTCTTCATTGGAGAGCTCCCTATATATTCAGACTTTTTCCCAAATCATTCAAGCACATTGAACATCCTCTGAGCATCTCTGAACATTTGCTGTGTGCTGCGGTACAGGAAATATAGAGACATCAAGACAAAATCCCTGCTTTCCTGTGGCCTAATAGTCCTCTGAGACTGGCAAACAGTGACAAAACAGTGTGACAGACAAGCACACAATATTGTTGGGGCACATTGCCAATGACTGCACATAGAAGCTGAGTTTTGAGGTTCTTAACTACATTTGAGGAAGGACCTTCTTTGCCTTCCATTTTTACTTTTTTCCCCATGCCATGAATTCATAGGATGAAATGCCCTCTTACTTCTCTCTGAAAAACAATCTAACTTCACCACAGCAAAATGCAGAGCTAGAAATTTTCCTAAACACCGACATTTTGTTTTCTAAAAGTGTCACAGAAGGCATTTGCTGTCTTTCCCACTTTGTGGCATCTGATAACTGGGTAGGCATGCCTTCTATATTTCCATACAAGTCAAAAATGTCCAAAAAGATGGAGAAAAAAATTAAGTACTGAGACATGGCAATAAATACCCTATTCATTTACTCTGCATTCCTTTGGCAATGGTCATGTGATTAGATCTAGTCCACACATCCAGGGCTTAGTTCTTCAACTTGCCTCAGTGTAGGATGCAAGTGGTATTACACTACACCAATGTTATTTTCCTAATAACTCATATTAATTAATTTTTAAAAGAAGGAAGTAGGTAAGTCTTCCTTTTTGTTCTGAGCTACTCCTAATGAACTCCCACTAACTCTCACTAACTCTTTTCTCCGGTGTGCAGAATCCATGCCAATTACTTGTCCACATCCCAGAATATGTGTAGCTATAAGAGAAAGAGTATTTGGGCATCTTTGGATCCACACAAAGAAACCTAATGTTTAAGATAACCCTACAATGTCAAAGGGGGAGCTCAGCAAATTGCCAAAGAGTCCAAAGTGCTTTTAGCTATAATTAGTTGAGTTTTAAAAATAATTTACTTTGAATAACCTAATAGAAGTAAGTTATTCCCCAAGCCTGTAAATGATACCTACGCAATCCCAGCTATCATTGCCAGGATATTAAAACAAGGGGGCAATTTGTTAGTCGGAATTGTGTATTATACTTCCTAAAAATTTGTGCATGGGTCCTTTATGCTGTTATTTTATACCAATTTTACAAATGAAGATTAGCAGAGGTGTGTACTAATCTTACCTCCAGTGAGGGGGTCACAAGAATGCAACTGGCCATTGCTATTACAATTGCATGGTTGGCAGCTACCTCCAAACTTCTGGGGATTCCCAAAATATCCTGGTGCACACCTACGCAAAACAGAGAAAGGATGTGAAACACCTTAACAACTCATCATTTATTCCACCTAATTTTCTTACATCTAGCTCTTTTCAGGACATTATAATCCTATAGAAGGAATGGTAACATAGACTTACAAGAATGAATGAATGTTCCTCAGTATAGGGATTTTACCCCTTGAATGAGGCTGCTGAGGAATTACTCCTTCCCTCTTTTCTTCCTCCCCAAACTACCAAATTCCCAAATATCCAGATAGCCAAATGGCAGATGAACAAAATATACAAGGAAGCAAAAGTTTTGATCAATATGGAAATCAGGGACGACTGGATTTTATGGAAGAGTTATGTTCCTAAAGATAACACACAATTAAATATTGCTTAACTTAAAACTAATTTCTTCATAGCAACAATTTTAAAGTTAGATTCATAAGCTTCAAACTTGCACAAAGGACGACTTTCTTTGTATTTCCTAATGTATTATTTCAAGGTCGCATAATTCATATTTTCACTAATTTCTGCAGTGAAGTACAAACAACTGAGAACAATTATTTCTGCTGCTTCTGACTTGAACCATTATTATTCTAGATAATTTAGTGATAAGTACAAGTTTAAAGATCATATGTCCTTCATTCTGAGATTCTATTTTTTTCAAAAGTAAAACAAACACATGTTAATGTTCCTGGCACTGGGACGTCAATTAAAATATTTCCATTTAGCAAAATTCCACTTCCCACCCTATCATACCCAAATTGAAATATGGTGTCTTATTGTCAATGGAATTGATAGAATTAAGGAAATATGGTAACTCCTTCCACAAAATTTAAGCTTTGCATTAAAACTGTTAGGCAATTTCAATATACTTTACCAGTGAATACACCTACAATTTAATGCAAAGCACATGTGTTTTAGGTGAGAACCATCAGGCTGGACTCTGTCCTCACCACTTACTACTGTGATCTTGCGCTGTTGCCGTAATTCTTTGAGCTTCAGTTTCTTCATCAGTCATCCCCAGGAAAACATAAACTCCATGAAGACATGGTGTATTTTTTGTTTATTTGTTTGGGGCTGTTTTGCCTGTTTATATATCCCTAGTACCTGGGGTAGCACCTGGCATATATTAAAAGTCAAATAAATATTTATTGAATGAATGATTAGACTTAATATCACCTACTCTGGTCAATGAATGTAAGAGAAAATGTAGTAAAAAAGCTAGTATAATGCTTGCACATAACAGACACACAAAGGTAGATATGATTATAAGACATAATGAAATATTCACTTTATATCCTTTGGAATTACTGCATGTCAGAAAGTAAACAGGAATCAGAAAACTCACATATTTCCTAATTATCAAGAAGACAGCTAGGCTGAGGTGGCTTATCTGAGCCTTCTAAGCAGGGTGGTAAAATACTAATTATAGGGCTTTACTTTTTATATATTTTGCCTAACAAACCATGTTATGCAGGACATCTATGTTCTAAAATACTTTGTTTGTCCTGTCTATATCTAAATCTTCCATGTAAAAGACACAAAAGTACAAAGTACCTTATATTAAAATCACATAAATATTCAGGAAGTTTGATTCCACTTCTTCCTTATTCCTACAGAGACTTAGTGACTGATTACAAGAAATATAGCTGATTCTCTTTTTTATGGCTAAACACAATGGACAACAGAAAAAGTTCCTGATTTCACTGATGACTTTGGTATAGTAAATAAAGAGCAGAGGACACATCCATGGCTCTATGTAGCCAAGGGAAAGAAGGCAGATGGGTATGGTGTGGCCTTTTCCACAGTGGCCCCTGGCAGACTGCTCCTCCTCCACCCAAGGAGACTCCTGTCCGTGGTACATTCCTACTTTTTACCCTCTATTGTCCTTGTGTTTGTCATTTCATACTTAACAACTGGTGCCAGTCATGATGTCTGGAAACCCAGTCCATGTTCAACAATTGAAAAATGTTGACATCAACATGGCATTTACCTGTGAAAAAGTTTGTTTAAAATCTTAAGAAACAACAGCTTGCTTTCTTGAGACACCCAACGTAACAGACATAAGCTGAGAAGGGAACTGTTAATTAAAAATTTCTCTTCAAATCAGCTGCCTGCCAAATAAGCAGATACCTCATCAAGCCTGTTGCTGTTTTCCATTTCAGTATTTGTGGAGAACCATAAGGAGGTAAATCAGAAAATCTCTCCCAGGTATGAGCCTTGTAGCTTTTAAATCATGGGCCTGGAATACCTACCCAGACCCCACTCCATCCATCCCCCCAGTCTCCTTACAGCTGCCCCTTCCTTCCTCACCCGTCAAGGCTGGCTGGCTGCCCCTTCAATTGCAATCCAACTTGCTCCAGCGACCTTGTGCTTATTTTCATGTCTGTCCACCCCTGACCTGTGGAGTTCTGGAGGGCAGAGTACATGCTCTCTTTGCTAATGTGTCTCCAGTATTCAACGTGGTGCTAAGAAAACTCTAAGGAGCTCCATGCATGTTGTCATTGAAAGAATGAATGAATTTAAGACCAACATGAGAAAAGTCCCTTTTGCTAAAATGGAAAACAGAAGAAACTTAAATAGCTCCTTTTTTTTTTCTTTTTTTTAAACTATGGAACGTTGTCCTGAACTATTACTCAATGACTCTATGATCAAGCAGGTCCACCTTCCACATTAAGCAGACATCCTCCCCTTTTGGGGCTTTCTTGCACTTCTCCAAATTCCCACCTCCATCTTATGGTTCCACTGGATTCCAATCATCCCAAGTCCCACCCTGTCCACAGATAATTTCCAAAACCCCTGTCTACAGTGGCTATGCTCTACTATGAAATCTGGCTGGATGAATTTTCTTGCCTTTTATTGTTTAGTTTGATCAAACTTCTCTAAACCTTAGCTAGAAAAATAATATGCCAGAATGACCAAGGAAAAAAAATTTAAATAGAAGTTACAGGGGAGGCTTAATTAAATATTCAAAGGCATTTTATACTTTCAGAAATAATGCAGCAATGTTAGGGCACAAGAACCAAACAAAAGTACAGAAACAAATCCATGTGCCTATGGAAATTTTGAACATATGCATTAGGTTTAGTGAATCCAAATGAAAGTACTTAGTAAAGGAGAGAAGGAGGATATGACAGTGTGAGCATGAGAGAAGGAAAAGTAGTGGAAGGTCTGGCCCCTATTTCAGGCAATGAACACATTCTGGAGAGAGCATCCCAGGCAGGACCAGCACCCGCCACTCCCCAGCTGCTCTCTTTCCTTGTGCCTGTCCTAGCATGAACATCTCACACTGAACACAGTTCTGGAGGGTAACCAAACATTACATATATTTCATGCAACAGGGCCCTTGGCTTATTGAGAGATGAAATGTTAGGTTATTCAAAGTTGTTTGAACCCTGAGAAATTTTTGCCTTACATGTTGACCTATGGTGCCTGATGTGTAGAAGCTAATTATGAACATCAGTTAGTGAATAACCGAAGTGTAGCTCTACTGCCCTTTAGAATTATGTTTACACTTTCCCCTTCCTTGCCTTTATTCTTTTGTTTCATAGACATTATTGAACACCTACTATGTGACCAGTACCATGCTAGGGAGCAGGGATTCAAAACTGCACAAGTCACAGACTGTCCGCAGAGTGTTCAGAATATAGTGTGGGGATAGGATGTGTGTGTGTGTGTGTGTGTGTGTGTGTGTGTGTGTGTAGGGATACCTAGGGTTGCAGAGATGTGCGTGTATGCATGAGTATATAAAGTTATATCTGTATACAGGTAAGTAAGGATATGAAGGTAGGGGTGTGTAGAAATGTGCACATGTTGGGGGGTAGGAACATGCAGGAATAAGTTTATGGAGTTAGGAGTATGTGGGGTTTGGGGGGATAGGTAAGATGTATGGGGGAGGAGTGTGTAGGGATGTGGGGTGGGGTAGAGTATGTAGGGACATGTCAGGGAGTAGGAGGACCCTTGGGGTTAGGAGAGGGAGGCTATGTAGAGATATTTGTGGGAGAGGTAGCTGTATGTAGGGGTTTCTGGGGGGATGTGTAGGATGGGAGAGGGGCATAAAAGGATGAGTGTGGGAGCTGGGGTACATAGGGCATGCCTTGGGGCCCCATATGGCTACTTGTGGGTGTGTGTACCTGTCATGCCTCATTCTCAGATTTCTGAAACACGTACGAAGCAAGAAGGGAAGGATGTCAATGACTGATTGCAGGAACAGCCTTCTGTTTTCCCCAAGAGACCTTGCTTCCAGCCCTTGGAAAAAGGAACAGCTACTCTCCTGCTCCAAGCCCGGCCCACAGCCCTGTCTGTGCCAGCAGCACACACGCCAGTCCCCAGGTCCCCATCTGCAGGTGGCTGGGAGGGGGAGGGCAGGGAGAGTGACACCCACCTCTCACACCGTGCTCCTGTGTAGCCAGGTTTGCAGGCGCATCTCACGTTTGACCCACTCATGACACAGCTGGTGGCGAAACTTAAAAGAAGACAGAGAAAAGCCACAGTGAAGACATGATCCCTCTGGCTTGCTGCTCATTCTCTTCCATCACAAAGGATGGGCTTGTGTCAAGTGAACACTGAAACCCTCTGCGTGAGCAAAGATTTCCCGTGAAGAAATCTTTGCCCCTCAAGGCTGGTGGAGCTCTCGAGGAATCACGTAAGCTAACACTGGGCAGCTGCAGGGGATGAGACCTGAAAGGTGTCCATTTTTTCTGTCTTGGAGAGATGCGTTTCTTCTCTTGGGACAGAGCAAAGTAACTCACTCTGGAGGAGATGATTACAACAGCATTTTTTCCAGGAATAACAAGGAAGCAATAGAACAAGTCTAAGCAGGAAAAAAAAAAAAAAAGAAGAAGAAGAAGAAGAAGAAAAGAGTTCTGATTCTTTTTAAAAAAGGTCTCCTTGTTTATTCTAGTTAATTTTGTATCCAGCCCTGCGGAGGGGTGGGCAAAGAGGAGCACAGAGCAGTTTACTCCACTTGGTATTTCTGTGGGTACAGTTGTTGGCAAATTTTAAACCAAACCATAGAATTTGGATTCCTCTTATATTAGCTCGAAACTGACATATATTTGAAAAGAAGCCCCCTGACCCAAAAGAGATCTTGTAAAATTGTGAATTGTCAGCTGGGTGCAGTGGCACACACCTATAATCCCAGTGGCTCTAGAAGTTGAGGCAGGAGGATCACAAGTTGAAAGCCAGCCTCAGGATTTAGTGAGGCCTTAAGCAATTTAGCAAGACCCTATTTCAAAATGCAAAATGAAAAGGGCTGGGGGTGTGGCTCAGTGGTTATGAGCCCCCCGGGTTCAATCCTCAGTACCAAAAAAATGAAAAAAATTTTTAAAATAAAAAAATGTGAAATGTCTATGCTGTTCATTGAACATTACACTGACATAAATGTGAGGGAAAACTGCTCTCTTTATCCCTTGTTGATAAGAGAATTCACAGTTGGGAAGTCTCTCTTGTCCTGTTGGATGGACCCAGATACCTCTACAGGGACAGTTAGAAGTTTTTAATCACTATTGCTATTGCTGGAAGAATTCGATAAAAATGCAGTTTTATTGATAAACCCAAGGAATTACATGTTACTCCAACTTTATCAGAGCAGGAAGCTGACCTTTATGGGAACAACATGATTTGCAACCCAAAATGAAAAGCTTTCCCCAAGCAGCAGTCTTGCTGCCTTCTACTCCTGCCAGCTTCTGTTCAAGCAAGTCTCGGCAAGTGTAGCAATGGATCTCTGTTCAAATAAACCTGCAGGATGGGGCAGGCTGAAGGGGTATGAAATACACAGATAGCAAAGACGGGTGAACATTTCAAAGACAGATCTCCAGAAATGCACACTCGGCCATGAGGTCCCTTCTTGTTTCTAAGCCGGTGAACCCTGGGTACTTCACCAGTTTCTTGATTTTCAAACTGATCGAGCTTTGCTTACTTGTCTGTTTTGGTCTTTTTTGCATGGACCCCAGAGTGAATGCATGGTGATGAGCCAGAAGATGACCAGGTGCCAAGCCCAAGAGAATGTGAATTACCATAAAAAGTAAATGGTGTCTCTACCTACACAGATTGTTGGCCATGCTGGAGTCTGAATGACACTCAGCTCATCACTCAGATCGTCACTCAGGGGCTCAGAACTGTCCCAATCTTCTACCACACTGAGGATAAAATCCAGATGTTGGCTAGAGCCTACCAGGTTCAGCAGGACCTGAGCCCGGGCTGACCCTGCAGCTTCATCTCCAGCTCTCTTTGAACTGAAGAAAAACCTGATTAAACCCTCCAACTCCACTTGCTTTTAGTTAACTCCTTTCAGTTCCCTTTCAAAATCACTAATCTGGAGGTCACACAGCTGAGCAATATATTATTAGTCTCCCACTAGCTTTGCTATGGATAATGCATCTGATGGGTGGGTCTTGATGATAATGGTTGCCAAGGTTACTTGCCAAGGACTGGAAGGCTGCTTTTGTTGAAACCGCCAACACTTCACTGGGGCTGGTGCAAGTGTCCTCTTTGAATGACTTCTCTGATGTCAAGGGACCAAAAAAACTCTACCCTCAGATCATGCTAATGCTCTATTTTCTGAACATGTGTCCTCTGAAGAACTATGAAGATTGATTACGCACATCCAGACCACTGATTACTTTGCTTTCCCTCCCTTCAATCACCTTTCCCCCGACTTTAAATCACTCCTTTTCTTTATCCCATAAATATTCCTAAATCCTATTCAGGAAGATGAATTTGAGACTTGCTCTTCTCTCTCTGCACTTGACTGCCTCATGAATAAACTCTATTTCTTTTACAAAATTTGTCATTTCGTGATTGGCATACGGTGCAATGGGCCAAAGGGCCTGGTTGGGGATACTCTTCTCTGCACTGCATTTCCACCCCTCCCGCCTGCCCGTGAGCATAACTTCCTGGGGCTTCCCCATGGGACTGGCTAAGATACTGCCTGGCTTACTTCACCCCATCATTCCAGTACTTGCTCAATGACTGAGGCCTCCTTGACTACTCCCTCCTTTTGTTTTTATTTTACTTGCATGTGGTATGAGTTCATCTTTTAAATATAACAGCTTTATTGAGAAGAAGGTAGGGCTGAAAGGCTGTCAAATACATAGCAGGGTGAACATTTATATACCATGCAATTCACTCCCATGAGATGTACAGTTCAGAGGCCTGGGATAGTCATGGAATTGTAGACCCATCACCACAGTCAAGTTGAGGACATTTTGTCACCCACAAAAGAAACCACAGAGCGGTCCAACAGTCGCTTTCCTTTGCTCCCTTCTCTCCTCCTCGCCCCCAGTTCCAGGCAACAACCTGAACATCCTATCACTGAGGTTAATTCCAAGCTTCCACTGTACCTGTTGGTATGAGGACATGGGCAGACCCTGCAGGATCCGTGGACAGCGTTCCCGTAGTGACCTTCCTTGCAGCGCTCGCAGTGATCTCCAGCTGTGTTATGCTGACAGTTCTTGGGACAGATGAACAGGACAATGAGGAGCAGCCTATTACATTTGTTAGTTTTGAGGTCAACATAATCTTACACAATTATAGCTCAAGTCCTCTGACTCTGCAGTGATATCAGTTCTGCTAACCATGTGTACTTCCTGTCTAATCACTGTTGGTCCCCCACACACAAAAGGTACAGGTGACTTTCTGTCAGTTATTTGGAGGTATGATGTAGTGGAGAGAGACCTAGCTAGGTTCAAGTCACACTCCAAGAAGTTCCTTCACTTCTCTACACATTATTTGTTCTTTTTAAAATCAATTTACCCATGTGTGACTACATACAATTTTAATTCTCTTAAAATGTAGTTAGAATAATGCCAATTTCCAAAGCTGTTGGGAGAATTTTTAAAAACAAAGTGTACGGGGCCCTAGGGAAATGTAGATTTTCTTCCCTTTTCACTTAAGATTGTTCCTGTGAAGCTGGGCATGAAGCTCTGTGTAGGGTGTTTGCCTGGTATGCATGAGGCCCTAGGTCCAATCCCCAGCACCGAGAGAGAGAGAGAGAGAGAGAGAGAGAGAGAGAGAGAGAGAGAAAGAAAGAAAGAAAGAAAGGAAGAAAGAAAGAAAGAAAGGAAGGAAGGAGGAAGGAAGGGAAAGGAGGGAGGGACAGATGGAGGGACGGAGGGAAGAAGAAAATAAAGAAAAAAAATTTTCTTCTGTGAAGATTAACTTCATTTTACTTCAAATTCACTTAACATTGATACAGTGAAGAGCAATAAAATTTAAGTGCTTTTAATACATGGAATTTGTGAAAACAATAAAAAGTTGCATAGGATTTGAAGGAAGCACTCAAGTCCCGAAGAAGCAAGAAATTGTTTCCAAGCATTTTATTATGTAAAGTAAATTCAATTAACTGCATGTCAAGGTTAATGTCTAATGGAAGTTGATCTTCAATAAAGTGTTGTGATAGAATTTTGCAACTGAACTGTCTATTGACATAAAGCCTAATGGATTGTGTGGAATTTGTTTTGTGGAATTTTTTTTTGGGGGGGGGCGGTACTGGGGATTGAACCCAGGGGCACTCCACTACTGAGCCACATCCCCAGCCCTATTTTGTATTTTATTTAGAGACAGGGTCTCACTGAGTTGCTTAGGGCCTCGCTAAGTTGCTGAGGCTGGCTTTGAACTCGCAATCCTCCTGCCTCAGCCTCCCAAGTGCTGGGATTACAGGCGTGCGCCACCACGCCCAGCCTGTTTTGTGGAATTTTTAATCCAGTATAACCATTGTTGGCTTTGCCCTAGTAATAGAGATCTAAATGCACAAAAATATCCAAGAAAATTCCCCTTGCCCTGGATTTTTTTGGTATTAATTAAATGACCTGGAATGAATATGATTTAAAATTTTTGCTGATATGTATTTTACCTCTATGTCTATATGCAGAGATGGCTCTTGAAAAGGAAACTATAATAAGTGTGAGTTTTTAAACAATATCTGAAGTTCAGCTGGGAAGAACTAAGTACACATATCCCAAGAGGACTGGACTAGTTTGCAATGGGAAAGACTGCCCTTCAATTCCGAATGTCATTGTTTTGTCCAGATTAAACAAATCCACCCTTCGTGAATCTTTGAGTAAATGAGAATTATACAAAACCATTCGATATGAGGAACAAGTTCTAGTGTTTTCTACACTAGAGCTGAAGGATGACCCAGTCAACAATAATTTCTGGTATATTTTGAAATAGCTAGGAGAGAGAATTTTGAATGTTCCTAACACAAGAAATGACAATGTTTGAGATGTCAGATATGCTAACTACCCTGATTTGGGCTTTCCATGTTGAATACATGTATCAAAATATCACATTGTCCCCCATAAATCTGTACAACTACTGTAAATCTTTTAAAATGAACAAAACACTAAGATGTTAAAATAGCTTTTCATATTTTTCTAGATATAGAACTGTGCTATAAACACAAGAGATTAGTATTTTAGAAAATAGGATGCTATTCACATGTCCCCATGTGATCATCACAAGAACGCTCACCCTATCTGAAATCCTTCCGTCCTACCCCAAATCTCAGTGAAGGGTGGGTTTCTTCTTTAGGTTCAGACACTGGAAGTGAATCCACCCTGCAGTTTATCCAGTCCACCCAGAAGCGCTCTCCCAGTGTCAAATGAGACATTAGTGGCTACCTTTACCTTTCCTTTGCTCAGCTGTCCTGACCCACTCATGAAACATCCTTATTTTGAACTAATTATTTATCTTTCCACTCTAGTTTCTCTTTCTTTTTAATGCAAATCACAATGTTAAAGAATGAGCCTAGATATATATGATTTAGTCCTAAGGCTGCTTAGCTCTGAGACTGAAAGCACTGGAGAAACAAAACCCTGGAGAAATAAGAATTGCACTTGAGGGCATCTGTGTCCTACTAAACACACTCTGACTGCTGGTCCTCCCCACGGATGAGGGGAGAGGTTCCTGGAAGGGGGTCAGAGCCAAGTTGCTTAATGAATTCCCATAAGAGTGTCTCAAATACCCTTGCCAAGAATTAAGACTGGATTCCCTGGAAATTATCTTCATCAGTTCTACAAACTTGAGGCATCTGCCTATGAAGTTTCCTTGTGCTTTACTGTGATGAATGAAAGAATGCCATAGGAGCCCACATCCACCATTGTGGAATGTTCTTTCCTAGCTCCATTTGACATCAAACATTTACTGGGGGGAAGGCTGGAGTTGTGGCTCAGTAGAGCACTTGCCTGGCATGTGTGAGGCACTGGATTCAATTCTCAGCACCACATATAAATAAATAAATAAATGTCCATTGACAACTAAAATGAATATTTTTTTAAAAAATCTACTGGGCATTTACTACATGCTCAGCTATACTAGGTACCAGGGATACAAAGATGGGTTGCTACTTTGACTCAGGAGTACACATAACCCTGTAAATTGACATATTAAATACAACATGGAAAATATGGTGACAAAAGTTGGCCAGCTTCCTGCAGAAGAGGGGAAGCTGGCCCTTCTGCGGTCCCAGAGAAGGGCTCAGGAGGAGCTACTGCCTTTCTGGAAGACAGAAAGAAAGGTATTAGCTGGTAAAGAAGCAAGAGGAGGGCATTCCAAGCACAGGGAACAGAGTGCAGAACCTCAGTCCCGTGACAATAAGGCAGCTTGTGGGGACAGTGAGAAGTGTGCCAGAGACTGCAGTGCAAGGGGACAGGATGGTGCTAAAAGTCCCTGAGGATGGAGGGCCTGACCTGCTCAACTGGCTCTTAAGTGTCTAGGAACTCCATCCATGGGCTAAAGGGGGAGCATTTACAAGCTGTGAATTTCAGGTAAAACATTCTGGGAAAGAAGATGGGAAGAAAACAGAGAAGGACACGGGAACAGAAGAGGATGGGGCTGCTACAATAAAAGAAGTGACAGAGATAATAGAAGCCAGGGGAGAAGAGGAGGAAGTATAAGGAGAAAGTGGTCAAGAAAAGAGGGAGAGGCAAGGGCCTCACAGATGAAAAAGAGCCTGTTACTGCAGGGCCCTCCCCCCAGTGACACCCGAATAACTCATCTCCTGCTGCCACCTCCTTCAAACTGGACACATACTGCTTTAGCATGCAGCTTGGCTACTTTTCAAACTTCAAAGTTTATTCTTGAAATGGCATGGACAAGCATCATTATCCTATGGACAGTGTGATTACATGAATGGTGTGACTCTATATCGTGCAAAACCAGAGAAATGAAAAGTTGTACTCCATCTGTGTGCAATGAATCAAAATGCATTCTGCTGTCATGTATAACTAAATAGAACAATTTTTAAAAAAAGAAAAGGCATGGAGATTTGCTTATGTGTGAAGGTCCCTGATTTTAGAGATTTACTTTGAACCTTGAGAGACTGAGGTCAATTTGCAGCAGAATCAGCCTGAAAGACCTTTTAATATTGAAAAGGTACTTGTCTCTGCATCACCGTCCCTTGAGAATGCAAGAGGCATTCTTGGTTTCCATGTAAAGGCATATTTTGGAGTAGAAAAAGCACTTAGTACTTGCCATTGAGCAGTTTATTGACTACAGACAGGGCTCCATGTGTGCATGTGTATGGGTGTGTATGTGTGCTTGCATGTGCATTTATATGCATAGCACGTGTACTACATGCACACTACACAGCAAGCCGCCAGAATGGGGATTACCTTTGATGGATGGTTTTTTAACTCTGGCTCTTGGCTCAGTATCTGCCATAATAGCAAATACTCAGTAAAGATTTCCTCAATGAATAGTCTTTAAGGGCCATGCGGTTATTGGAGACAAGTGAAGACAGAGTGACAAAGACAGGAAATGGAAAAAAAACTTATTTGATTAAAATATGAATTATGATTCATACAGGTTATTCTTTCATGGGGCAAATGGACTATATAGAAAACTCTTTGTTCTTTGGCAGCTTTTATAATGTGGACTTGAAATCTCACAATGGTTCAGTGATAAGATAAATATTTATTTTTAATTAAGGCATTCACTTGTGTTATATTCAACATACAGTATCAAACATAAACTGTTATAAAGGAATGCTTATGAGCTGGAAAACAACCTTTCTCAATGTCTTTTCTTCTTTTTGAACTTATAAGGTAATAATTCAACAAAATATTATATCAGGCAGCCCTTCACAACACTTTCCTGTTCTGGCCTGTCCCGTCTTGCAGAGGAAGCAGCTCCCTGGGGCGTGCTGAACTGGCTCAGTACAGTCTAGGAACTCGAGTAGTGGAAACACACAGTAGTTGCATTACATCATACAAAGGAAGTCCGTGGCAGCAGAGGGGAGCCCTCAAACAACACAACACAACTGGGGCCCTCTGTATTCCTGGGAGTGCCGACGTTCTGTCCTTCCCTTGATGGGAAAGGTCTTGGCTACTGAGGAGAAGAACTCTGATCAAAGGGAAGAAGGAAGCAGAATAAAGAAGGTTCAACTTTAGGATGTAAAAGAAAAAAAAATTCCTAAGAAACTAATTTTATGTAAGAGGATTTTGTAAAACTTTCTAAAATAAGTTCATTTTTAGTGGATAAGCAATAGAATCTGGAGCCCTGAGAAAAGAAGTCAAATGAAGTCCCTGAGGATGTTGAGGGAAAGGGAAGTGAGATGGCACTTTTCCTTTCCCAGACACCCTACACTCACCCACCGTTCCCATAAGCCCACTTTGTCTTGGCAACGGTGGAGGGTTTGTTTGACTAATTGAGCATGAGCCATAAGCCCTCCTCAGCATTTCCTTCTCCCCTGAGTGCTTTCTTGAGTTACTGCCCACCTGACAGTAGCCAGTCCTCAGCTTATAACCTCCTCCCTCCCAATAAAATTGGGGCTCAAGGTAACAGCTCTGACATTACATCCTGACAAGAGCTAAGTCCCCAGGTCCACCTTCTACTATACTTTAATGAGGCACAGGTACAGAAACCAAGGTGTAATGGAACTGTTTAGACAGCTGTTCTCTTCTGATGGTGCATGTTAAGATGAAGGAAATAGGGAAATGAAAAATACGTAATTCAGCCTGACAGCACCGGAGCCTCCTACATGGTCGTAGCAACCTCTGCTTGGGGTGTGGCGGGAGATGACGCTGATGTCTCAGGGCACAATAGGAGGGAGAGGAGAAACAGATTGCCTGCAGATAGCATCAGACTATCAATTTACTCACAATACATATGCCCGAGCCGTCCTGGCATCGATTTGAATGTCCATTACAATTGCAGGGAACACACCGTCCGGTAAGCGAGCCTTTGTTATCCCGATAGTATCCGGGGCTACAACCCTATTTTTCAAAAAAAGTGTCTAATCAATATGAAGAAAGAGAAGAATTGCTATCCAAAGCATGTGACAATTCTAACTGAGAAGGCTTCATGTTCCTTTTCATCTCTTCAGTTAAAAAATCACTTAGATTTCTGTCTTTAAAGAGGGTTATTGACGTTCTCTTAATTTTGGCAGAGCTAATCACAGTCAGACATTGCCCCTAGTTTGTTATACTGATCTCCTATATTACCTATCTTTAAAACATCAGTAAAAAAATTAATATTTCAAAATAAGTAGTCTTTCATCTAATTTTCTTTAAACAGCAATTATGTCCATCAAATTCTGAAATCACCATCAACACAAATCTTGAACCAAACGTTTCATCCATAGCCATAAAGGTTTCTGTCTGGATAAATGGAAGAGAGGAAGAAAAGCCACCCCATGGGTGCTCCCCAAGGTGGAACCCCCCTGTTGCTGCCCAGAGCACCTTCCCACATTAGCAATGACTGCTGATCATACACAACAACAAATCATAATTTCCAATATGATGTTCCTTTAAACTATCGGGAGCCATGTTTAGGTAAAGGAACACATTGCAAAAAGTTAGATTACTTTGTGTGCTATATGAATAGACTTGTCTAAAGGAGAATCAAAGTATGAAAGGAATGTTCTTTTGCTGAGAGCACAACGGATAGATACATCTGAACAAAATTTAGCCGGTGATGGTGTGATCCTATCTACTACAAGCACCTATGGTTATCATCACACATCACATTGCCTGCCTAAAAAATAATTGTATTTGGTAAAGAACAAATTATTTAAGTCAACAAATAGATCTGGTTAGTTTATGTCAATGTACTTGAGTAAAAGCCTTAATTAAACATGCTTTGAGGAAGGCTAATCTCTCATGATTAAAATTAAATCACTCATCTTAATTTGCTTTTGATTAGAAGCAGAAAAACAGTCTGCAAGAGTTATGTCATATGACTCTCAGAGCATTACTAAAATGTCATCACTCCCCACTCTATAAAACAAGCAAACTCAAATTCTACAAAAAATTCTGTTCAAGTATTCAGATTGCATTGGACATTTAACTCTAAATGAAAATGAATGTATCCTAATCTCTTATTTCAGTAAAAGGGTTTGGTAACTTGTTAACTTTTATGAAGTGATAATTTCTCAAGATAGGTTTTCAGTAAACTTTTATGTTATAAATGATAAGATCAGGCTCCCGACCAGTTTTCAGGGCAATTTTAGCAGCCAAAGGATCTATTTCTCTAAGTGTACATAATATCCAGGAAGTTTAAATAAAGAGCAGAGTTTATGTATGCTTCACACCTGGCAGATCGAAGCATGCCTGTTAGATATTATGCAAACTCTGCTTACTCTTCTTAAAGACATGGGTTTCATTTTTTGTCTGTTATACTTTGTAAATTTTCCTGAAAGTAGAATTGGGAAAGCTATAGGCAATGGATTCTTTTGTCCTGGGGCTTGAGTTTCTCCCTGAAGGGCACAAAGTTTCATAGTACATTAACAGCCACAAGCATTCAAGTTCTTAACTGTCTCAGGCATTTCCAGGTGGGCTGATGTTTATGGAGTTTGCGGTTAATAGCTCCGGAGAGCAATCTGTCAGGTACTGTAATAAACACTGCCAATCAATGATAGAGGAGGCCACCAGCCCCTCCCCCAGCCCACCCATTTACTCCTTAATCACCCTAACTTAAAATGCCCTAAAGCTGGGAACCCCTCCTGATCCCCAATCAAAATTTAAAAGGGACATTACCTGGCTGGGTCTAAATTCCACATAACTTGCTTGCAGATGACTTTGACCTGGAGGCTGAAGAAATGCTACCCTTTGCTGCTGTGAATTGTATCCCAGACACTGCCCCAGGGCTGCCCCAAAGATCCACAGCCATCCCGTGCTCCAGGCTGACTGCCTCACTGCGAGGGGCATCCTGGTCCCCAGGCGTCCTGCTGGCTGTGCACAAACCTCTGCTTCTTCCTCTTATACCTGCCCTTCCTGCTCAGTGCCCAGGCCTGCCTGAGTCAGGTAAGGAAGGCTGTCTGCGGCAGGGGGCCCCACCTTTAAACTTCACAGATGAGTCAGCCTGTGCCAGAGCGCACATAACAGTCCCGCAGGTAAGCGCACCGCTCTGTAATTCCTGTGAGGTGGGGCAGGCATCACCTTCTACCCACCTCGCCCCGCAGACGGCACTAGACGATTAGAGCAGCCATAAATCACAGGCTGAGTCACCGCAAAGAACACACCCTGGGCATGAGGGTGGTAATCCAGGTTCCCCTCTTTTCCCTGGGCTATCTATTTTAATCAGGCTAGAAAAAGAGATGGAGGAGAGGGCAATGAATGTAGGTGACCTATGGGCTAAAAGTCACAAGACAGGAGTCCCCAGTAAACCACAGCAGGAAGATATTTCCAAGTTTAAAAAGTAGAAAGTCTCATGTGCAGTTCATCTTTGGGTTTTCTGCTCTCAAAGGTCCAAGAAAGAAGGTGAAGAGTTTTGCTATTCACATTTTGAATATGGAATACAAAGAACGGTAAAGTTTGCCATCTCCTGCTAATTGTACTAATATGGAGCTTTTCCTTTGGGGAAAGAGCACATTTTTAGCCTGAGATATTAAATAGTTCCATTTTATGGCATATTTTAGTTACTAGAAGACAATTCAGGTTGGCAGAACCTTAAAGAATGAAGACCTGATGAGAACTAGGAAATTGGAGCATGATTTCTCCTTAAAGAATCCAGGAAATTCTCTGGAATTCTACTCTCCTGAGGACCAGGAGGTGGTGGGTGGGAGGCCCTGGATTAGAAAGAGGCATAAGCACCCTGGGTGAGCTCATGGGAAACAGAGATTCAACTATGGGGATGCTGACCCGTGGGCTACTTCCTGCTTCTGATCTCTCCATCCTCAGCATCTGTGGTGTATCTGTGGTGTCCCATGAGTATCTTTTTCATATTTATTTCCTGAAGACAGTCTAGGTAAGACATAAGGTCTATTCCAGCAGAAGCTTGGGCACTGGACAAAGTGTCCCAAACCATCCCACCATGCAGGACAGTAGCCAAAAATGCCAGCCACAGTGGCTGCCCCAGGGGAATGTTTGTGGGTAGAAAATTTTCCTACCTGACATGAGTCACCCGTATAGTCAGGGGGACAGGTACACATCTCTACTTCATGTGCTCTGCGTCCACTTCCTGTGTCAGAGGCCTCCTCCAGTCCCACCTCACCCAGGGTGAGCCTCTGTGTCTCAGTAAAGTGGAGGCCCCGGATGTGCAGCCCTTGCAGTCTAGACAGCACCGTCATCAGCTCTTCCCTGGACACTGGGGCTCTGCTGCTGGAGTGTCTGAAGTTTCCCTGCAAAAGAAAATAGAGAGTCAAGGGACTCCCTTAGGCAAGTTCACTACCAGGGAGTTCAGAGGCAGACTCCAGAAGAAACAAATGCAAGGGAAAACGTCCAGGAGGCAGATGGAAAAATCAAATAAAGTAAGATGAGGAAGTCCCTCCTAGGACACTTACATTTGGAAGCAGATGCCTTGGGTAACTCCCAGGAAGGGAGAGCACCACAACGAGTGGGGAAAGGAGGGCAAGGGACAGAGGGCAATAAAAAGGTATGAAATGTCCCAATGTTATACTTTCTTTTAAAATGCAAATAAAATGCAACTGAGAAAAACATAGGAAAGGAAGACATATAGTCATGTAGCAGTCATTAAATGACATAATCGTGACAGCACCATCTTTTCTTGCACATACTCATTTTATTTTTCTTTTGTATTGTGGTAAAAACACTTCACATGAAATTTATTGTCTTATCCATGTCTAAGTGCACAGGCTAGTAATGTGAGCTATAAGCATGATGCTGCATGACGGATCGCTAGGACTTGCTCACCTTGCAAAACGGAAACTCTAGACCCACTAAACAAAAACCCTCTGTCCCTTCTTCCAGCTCTGGCAACCACATTATTCTAAGAGTTGGAACACTTTTGATACCTCCACCAGTGGAATCACATGGTAGTTGTCATTTTGTGACTGGCTTATTTTACTTAGTATACTGTCCTCAAGGTCACTCACATGTAGCACATGATGGGGTGTCCTCCTGTTTAAAGTATATACTACATTGTATCTCCTCATCCATTGATAGACATCTAGGTTGTTTCCATTGCTTGGTTATTGTGAATAATGCTGCAAAGAATTTAGGTGTCCAGATATCTTGTAATCTTGTAAGATCCTGTTATATATATATATGTATATATAAATATATATCAAACACATGTATATGTATATAAAAGCAGCATTGTGGGATAATAGGATAGTTCTATGCAAATGTTTCTAGGAACCTCCACATTGTTTTCCACAGCAGATGCACCATGTTACATTCCTACCTACAATGCAAAAGGGCCCCAATTTCTCCACCTTCTTACCAACATTTATTATTTTTTGCCATTGTTTCTGTTTTAATAGTAACCATCCTAATGGGTGTGGGGTGGTATCTCACAATGGTTTTGATTTGCATTTCTCTAGTGATTAATGATGCCAAGCATCTTTTCATCTAAAAGCTTTCACTTTTGACCTTTATATTCTGCAGTCTCCTCTGAACTCAGTCTCTACATCTCTTAAATGGGCATAGTAACATCTAATATCTCAAGGCTGTCATGAAGATTAAATTAAACAACATAATGTATATAAAATGTTCAGGACAGTGTCTAGAATGTAGTAGACATTCAATCAATGGTAGCTATTATTACTGACATAAATATAATACTTATATAATTTTAATTGATGGTTTTAACAGCTTGGGGTATAATTTGCATATAATAATATTCTCTCATTTTAGGCATATAATTTTTAGTAAATTTACAGAATTGTGCAATAATCACCATAATATAATTCTAGGATATTTTCATCATCCCCCAAAGAATCTTTATGCCCATTTTTAGTCATTATCCATTATCACCCCACTAATCTCGACACTGGCTGTATAGATTTGCCCAGGCTGAGAATGTATATAAATACCAACTTAATGTCAATAGTCCACAAAAACTTTTCTTCTGTTACTTTTATTTCCCCTCTGCTCCTTTGAGCTATTACTGTCATACAAATGACATCTTTATACATTGTATACCCATCAATCCAGATTTATAATTATTGCTTTGTGCAGATGTCTTTTAAATTAGACAGGAGGGGAAAAAAAGAATGACAAACAAGAGCTGAAAGGTCCTTTATATTTACCTCTGTGGTTAACTTTACCAGTGGTCTAGTTCTTCATGTGGATTTTTGAGTTACTATTTAATGTTCATCATTTCAGTCCAAAGGAATTCCTTGAGCATCTCTTGTCAGGAAAGTTGGTTAACAATGAATACACACACACACATATGAATGAATATATATACATATATAAGAATGTATATATGTACATATATGAATTATATATATATTCATATACATATACATGAATGTTTTCACTTTTCCTTCTTTTTTGAAGGACATTTTGCTGGACACATAATTCTTTATTGATGAAGTGTTTCTTTTAGCACTTTGAACATGTTTCCACCACCTTCAGACGAGTAAGCCGTTCATCTTACTGAGGACCACTTGGAGGTGATGAATCACTGCTTTCAAGATTCTCTGTCTCTGTCTTTCAGCATCTTTCCTGTGGTATGTCTCTGTGTGGATCTCTGGTGTTAGTCCTATGTGGAGATTTATCGAGCTCTTGGGGTGTATACATGAACACTTTCAACAAATTAGGAAAGTTTTCAACGATCACTTCTGCAAATATTTTTTCTTTCCCTTTTGCTCTTCCTTCTCTTTCTGGGATTCTCATTTTGCACATGCTTGTACACTTGACAGTATCCATTGTCATTTATTTTCCCTCATTCTTCATTTTTTTTTTTTGGTACTGGGGATTGAACCCAGGGGCACTCCACCACTGAGCCACATCCCCAGCCCTATTTTGTATTTCATTTAGAGACAGGGTCTCACTGAGTTGCTTAGAGCTCGCTAAGTTGCTGAAGCTGACTTTGAACTCGAGATCCTCCTGCCTCAGCCTCCCAAGTGCTGGGATTACAGGTGTGCCCCACCACGCCCGGCTCCCTCATTCTTTTTTCTTTCTGTTTCTCAGGTTGAATGGTCTTTTTTAGTTGTAGATGGGCATAATATCTTGATTTTATTTATTTATTTTTATGTGGTGCTGAGAATCAAACCCAGTGCTTCACACATGCCAGGCAAGCACTCTACCACTGAGCCACAATCCCAGCCCCAGATTGAATAATCTTAATTGACCCCCTCAAGTCTGCTGATTCTTCCTTCTGCCTGATTAAATCTGTTTCTGAGCCTTTGTCTTCATCAGTCTGGGTTGACATACAACGAACCTTATGCTGGGTAACTTAAACACAAGGAACTGACTTCCTCACAGTTCTGGAGGCTACAAGTTGTGGATCAAGGCACTGGCTTCCTGACTTGCAGATGATCCGTCTTCTCACTGCGTCCTCACATGGTGGTGTCTCTTCTTATAAAGACACGAATTCTACTAGAGCTCCACCTTTTTATATCGTTTAACTTTAATTACTGCCTTACTCCACACACGGCCACACTGGAGGTTAGGGCCTCAACATATTCGTGGCAGAGGGGCATGGTTCAGTCCACAGCCACCCTTTCTAGTGAATTCTTCATTTTAATTACCATACTCTTCAACTCCAGAAATTCTATTTGATTCTTTCTTACATTTGATTTCTTTCTTTATATTCTCTATTTAGTGGGATATTGTTTTCATATTTTCCTTTAGTTCTTTAGACATGGTGTTTTTAGTTCTTTGAACATGTTTAAAATGCTGATTTAAAGTCTATCTTCATTAAGTTGAATGTCTTGTCTTCCTCAGTAAAAGTGTATTTTTTGCTTTTCCATCAACTTTCCTTTTTATGAACCATACTTTCTGGTTTCTTCAAATGCCCCCAAACTTTTGCTGAAAGCTGGACATCTAAAATAACATAATGTGCAAGCTCTGGAAATCATATTTGCTCCATTCCCAAGGATTTACTGTTATTGTTTGTTTGTTTTGTGAACTAGTCCTGAAGAGTCTGTATTTCTTGTAATAAATGACCACAAAAGTCTCTGCTTTGTTAGCCTGATGATCAGCTAATAATTAGCACAGATTTCCTTAAAAGGCTAGAGTCAAAAAGTTTCTCAATCTTTGCAAAGAATTTGTGCACATGTTGGAGAACCCCTTTGATTCTCAACCAGGCAATTGATAACTCTACCTTAGCCTTCACTTCCTGCTTTCATAGTCCCTCAAGGTCAGCCAGAGGTGAGAACTTGAGGTCCTTCTTAGGTTTTTCCTAAGCATGTTCACATGTCTGAATGTGTGCACAGCCCTGAAAAACTGTAGCCTCCTAAACCCCCAGTTTATGTCAGAGCTTTTCGAAGCCCTTATGGACATCTCATTCCCAGTCACTTCAGGTAGCCATGAAGTTAAAATAACTGCCTCTGAATGTTTTCAACAACATTTCTAGGGGAATAGCTCTGATCATGTCAAGTAAAGACAGTGTTGTTCAAATGTACCTGTACAGACATGTTGAAATATGCCTGTGAGTTCAAGGCACTCAAAAAGATTTCATCTTGAGATATTGAACATATACTTTATTATATATATGGAACCCTATTTTTTAAGGAATGGTTATAATCAAGTAGATATAATAAAACGTTCTATGATCTGATGAGGCTTTATTTATTTAACCATGTTATTTTTATTTCTCTTGACGTAAGACATTTTCATGGCTTCTCTACCCATCCACACCAAGTATTTGTTGGACATTGATCAGGTCCTAGGCACTAAGGGAGACTTAAGGATAAGATTTAAGGATGAAGGAGCTGTGTTGCAGCATTTACAAGCTCATAAGGTTTATAAAACAAGGTTAATTAACTGTGAAATGGGAGAGATGGTGCTCAAGGGCCATAAAGGCAGTACAAAGAAAGTCATGTGAACATCAAATAAATAATATTTTAAAGTGCAGGAATTATTTTTTATATAATTTTGTATTTTGAATATATGTAAACTTGGATCTAAAAAGAATATTATCAACAGAAAATATATATACATAAACAAAATATATAAACATAAATAATAAATAACATAATTATGTAAATTATATATAAATTTACACAGACAATATACATAAATCACATAAAAATTATATTTTATGCAATTTGTATTTCAAATAATACAAACTTGTGTCTACACAAGCATAATTTATATATAGGCTAAAATTATTTTTTTAGATGGATACAATACCTTTATTTTTTATTTTTATGTGGTACTGAAGATCCAACCCAGCATCTCACACGTGTGAGGCCAGTGCTCTACCACTGAGCCACAACCCCAGGGCTATGCTAAAATTCTTATATAAAAAATTGTGATTGGCTGAAATAATTAAAACACAAACCAAAATGGATCATTAAGAACCACTGAAAAAGACCAGGGGGAAAAAAAAAAAAAGAAACACTGAATAGGTGCTTTTCCTTTACCTCAACCACCTGCACTCTCCCGTGATGCAGCCGGTCTGGCCGGGGGTTGCTTGACTCCTCATGGATGATGGACATGTGCTGACCCTGTTAAAAGAAACACATGAATGCACCAGTCCTTGGTTAGGATGCTTTCAGATTTACAATTGATGTAAAAACAAATTTCTATGGATCTACATTATTTGAAAAGATTGACTCTAAAACATAATTCAGGTAAAAAAGATTAACAACATGGAAACAGAATAGCAGCTAATAAAGTGCATTTTCACAAATAGAAAATTGCCTTAACTGAAAATGACTTAAAAAGATGGAAATAATTTTTTTTAAAAATATCCTGCTTTGCAGTAAATGCATGAAGTGCTGTTTTCATTACTGCTTACAGTGCCAGCTTGTGGTAGCAGGAAAGTGCTTTGGTAGGTGGGTTACTGGAGTGGGAGGGAGAGCCCAGCTCCCAGTGGAGTTGGCAGAGCCCAGCTGTGCAGCTTGCCCAGCCAGGGAACTGCACAGCTGGTGTGTGGAGGGAGGAATTAGCTTGGATCCTTTGTCCTGTGGGATCTAGCCTTGCTCACTCTCAGCCTTCACCCACCCCCCGCCATTAACTGGCTCTTACAGGGCTTTTAATAAGTCAGAATAGGATGATTGGCACACCCCCATCAGCAACCCTACCTCAAGCACACACATAACAGCCCAGCTTTTCTGTGGGACCTCCAAACCTGAAGGCGTTCCATTCATGAGGACTGGGGTTTCAGAAAGAGGAGCATTATTTTGAATCACAAATCATTTAAAACCTTAATCTAAGAAACATGCCCCAAAGGCTCTTAATTATAGTGGTTTAGAACAAAGCAGCAGAGTAAATTTTTCATGAGCCTAAACCATTTTCTGTTTTTAAAGGTAAAATTAAGGAGAAATTTTGGTCATTACTTCTCAGTGAGTTCCAACCGTCTGCATAATCAATTCCTTGGCACTAAAAGTTAAGCACACTGATAGCCTGAACTGAGATGCTTTACAAAACCATGAAACTGAAATACTGTTCGCTGTGATAGTATTTTTATTGTGTAGCTATTCCTCCTTAGGCCATAACTCTAAAATCTTTCCTACTTTATTTTCAAGATGATCTGCAAAGGTTCTTTGGAGTTTTTGAAACAGTTCAATGTATTTGTTTGTGACTAAAAATAAAACTCAGGTTGGCCATGCCTGAATGTAAACATCTACCAAGCCTGGGAGTCTCTCAATTGAGCTGTGTGAGACTTGCTGGTCCCTGTTGATAGTGACTGACATGAGAAAACCCTTCAGGAAGTTGCAATTGCATTGAATTTAATCACTTAGCATATAAACCAGAAATGGAGTCACCCTCAGGCTATGGCACGCTGATATCTGCATTTGAAGTACTGGGCCTACAATGTAGAGGATGCAAAGTAGGATGTGCATCACCTTGCCTCAAAGAATTTTCCAGATTGCACTTCTCTGTTGTGCACGACACACATAGAGTGTGGATGCTATTTCTCAGAAAACGAAAGTAGCCCCCCACTATCTATAACAAGTTAAATGCATAGCATATTATTAAGCACCCTCCCTACCATTCCTGGTTTGTTTTCAATAACTCACACACACTGGTAATAACTCACACACAGCCAAGCTGGACTGGTCTCCTTTAAGCACAATCTCCAGCCCTGCTCTGCCCCTATTCCTGAGTTTCCCTGGGTTTCTCCCGCTGGAGAGGCATTTCTCCTGTTGTACCCATTCTTAAGGACTTGGCCAAAAAGGAATCTTCTCCATGAAACCTTCTGCAGGCCTCTTAGCCCACCTAACTTCCACCCCAACTCAGCCTCCAGCTCCGATACAGCCTTGTTTATTCTTCTCAAACATTTACTGCTCAGTGTTTGCATATTTCCCCAATTTCCTCCTTTTTGGAGGACAGGGGTCACCTATCCTTTACAGAACCCAGCAATGTGGCCTGGTATGCGTCAAGAGCTCAAAAACGTTTATGAAACTAAATCAAAAGACAGAAGCACAAAAACATAAAACATGAGACAGTTACTTGTGAGAAGCAAGGGTGAAACACAGTTAAATACTTCAAGGGTAGGGGGACCATTGGTCAGAGGATACAGGATCCTGAGAAGATGCTATGTATTCTAAACTTCCTTTTCAGTTTCCCCAACATATTAGAAACACTTAATCAAAACTTTCTGTAGGCCACTCATCAAGATGTCCTCAATTTAGCTCAGCATCAACTGGAACCACTGTTTCTCCCACTTGGATGTTGTTCTGATACCTACAGTGAGCTGCACATCGGGCTTCTTTTCCAGAAGAACCATGTCACCAGGTAAACCAAATGACTTGACTTGGTAAGTGAGGAAGCCACCATATGAAGAAACCTAAAATGAAGTTACAGCATAGTGTTAAAAGAGACTATGCCAGTATTAACCCACATACAAGGTCCTTAACATCTGGAAAGAAACACAACCAACCTGTTGACAAGGGTGACATCTAGAGAGTGGGATTAGGGATGATATTTTAACCTTCTACTGAACACCATTTCTGATAGCATTTAAACTGTCTAGCATGAACATGATTGAGTTTTATGAGCAAGAAGATACTTCTTTTTAAAAGAAAAAATAATACTCATACTGACACAAATAAGATCTTTTCTTCTAGATGACTAATAAATCAAAATATTTATTTAATTTATAGCAATTCTAGGAAATCTAGGCCACTGGTTTCTTATTTAACTGAGAGACTTGGATAATATCTATCAGTCACAATGTGAACCTCTAAAAATAAATTTTCAAAAAAAAATCCCCTGAAAACAGATGGTGAATATTTCCCAAGTTGTTATGAATTCCACTGGGTACAGAAGATGTGATCAACAACTGTGTTAGGGATGGACTGCCTCTTGGTGCTGGGTAAGCAGCATGATCATGGTGGCAATGTAAGAGTGTCAGAATAGTTTTCTGACGGTCATTTCACCTCTGGTGCTGATGCTTCTCAGCCTTGAAGTAAACACCAATCAAGAAGGAAGGATGGGAATAAGAGGCAATGTCACTTTAGCTTAATAGAACAAAATACCCAGGAAAATGCAAACAACAGAAAGCAGGGGAGAAACAGTGCTTTTGGGGAATCTCAATTCACAGGTTACTTCCTAGGGCCTATGGTCTGACAAACCTCACAGAGTTGTCTTCTGAGAGTTGGGAGGTATTCCAGTGACATCTTGAATCATCTTATTGAGATTAAGTATTGCCTTTGTGATGGGCTAAATTGTTTTAAAATTATGTCCCCCAATTTTTTAAGACTCCTCTCTCTTGGGCTGGGGTTGTGGCTCAGTGGTAGGGCACTCACCTAGCATGTGTGAGGCACTGGGTTCAATTCTCAACATTGCATATAAATAATAAAAGAAATAAAGACCCATCAACAACAACAACAAGGACGACAACCACAAAAAGACTCTTCTAAGTAAAACTTAATTCCCCTCCCCTTGAGTGTTTGAGTGTGGCCTGGACTTAGTGACTCAATTCTAATGAGTTAGAATAAGACGGAAATGGGAGTATTTTCTTCCTAAGATTAAATTATAAAGGATTGAGGCTTCATTCTTGAGTTCTACCATATATTCTGTCTGTCTCATCAACTGCTTCGGGGGAAGCCAGGTGCCTCGTAAGGTAATGAAGACTCTCATGTAACCTTTGGAGGGTCTCACGTAATGAGGAACCGAGGTCTCCAGCCAACAGCCAGTGAGGAACAGAAGCTAATAACCACGTGAATAAACCTGGAAATGAATCCTTCAGTCCCAGATGACTGCAGCCCTGGCTGACATCTTGCCACAACCTCAGAAGAGGCCCTAAGCCATCACTTCCTGGATCCCTGATCCACAGAAACTGTGCAATGTAAAATTGATGCTTCTAAGCTGCAAAATGTTGGGGTAGCGTGTTATACAGTAAGGAATAACCAACACATGGGCTCACCGTAGGGAGGTGAAGAGCAATATTGAATGAAGGAGAAGTGGGTCACACAAGAGAAGTAACACTTCACACTCAAGACATTGAATCCATAGTCCTTTAATTGGAAGATAGAATTAGAGACCTTGAACCAACAAGATCCCAATATTAAGTCATTTTCAATGTGAGATAATCACCTCACCTGGGCTGGGCCCTGCGAAACCTACCCCTTCTCAAAGATTTTACCCTCGCTAAACTTGAAGCAATATCAGCAGGTGATGTATCCACATGTGGCCTGCATTTCTGTCCTCATAAAATAAGCAGAGTTGGCCAGGCTCTGGAATAATAATTTATGCAGCAAAGGAATAACAGCTCATTTATAAGCTCCCCGAGGAGTGTGTAACTAAATGCATGTGATTCTGCTTATGAAGTTGAGCTGCCACGGATCCTGCACTTCTTTTAATAAGCTTCTGAGTCACTTTTCAGCTTTTGTTTTCCTGACAAGGCTCCTTTCTTCTGCTCTAAAACAAAGAATCCTCCGCACTGGCATTTAAAGATGTACCTGTCCTATTTGCAACAGATATTATTTAAATAGTTATATCTTTCCTTGGAGGAAAAATCTTTGGCAGTAAGTAAAAATAGAGGGAAAAAATGTGCATTATGATTTCATTTGCTTGGGAGCTCATGCGTGCAGGCACGAGAGGTACTTCATCCCTCACAATGGGGGCGTTTTCATTATTGATTAACCTTATTTCTTAAAATGTTAGCAACCTGAACTTTCTGATGTTTCCTTCCAGACTCCAGTAGATGATGTTCATGCAGTGATAGGGGAGGCCCACAGAGGGCTCAGAAGAACATCAGGCCATCATTACCTTGTCCCCCAGGTAAGATGGAGGTGCGATCCAGGATGCACTGTGCACTGTTGAGGGCAGCTCCTGGAGATCTGCCACGACGCTGTTGCTACCTGGGTTGAATGAAACAGGGACATCCACTCCATCTGCTGTCTCCAGGCGCCATCCCATCATATCCACAAACTGGAACACAAAAGCAGGTTGTGACTGCTTGGGAGATGGCTGCATTAGGTGTCATAGAAATAGCCATAGTGTAACCACCTAGTTTCAAAGGCTTCCTTTATGTGTCCTTCTTTTTTATTTTCAGGGTTTTGAGAACCAGTACCTCAAGCTTGCAAAGCATGCACTGGACTACACTCCCACCCATGTGTCTACCCTTGAGCCTGCCCTTCCCGAGATTCTCATGATGGAGCCCTCACCCACCACTGCCC
Organism: Glaucomys volans; assembly: GCA_020662805.1. Taxonomy (NCBI): domain Eukaryota; kingdom Metazoa; phylum Chordata; class Mammalia; order Rodentia; family Sciuridae; genus Glaucomys; species Glaucomys volans. Next base: position 22,378 of record JAJEJO010000337.1, on the reverse strand, counting down.
CCATCAGACCCATCGTACTAAGAGATCTCAATGGGCAGTGATCATACATATAGGGACTTATCCTCATATCCCAGCACATATCACAGTTCTTGTCATTTAGTATTTGCTCAATGAATGTTTGAATCATAAATAATATGTATATGAATAATAATTAGAACTATGGGCATGTTTAAAAGGTGAGTTCCATGTATAGAAAAATGTATTACTGTCATTATTTTTTTTGCAAATGGGGCATCAAAACTAAATTTTTTCTGGTCGTGAAAGAAGCCAGTTCCATTTTGAAGGAAAAAAATAAAAAGAATTGACAAGGCAGAGATTAAGAAAAATGCCTTCTGGTTCCCTGAGGGGTAGGGAGAGCAGACCAGGGCAGATTTACAAACTAATTTTTTTTCCAATTATAAGTCTGCATTCCTTTGTAGGAGGCAAGGAGTAAAATATATAGAATAATCTTCCTTTGAGTCCTTGTTGGACATAGGACATTACTCACACAAAGCAAGGAAGCATGAGGCAATTGATTCATGGAAAATGGAAACAACAAAAGTTGTTTTATAAAGTTAATTTAGACAGTGGCCAAAGAAAAGATGTGATAAAATAGGTGATAACGAAAGTAAAATAGGAAGAAGATAAGAAGAAAAAAGAAAGGAAGAATGTGATGTTGTACTGAAAGATATCTATTTGGTCTTTGTTCCTGGTTCCTGGCACAGTGTTTCTAAAACTCATAATTTCCCAAGTGGTAGGGGATGATTGGAACATCTTTTGTCTAATATTTGGCATTAGTCCCTAGTTCCTGACACTAGAGCTTCTAGGACCATGGGCTCTTGGGAGTGACAAGAGTGTCATGCTAATGAGATGCCTGGTGATGGGACCACTAGATAGCTTCAAGATGGTGGCTGGTGGCCAGAAACACCAAGGCATGAATAGAAGTCGAAGCTTTCAGCCCTACCTACCTGACTTCCTGGGAGGGATTGAGCTGATTACCAATGGCTAAGGATTTAATCAAGTAAGCTAACATAATGGAATTTTCATAAAATCCCTAAATGACAGTTTTAGTGAGCTCCTGGGTACCCAGAGGGTATCACACCCCAACTCCATGGTAACAAAAGATTCTGTCCTTGAGAGCCTCTGGACATCACCCTATACACCTCTTCATCTGGCTATTCATCTGCATACTTCATCATATCCTTTTTAATAAAGTAGTAATAATAAGTAAAATGCTTCCCTAAGTTTTGTTTGTCATTATAACAAATTATCAAAACTGAGGAGGGAGTTGTGGGAATCTTTGATTTATAGTCATGTTAGTCAAAAACACCAGAGGTATTCCTTGGACTTGAAATTGGCATTTGAAGAAGGATTAGACTTGAGGGACTGAACCAGGTAGATAGTGTTAGAATGAAATTTAGATTGTAAGACATACAGTTGGTATTTGAAGAGAAAATAGGAGAATTGCTTGGTGTGGGAAAAATTCTACACATTTGAAGTTAGAATTGTTGTGAGGATAGAAACAGGATTTTCTTTTAAGGGGAAAAACAATGGCTATAGTTTACATCATTTTTTATTGTGCATATTGATTACACAGAATGGTGAGTTTCATAGTGGTATATTTATATATACATAAAAACACAATTTGACTATGTATTAAAGGTTTGATTCCCCAGCAGAGTGCTATTGAGAGTGGTAAACCTATAAGATGTGGGGCCTAGTGGAAGGAAGTTAGGTCATTGGAGGTGTACCCTTGAAGGACATATGGGGACCCCAACCCCTTCCTCTTTCATTCTTTTGATTCCCAACCACCATGAGGTGAGCAGCTTTGTTCCACTACGCATTCCCACCATGATGAACTGCTTCACCAATAGAACAAACCAATCATAGAACTGAAACTTCCAAAGTTATGAGCCAAAATAAAACTTTTCCCTTCTTAAGTTGATTGTCTCAGGTATTTTGTTACAGTGTTGGAAAGCTAATTAATATAGCCAACTCCATTCATTGTGTAAGTATTTACAAGACATCTATTTTATCCCAGATCCTGCTGTTGCCTTTGAGGATATATCAAGGAATTCACATTCTAATGGTAGAGGAAGACAGATAACAACTTTTCAAATGAAATATGAGATATATCTGAGATTGATAAATGCCATGGAGTAAACAAGAACATAAAGAGTGGCAGGGAGTGGTGAGGGAAGGCCCTTTGAACTTGTGACATTTGATCAGAGAGCTGATAATTTGGGAAATAATTCTAAGGACACGATAATTGCAGGCCAAGGAACAGAGAGTACATCAATTAGCATTTTCACCAATCACTAAAAACCAAAGTTCCATGACTCTTTAGCTAATTCATTTCTTTTTGCATTCAGAAGTACTAAATAAAAGCCCAAGACTCTAATTCTTTGCATACCTTTGCCCTTTGCTTGTGTGTACTATAACAATGACTGGTCACTCCGAAACAGAAGCAGCTGGTGCAACCCTTGGGATTGGCTGGGTCCAGATAGAAGGATCCTTCTCGGCACATATTACATTCTGTACCTTCCACATTTGCCTGTTGATAGGAAGCATGAGGAACATCATTCCTTCTAAAGGTTCCCTGATTGCAATCAGCTGCTTGTACAAATTAAACACCAACACAAGATGTTAGAATATGGATCTTAACAAAACATTCAGAGACACATCATCACTAAGCTTTCGCAGCACTTTGGTTGAACTTCTATAACACAAGCAAATGGAAGAGAGAATTCATAAGATGGCCCTTTGCATCTTGAAGGTAGAGAAATGGCACTACATTTGTGTGAGCATGGTGACACCAATTCACTGCCCTCACTACCTCCTGCAAACATCTGTGCATTGATGTTGAGAACATCCATTGACACAGAGAAGATAACTTGGGAGGCAGGGGACAGGGACAGGCTTTGGGAGCCTATGTACCTCTTGACATTGTAGATAGAAATTTGTACTGATTTTTCTGGAGAGGATCTACCCATCTTCAGATGCTCAAAGGGGTCTGTGGCCTCTATAAAGGGTGAGAGAGGTCTCCCTTCTATTTCCACAAAATGAGATAATGACTATAAAATGCTACACACACTATGAAACTTCACTATGGGTCAGTCTCATTTCTTACATTTTTATATACTATGTCAACATGAAAAATCTTCCTGACTGTGGGCATCCCTGGCATGGTGCCACCTGTCTTACCTTGCAGAGGCAAGCCCCAGTCCCTGGGTCACAAACTCCTGGTTCAGTCCCATCTCTGTTGCAATTGCAGGGAACACACTCAGGAAAGTGGTAAAACCCGGAAGTACACCGGTCACACTGCCGCCCTGTGATCCTGGGTTTGCACCTGTACCCAAAGTAAAGGAAATGAAGTTCCTCACCATCTTTCTATGCACCATTCTAAAGGGTCCATCTGCCCTGTGCAGAGCTATTGCTGTATGAAGTTAGTGAAATAGTCAAAATCACTGCCTGCAGAGTTCTTATATCCAAAGCAGAACAGAGAGGAGCAGACAAAAGGCACCACTGGTTTTGCAAAGTGTGCTGTGGAGATTTGGCTGGGCAGGTTTACCATCGGCATGGATATACCACTGTATTACAAACAAGACTGGAAAGCTGCCAACCTCTTTGGTGAGCGGTTGGTTGATCTGATATCTTTCCAGGATGGCGATGCTCAAGCTGTTGACACACCCGTGGCCTAATTTAATCAGTGTCAGGAAAACGTGATGGGGTAAGGAGGTGCTTTTTAAAAAATCGTTCATAGACTTCTGTAAAATGCAAGATAAAGTTGTTATTACAACAGTGATTTTTTTAATTTGATGTGTCCTCCAGTGTTCTTTTCTATTTAAAAAAAAAATGTGCTTGCTGAATTCAACAAAAACAAAACAACAAAATAGTTTGTGTTGGCCTTTGTTGAGCTCTCGGTATCTTTGTCCTGAGAAACTGGATTCTGGCAGGCAATTCAGCTGGGCAGCCGTTTTTCTTCTCAACTTCTCTGGAGATACATGGCTAATGGTGGCACGGCTCCCCATGAGAGGGTGGTTGGCGCATGAGATCTGAGACAAATAACTGCTTACTTTCAATGTCCAGGAATGACTGTAAAAAAATTCTTTCCTTTATGGGAGGATTGTTGCTGCTATCTCACTGCCAGGCCCTCCTCCAGCTTTACCATGTGAGGGAAATACAAGGTGCTAGGTGCCCTCCCTTAGAATTTTCTTCCTTTTTGGCCTATCAGTGTGTCTTGTAACTGGCACATTAATATTATTTGGGCATCTGTGCTGGCAAGGAAATAGTGTGGTATGTTCAATACAGAGAACTCTTCTGAGTCCAAATGGTGTTGCTAGAGGAAGCTTCTCCACTCCATCTGCCACTTAAGTGTTCTGGGTCTGAAAAAGGCCAACCACAAAAGCTTTTCTATTTTCTGTACTAAAGTAACTTTTGAATGTGACCCAGAAAAACCAAGAGTTGCTGCTACTTGTGTGGTGTTTCTGGTACCTCCAGTTCTACCTCCCAGGATTTAGCTGGAAGGGTTTCTCCATGCACGCACAGGGAGAAGGCTGTCTTGTGGGTCTCTGCTGTGATCTGCCTTGTACCAATCTGCTAAGAATAAGGCATACACAGTGCTCACTTTCTTGTTGCCAGGATATTCATACTAAGTGGCCTAGGAGCAATCCTTTGGCCCTGAGTGTCTTGACCATGCTGTTTTTAATCAGCATGGCCCTTAATTTTTACATATAGGCCAAGTGTGTTGTCAAAGTACCTTGGCTGGTAGTGGTAGAGGAAGACCTCCCTCGACCAAGTAAGTCCTGAGGAGACCACATGCTGGTTAAGCTGTCATTATTGCTATGATGAACCTAACTATTGTTTATGACCCCATTTTCCTTTTTTTGTATCTATGCCCACACAATTCCCAATGATGGATATTACTATGTGTGAATAACACAAGGATTAGTGCCTCGTGTTTAATTAAAAAAAAAAAAAAAAAGCAGAGCAGAGATGACCAGACAAAAGGCACTTCCAGAAGTGAAGTGAAGAGGACCACAGTGTGGTGCCCCAGGTCAGGCCTGGTGCTAGAAGTATAAGGACAGACACAAGTCCCAAGCCTGGAGGGCCCCCACAGACATCCTGTGAATGGAAATGAGAGGAATACACACACAGGGTCTGACCAGGGTTCAAAGTAGTAGCAGATATTCCAACCCAGGAGCATGACAAGTTTCCCTGGGGAAGATGACTCCTGGGCTAAGTCTTAAAATTCAAATTTGCAGGGTAGGGGGGTGAGGCAGTTGTTCCAGACCAACAGGAACAGGGGAGAGGGTCTAGGGTGAGACCACACAGTGTGTGCAGGGAACACCAGTGTGGTGCTGCTGGGGCCGAAGCTGGAGCTGGGAATGCTGGACTGTGATCAGGCAGGAGTTCAGTCATGCTGAGAAGGGGTGACTGAGGCTTCTGCACTGAAGGCAGGCTGGTTCTAATCCAGATCTGATCTGATGTATGACATATATTGTCTTTGCAAGTTATTGAACAATTGCTGTGAAGAGGCAATTCATGCAAAATATCAGCATGGTACCTGGCACATGGAGGGTTCTCAAAGAGTCATCACGGCCATGAAGAGGTACTAAAAAGGAAAGGGCGTGGTTGGACTAGTGTCAAGGATGGAGTTGGAGAGATGGATTTCAGCACAAGGCTGTTGGGTCAGAAGACAAGCAAGGGGGCTGACCTCAGGCAGAGGCATTGAGGATAGAGGAGGGATGGAATGCAGAGCTATTTTGGGGTGATATTGTTGGGACTTGTTATGGATGAGGGAAGAAGAAAAAGGAGAAGCAAAGAGGATTCCCAAGTTTCCAGGTTGGTATTGGAATGGATCCTGGGGCCCTGATTGGGTGGGGAGGAAGAATCAAGGGCACAAGTAGTGTAGGGAGGAAGATGGTTAAGGACAGGCATTGGGGGAAGTCCAGAAGGTAGGGGCATGTAAGTGCCAGAGTTCATCAGAAAGTTCTCCAGGGAGCGCCAAGTCAACCATCACCCATAGGCAACACATGCAAATAAAGTACAGGATGGACAAGAAGAGGTGGAGCTAAGGAAGAAGACCAGTGCACCGTAAATAGAGCCCTGAGGAGCCCACCATGTGGGGCAGGGAGAGGAAGCAGAGTGACGTATGAGTCTCCCTTGGCTCAGGAGCTCCATCACTGTGTTCCACAGCTGAGGTCCACTGCCTCTGGCAATACCTGCTTACAACTAGAGGAAGGATTTTGCACTTGATTAAGAACATAAACTCAGAGCCAGGCAACCTAGGTTTGAATTCCAACTCTACCGCTTCCTGGATGTGGAACTTTGAATAGATTCATCTTTACACAGTTCATGTTTCCTCTTCTGTAAAAATTGAGATATTAATGCCTCCTTCATAGGATTGTTGTGAGGATTACACAAGATGACATATGTAAAACCCTTAAAACAGGACCCTGCATACATATAGTATTTTTATGATTATTCTTGTGATGACATTGGCAATGGAGACCAGATAGGTGCCCTTTATTTACCTGGTGCACCTGAAAAGACTAAATCAGCTTTACCTGCAAGATCTGTCAACATGTCAGGTCAGTTCTTTCAGCCCCATCATTCCTCTCACTCCCCTCCCTACCTGATACTGCAGAAACTGTCTCACAGGGAAGACAGTAACCTCAAAACTACACCCAGAGCAATCTAGGTATAAAGTGGGAACCACACCGAAGGCCATGTAATAAAGTGTAAATGTACTTCTCGAAGGGATCATGCAGTGCAGTGGGAAGGGATCTGGGAGCCGGAATCCTTCTGGGAAGCTGGATAAGGTATTGGCCATCTTCTCAGAGAAGTGCTCATCACACACACACACACACACACACACACACACACAAATACATTTTGCATTAACTTCCAGTGGGTTCCTAGGTCCCAGGTTGATCACACCTATTCTCATGAATCTCAGATTAAGTGCAATCAGATGGTCCAACAAAAAAATTAGAGATGCAGCCCTGTTTCTGGAGAGGCATTGCGTGTTGAACATAAGAACTCTGGTAGCCTAGAGATAGAAAGAGAAGATAAATGACCTCTTCCAAGTAACAGCAACAGAACAAGGAACCATAGAATAGAAGAGGGACTTAGAGGTGACCTGATGGAAGTCAGGTGTCCTAACGCTGCTTCTTTCGGTCTGGCAGTGAAGAAAAAGACACCAGGCACCAAGGAATAGTACTGTCACGAAGTGCCACGAACTGGACACATTGTCCCAAGATTTGGTACATTTCTTTAGTAAACATGCAGGGCTTCTAACCTAAGGGAGCACTAATTAGATCCTGATGCCAATCAAGCAATTCAAACATGAAATACCTTTGGTCACATACTGGATATGATTGAGTGTCCCTGAGCGAGTCACCTATGCCTGGACCTTAAATGTTAGGACATGCAGATGGAGGTCTGGTTTTTATGTTTACTCCACTGGAAAGAAAAAGAACAGGAGTATGATGCAGTCGCTGGCAAGGCAGAAGGGACACAAAATCATTGTCTGTCTGCCTATTTATTTCAGTATGTCAGTGAGCTGATGTGATGGAATGGAGGGTGGGATGTGAGGGTATGTGACAGTTGGTCATATAGGACCTGCTCTGAGCCTCACTCAGTATCTAAGTGGCAGTTGAGAGGACAAGAGAGGGGGAGAAAATGGAAAATGAGGAGCAGTGATGAGAGCAGTGGCCTTGGGACTGGCCCCTGCAGAGCCCAGTTGGCGCTGAGAGGCCAGGGACACGAAGACTATAATATCTATGTTCCTGAATAATGCAATGTTTAGATAACTGAGCTTAGGAGTCCTATACAAAAATAAGCAACTAAAGGAATTTTTGATGATGCCATGACAACAGGGAAGAAAAAGAAAACACCCTCTTCAAAGTCTAGCTGAACATCTTTCAAAATGACCCAATGTCAGTCTGACCTCACACATTTCTCCAGGGAGACTCTTTGCTACCCAAGGAACTGCCTGCCACTGCAAAGGCAAGAAGATTCCATTAGTTGCTGCTGCCCCGAGGTCAGAATGGCAGCTCTGGAGATGCAGATCAACAGCGTCATCTCCAAGGCAATGGGCTTCCGGCCAAACGTTATGTAACAACATCTGCGCACGCGTGGGTGCTTGCAACCTCTCATAGAAAACCAGGCCCAGATGTGCTGGGGTGAGCTCCATACTTCTGTTATTAAGTACTGCAGATCCCATTATACTACTGTAACACCAAACTCCAGTTTAAATCTAGAGCCCAAAGTCCACCTTATTCATTTATTCATTCAAACATTATAAAAGTCTTCACATACACATTTCTGTGTCAGGGGACTTGGGAAGGAGGGGACAGAGTAGAATAAGTTAGTCCTGACTTTGGCACATTTTCACCAAGGACACAGAACCTAGAGACATGGAAAGTTAAGTAACTCTGTGAGAGATAGGATGACTAAGCACTAAACTCGCTCTAGGCAATAAGTGATGAGGATATCTTCACAGACCTGTAGAAGGATTCCTACCTTCTTTGAGTTTGTTATTTTAACACAAAATCCTTGAAGGGCAACTATAATTTGAGGGTAGCAGAAGAGGAAGACAGAGGCAAGTATATATGCAAAAAGTATTTGGAGGAAGTGAGAAATGGGGGTGGGGGGCTGATATTAGGCTAGGTGGGCCCAGATTACCCTGGAAAGTTGACCTTTAGGCTATTAGACAATGGTCAATTGAGCCAGCAGTGAGGTGACTGAAGTGATTCCATGCAGAGCTCTGAGGCACCACAGCAGCATACATACAAAATGGCACTCACCACACTGCACTGCCAGTATTAATTAATGCGGATTCCCCTAGTAGATCATAGACATGTATGCCTTCCACATGAAACTGGAGTATGAGATACAATTTGGGTAATAAAACATGTTCATGTTGGACAGAATAGAATTGAAAGTCAAAATAAAACCAAACACACAATCACACACACACACTCAATTTGGATAATCATTATGGAAAACGGTATAGAGGTTTGCCAAAAAATTAAAAATGGAACCACATGATCCAGCAATCCCAGTTTTGAGTATATAGTTAAAAGAAATGAAATTGATATGTCAAAGAGACTTCTGCACTCCAATGTTCAGGGCAGCACTATTCACAACAGTCTAGATATGGAATCAACCCAAGTATCCGTCAGTGGGTGAATGGATAAAGAAAATGTGGTGCATACACACAATGGAATACTATTTAGATAGTAAAAGGATGCAATCCATATAAAAAATGGTGAAATAAGGCAGACATCATTACCCTATATACATGTGTGATTAACATGAATGATATGAATGTACATCATGCACAACCATAGGAATGAAAATTTATACCCCATGTGTGTACAATGAATCAGAATGAAGTCTGTAAAAATAAAAAATAAATTTAAAAAAGGATGCAATCCTGTCATATGCAACAACACAGATGGATCTGGAGGGCATTATGTTCATTTAAATAAGCTAGGTACAGAAGTCAAATACTGTATGATATCATATCACTCATAATATAAAATCTAAAAAAGTTGATCTCATAGAAGTTGAGAGCAGAATAGTGTGTTTTAGAGGCTGGAGAGGGTAACAGGGAGGCAGAGAGGAGAAGAGTTAATTAATAGGTACAATGCTATAGGAGGAACAAATTCTGGTGCTCTATTGTACAGTACAGTGAATACAGTTAACAGTAGCACATTGTATATCTCAAAATAGCTAAAAGATGTTGAATGTAGTCACCTTAAAGAAATAATAAAATTTTAAGATGATTTTTAGGTTGATTACCCTGATTTGATCATTATACAATGTACACATGAACTGAAAGATCAAATTGTGCCCATAAATATGTAAAATTACTATATGTCAATTAGACACTAAAAGCAAAAAATCACATCAAGAAGATAAACCATAAATATATATAGGTACTTATCAACATTGTCTCAAGTTTTATAGATTAATAATACCATGGATTAGTGACAAAATTAAGGGACCAATATTAACTGGGATTAAAATCCCAGTAAAATTGTACATTTAGCATATTCCTCTTATATTAATAGAGGCCAGAAAAGAACGAATGATTGAGTAAGCCAGGAAAAGGAAAGTCAATTTGGAGAGCATCAAACATGAGGTGAGTAGAGAACCTAGCCAGGGAGGTAGCAGGATCAGGATAGCCATGGAAGGAAGGGGAATGAAGTACCCCTTGCCAGAAATTGACTCCTGATTGGCTGTGGGGAAAATGGGTTATTCTAAGACAATACTCGGATTTCAGATTCTGAGGACTAGGAAGAAGCCATTAAGCAGTTTTGTTTTGTTTTTTAAATCCAAAAGGTAAAATAGCTTTGAAAGGCATGGCAACAACACAGATGTCAGATGTAGGGTCAGACATAAAGAACCTGAGAGTTCAAGTTCATCCAACTAACCTTTCATTATACAAGTGAGAAGAGAGGAACCCAAGGAGTTTAGGGGACTTATCCAAGGGTACCTAGGTAAAGTCAGTAAGTGAACCCAGGCTGGACTGATTTGCCATGAAGACAGGATAAAATAGCCATCAAGATCAGCACTGGAGTGTGGATTTGGGCCTCATGCAGGAACAGGGGTGGCTGAAGACAGGGAAATGGATGAGATCTCAAGGGAACAAAGGGCAAGGGAAGAACTGCAGATAACTGTGACCTTGGCCAATAATAACAAAAGCTAACACTGGGTGTTTGGCATGGGTCAGGCACTGCTCTAAGGGTAGAAGGGTCATGGGACACATAATGCTCTAAACACCTTAAGGGGAGCTGCTCTAGTATCCTGTCTTACAGAAGAAGAACTAAGGCAGAGAGGAGAGAAGTGGTTTGCCTGAGGCCACCCAGAGGCCTAATGCAGCCTCCTGCAACTGCACCCTGCACAGCCCCTTGTTCTGAGGGCAGAGGGAGGAAATAGAGTGGGTGAAGGAGACGTAAGAGGGTAATTTGAGAGAAGAGAGAGTGTCAGTGTCGCAGAAGATGAAGGACAACAGAGGGAGTGTAGGTGAGAACATCGAACCCCATCTGCCTGGTTCCCACCAGGGCCCAGTACTGACCCTTCCTTTGATTCCACGAGGTTCATCTATGAACCCACCTCTGCAGGCTGTCAGTCCTGGCCAGAAGAACATCCGTCTCAAGAATGCCAGGTCTGTGGCCCTTCCTAAGATTCTACTCATCTCACACCAATGTTTGGTCAGTCTGTGAGGACTGGCTAGGTTGTGTGAAAAAGCACGTGGGACATGTGGCTTAATTGGAAGCCCAGAAGTGCCGTCTCCTTGAATCCATCTTAAAATAGCTTCAAAGAGGTCATCACCAGGAACATTCACAACAGCAGTGATTCCCAGCTTCTTGCATCTGTCACAGGTTGGCAAAATCTTCTGATGTTATTCTAGCCCTTTCATGTGTTCAAAGTAATGATGATATACACTATTAAAAGGCGGTGCAAACTTACTTTTTCTTTGCTGTTATAGTTGATCAAATATGTATATATTTCTGTTACTATAGAAAAGAAATTTTGAACAATCTAAGTGTCTTTATGATCTCATTCTAAAAGGGTTGGCCAAAATAAGTCATTTAGGTATTTACACCATATTATTTTTGCAATATTAGAGATTGAAGAAGAAATAGGATCCGAATTTAAAATTTAAGTGAAAAGTTAGAGATGATTTCATCATACTTCATTTCACACATGAGGAAACAGAGACTCAGGAAGGCAAAGTGACTTGCCTAAAGTCTCCTAGGTCATCCATGACAAAGATTGATTGAGAACTCAGTTTTATGGTTCCAATTGAATTTATTCCCAGTTGTCTCTAAAAAATTACAGTATTACAGTTTTAATAAAGATTGAGTATTGTGAATTACTAGAATTATTTTTGTAATTCATTTTAAAGTAGATTAGTATCTGTAACAGTTTGATTTTCTTTTAGTGAGTATGATAAACTTTAAAATCTTCAAGCTGGTAAATACAACTTTTGAGCTTTGTAATTTGTGAAAACCTATACTACTGCAAGAGCATTTGGGATAATTGGGAAAGGCTGTTTTTCTTTTTGTTGCAAATGCCAGATATCTCTGATCATTCTTCCACATGAGATTTAGGTCTCTCTAAACATATTCTTCATTTATATTAGGAACTTTTCAAGGGGGTGTAATTTTTCCTCCAATATTTTATAAAGAAAGAATCCTTTAGGCAATCAAAAGCTTTTTCAGCATTAACGCTAGAATTATCATGGGAAATTTGTGCAACTTACACTAATGTAATAAATTGAAAATTTTTTTGCTTGTATGTTTCTTTTTTAAATCATCTTCCCCCATTAAGACAAATCCACTTTGATCGTGGTAGATACATAATCCCATTATATTACCGAAATCTCTTTAGAAGTGTCGAAGAAAACAATTTCACATGTTGGTTTAAGTGTGACCTGGTTAATAAGGTCCCATTCCTGTTGATGTTCTTGGGTTTGGGCAGAACTGTGTGAGGTAGGAATCTTCCAGTCTATTAAATTGTCATTGGCTGGGGAGGGTTTATTAAAAGTTCCTCAAATATTTTTTCTAAAGTACTATGATAAATCCATCCATCATTTCCTGCTGCCTTGACTGATTGAAAAAAAAAATTAAAGCTCGCTCCACTCTCACCCCCAATCCCAGGGCAGCATCATTGAGAACTGGGTGAGGATCTGTTCTGTTTGCAGCAACTTCTTCTATTGATCAACTGTCGTTCCCTTTTAAAACCTTCTCCCACTAGTTCTCCTATTTCTCTGCCTCCTGGAAACTGCTGCTTCATCTCCTTCTTGGTTCCTTTGCTTCCTGTGCTGAATCACAGGAGTCCTCCCTCCCTGGGGCCATCCCCTGGTTGCCTAGTGACTGAGGTAGGACTCACACATGTGGTTTAAAGACTTGGAATGACCCATGCATGACTCACGTTTCCTTTTATCTTCCTTATAAGGCTCAAGTAGCTTAAAGAAGTTGGTAGCCTGCAGGCAACAGTTAAAGGAGTGGTGAAGATTCTTTCCTTAGGAAAAGTGAACATCTCTGCAAGAGAGAGTTGAATTGTGTTCCTTCCAAAGATGCAACTCCTGGTACCTGAGAGGGTGATTTTATTTGGAAATAAGATCTTTGCAGATGCAATCAAGATGAGGTTATTCTAAAGGAAGGAGGGTCCTAAATCAACTGAGGTTCTTATAGGAAAACAAGAGACCAACATGTACAGAGAGCAGAGTGCTATTTGAGACAGAGCCAGCAGGGAGAACTGCATGTGATGACAGGGGCGATTGAAGTGATGCAGCTACAAGCCAAGGAACTCTGATTGCTAGAAATACCAGAAGCTAAGACAAAGGCCTAGAACAGATCCTCCCTCAGAGCCTCAGAAGGAACAAACCCTGCTAACATTCTTGATTCCAGACTTCTACCCTTCAAAACTTTGAGAGTAAATTGTTATCATTTTAAGTCATCCAGTCGGTATTTAGTTGTTATAGCAGCCACAGGAAACTAATACATCTACCTAAAAACTGTTACTGAGATCCGCCACCAGCAGCTACAAACACTTCTGGTTCTGACACTTAAATCCACATGTGTGGGGTTGCTGGATGGGTGGTGAATCTTATGCCTTCTCCTACACAGCCATGCTGGCGTGGACCCTGGAATCTCTGGCTTTGTTTTCTTGTCCTACAACCCCTGACCTAATTCTTACTAGCCTCTTCTAGGAGACTGGATCCCATTTTTCATCCCCTATAGCCACTGTCCAGTCCTGTTGAGATAAGGTTCTTCACCTGGGATCTCATGACACCCATCTCTACCTTCCAGTGCAGAGCCTGACCCATGGAGCATTAATCCTTTTAGCTTCGGCATGAAAAGAAGTTTGCCAGCATTTCTTAGCTGTTGTGCACTGTGCTGCTTGGGTGTCCCTGTAGTTTGCCTCCCTCCTACTCCCAACCAAACCCTGTTTCAGAGGCCTCAGCATCTAAACCCAGGTGGTCCAAGGAGTTCAGGCTTTGTCTTGCATCATCCATGATAATGCTGCCAGCTAATGCTACAATGGGGGTCAGAGCCTGAACCTAAATACAGAGGGAAAGGTGCTCATCATGCAGAATCACAATAAAAGATGCTTATAACCTCTTTACATATACATAGTGCTTCCCCACCTTTTCTATTGTGGCTGCCACAGAGCACAACCATGCAGTGACAGCATGCTGGAGTAAATGGGCAAGGCTGCTTTTGGGTGACCCATCCCCCCAGGCTCTGCCTGGCTACCCCAAGCCTGCAGAGAGCTATCAATCTGCATACGGCCACCCTATCTGGCTTGGACACTCCATCCTGAGGTCAATACAGAGCACTCCTTGGACAGGTGAGAAATGGAAAATAATAAAGACCAGCACGTGGACAGAAGGCATCTTACCTTCCCATGACAGCACCTGACACAGTAGTGTATAGCTCACCTGCACTGCCCACTATCCTTATCACAATGTGGGGTGGCAGCCCCAATGATGCCCCTCCTGGAACAGTTGCAGCCTTCGCAACCAGCGAGGGGGTGGAAGCTGAAGGAATGCAGCTCACAGGCCTCACACTGGGGCTTGATGGTGCGGGGAGGGCAGAGGCACTGCCCTGTCGCCTCTTCACAAAGCCGCCTGCCACAGTTACATGCTGGCCAGGGGATAAAGAGATATGGTGTTAGGATTAGGCACTGTCTGATCTCCAGCTGGACTGTACCAACTGCCAGGATTTCCAGAAGTTTTTAAGGGACCCAGAAGAAGTGTTTTGCTTTCCATTCATTACAAAATTATTAATTACATGAGGAGGGAATGAGAAGGTGCTGGGAAATGAGATTGATCAAATTAGGTTATGTGAACATATGAACATGGCATAACAAATCCCCTATTTTGTATAATTATAATCATCAATAATAATTGTACAGATTGTTTAAAAAAAAAAGAATTATTGACCTCAGTTGATCTGAAAGCCCCATCCTTGGGGCCAAAACCAAACACACGAAATACTCCCAGTAGATACAGTCTGTGCAACCTGAATATGGCACAGCTGGACTAACTGGTTCCAAGCTAAATACTCCAAGGAACCCACCAAATTGCTGTCATATGCTGTCCTAATGTGGGACCTCTGTTCATCAGAAAGTTCTAGAAGTAAGCAAGCAGGGACTGTTCATAGGCTCCCTGATGCAGCTCCATGGCATCCCAGTGCACTGCAGACCCAGAGCCCAGGGTCAGGGCCAGTGGATGTAGCTATCTCATTCTTGCTCATTCAGGGAAAGGCTGGCCCTGTGGGGTGCTGTCTGCAGACCTGCTTTCCTCACTGACACATAACATGGGTGACCCTATGCCTCAGATCACAGGTGGTTCTTATACAAAAACCCAAGAGTTTCTCATACAGTGAGTAGCATGAAATCATTGTTGTGACCCTGGCTTTCCTATCTCATGTGAGTTTCAGTTAGGCCACAAAAACTGAAACAAGGAAGGGTTTGAGCTGCCCAAGATGCTGACATATAAGTCTGCAGCAACCTACTTGCCAAGTGCATGGGTTACATGGCATGGGAATCACAAATATTTGTCTTCCAGAACCTTGCTACTCACTGTGGACCAGGGGAATGGGAATCAACTGGGTGCTTACTCCAAGTGCAGAGTCTCAGGCCCAGGTCTCCTGAATCAGAATCTGCATTCCATAAGGCCTCCAGGTGAGTCTCTGGCACAGTGGGATTTGAGAAGCCTGCCCTGAATGAGCATCCCCTGGGGACCAAGGAAGGGCTTGGAAGCCTGGAATTGCTCACTTACGCTTGCAGTGTGGGAATCCATAGTGGCCTGTTGCACAGCGGGTACACTGCCGCCCGATGACGTTGGGCCGGCATGGGCACTGCCCGCCCTCAGGGTTACAGTGATGGCGGATAGCCCCAGCAGGGTGACACTCACAAGGCAGGGCACCATTGTGGTAAAAGGCCACCAAGGACCTGGCAGAATTCTTACAGAATCTGGAGGCTGTCTGGGGACTGAGAAAACAGAAACAACTCATTGGTGACATCCTGGGACATGTACCTGGAAACATCCCAGCCTTCCCTTCCCCACCCGCTCCTCCCAACAATATCCTTGGGAAGGGCTCTGGGCTCTGGAATCTGGGAAGATGTGGGGAAAGACTCAGCAGATGACAGCAACCCTTTCCCCAACCACCCAGTCCAAGAGAGGATGCCAAGGGAATGGTCAGTGGGAACACTGGGTGGCTGGAGTCACAGGGTGAAAATACATTTATTGGATGAACTATGTGGCAAGTGAATTAGATCTCAATAAAGCAGGCATTTTAGAAGTATAATAATAAACCTGATAGTAAGGAGGAAGGCAATCACCATGTATTGAATGTTGCTTATAGAAGCCTTAGCTACATCTTATTGAACCTCACAACCACCCAACCCATTAGGCCTCAGCCCCATTTCACAGATAAGGTGATCCAGTCTCCTAAACAACATTCCTAAGGCTGAGCAGTGTGGAGCAGCCAAGTAGTCATTCAAGACCACAGCTGTTTGGCTTCAGAGCCTTTGCTTTGAATATTTCTGTAGAGGAAACAAGTCTCTCCAGGGCCTCTAAAGCTCATGGGTCCTTCAGGAAACTTAAAAATGGACACTGAGGTCCATGGGAGAGCTCATACTCAGCTGTCCTTGCTCTCAGTATTCAGGGATGTAAGAGGACAGGTAAGGGAGGCCGTACCTCTGGATACTCCCTACTCAGGCAGATGGATGACATGAGTGGGGATCAGGGCTAATGTCCTGCTAGTGGAGGGCACCCTGTATGGGATCTTTTAGGACTCTGCATTGGTAGACAGGAAGTTGCAAAAGAGGAAGAGATTCTCCTAAGCAGCCCCAGATCCCAGCTTGCAGGGGTGGCCTCTGCTGAGTTCGAAGTTGAGAGTGGCCATGCTGCCCAGATGGTGCATGGTGAACTCTGTCCTGGGTCTGTAGGTGCAGAGGAAAAGCATCACCCTCCTAGGTCCTGAGACTCACTGCCACTCCCTTGAGTAAGAAGAAGAGGACAGATCCAGGACCAGCCTCTCCCTGGAGCTCACTTGAATCTGGGTTGTAGGCATGCCCCACACATTCCCAAGCCTGGCCACAGTGACACTTACTCAATATAAAAACTATTTCCTCCACAGTTGGTGATAAACTCATAGGACTTGTCCACCGACTTTTTGTTAAGTATTTGATAGTCGTAATTCTCTGCAGGCACCACTAGAACGCGGACCTAAAAGAAACCCACCAACGTGAGATTGGATTTGCAACAACGTGGCACACCTGTAGCTCTTCACTAAGATTATGTTCTTGACTGGTAAACCCAAGACCTAATGATACGGGATTTATGAAAAAAGAATCAAAAGATCAAACCCAAATCAGGGTTAAAGGTTCAATCCACATCGCTGTGTAGGAAACATTGAGTGCTGGGCAGACTTGGTACATCTGCTCAGAGGAACACCAGTCCTGAGTGCCAGCTGGATCAGGGGAACTTGGGGTGAGCTGGACCTGTCAGTATGGCCAGGGCTTCATGTGATCCATGCCTGAGATTCTCCTGGATCTCCAGGGATTGTTGCTTTTTGAATTTTAAAGGCAAGCAGACTGACGTGGCAGAACCAATATGGAACCTAACAATGTGGAACCTTC
This sequence comes from Glaucomys volans, assembly GCA_020662805.1. NCBI lineage: Eukaryota > Metazoa > Chordata > Mammalia > Rodentia > Sciuridae > Glaucomys > Glaucomys volans. Next base: position 4,723 of record JAJEJO010000337.1, on the reverse strand, counting down.
TGGGCTTGCCCCAGAAGTTTACTTAGTACTGCAGAGTGAAAAATCATAGTCCCAGTCTTTAAAAGTATGATTTGGTTCCCTGTATACACGTACAAATCAGACTATTCTCTAACAAATGCTGCAGGAAATTGCAAACATCTTTATCAACTGCTCACCAGCTTATAGTTATAGACAGGCAACTGTTCTTGTATTTACCAATTTAATATATATTTGCAAATACTATATGTTCTAGGAAGTATTCTGGGCACAGAGATATAAAAATGAGTACAGCAATAGCCAAATACACATTTTCTTGGTGTTCTCACAGGAATAAACTAAAGAAAATTTTAGATGCTCACTCATTCCACCCCCTCCCATCTTTTTTTAAGGTCAAAATTCTTTTTCTCTGCAATTTTTACTAATGGATTCTCAAAATAAGCAGTCTAAGTCTACTCAGGGACCAAAACATCTAAATTAACAAGGTTAAAACAATAAGTAAAGTAAAATGAATATAGTGTGTCTCCTCTGTGCCCTGGGACAATGGCATCCTCAGAGAGAGATCAGGGGGCCTGAGCATAGCACTAGAGGGCCACACAGAGCAGAGCCTGGGAAATGAAGCCTTTCCTGGTTCCCTGGAAGAATCTGAGCCAGGCTAATGGGTCAACGGGATTTCTCCAGGTACAGAAGCAAGTAGAAAATTCTAGAAAAAGGGACAGTGGCATGAGAATAAATGACATATCTGGGAGCTTGTGAATAGTGAGGTTGGCCAGAGAATGTGGTGGGGGGATGGAGGGGGAAAGAATAGAACAGGGTAATTGCAGGAGAGATGGAGGAAAGATGAATTAGGGGGAGGTCTGGAGGGCCCCCTGGACACCAGAGTGAAGCAGGTGCACTGTAGCCTATCAGAGGTGAGAATTCCTGAAAAGGCAGCTAAGTCTCAGCAGGACCAGATCCACTTCAGCCAGGTGAGTGAGGGAGACCATGGCAGGAAGTCCTGGCTGAGTCTGAGAGAATAGATTGCCAACCTGGGAGTAGAATAGAATGGATAGGACCAAGAGACGTGGCAGAGTGCCAGATTATGGCTCAGAGCAGATGCAGAAGGGGGAGTCAGCATGTCTGGGCATTGTGGGGAACATGGGTACCATCATTAGAGGTAATGAACACGATAGGAGATGCCAGAGCTGTGCAGGTAGCAGGCCAAATGTGACAGGCTAAAGAGACCTCTGGCAGCAGATGATCACACATTGGGCATGGAGCTCAGGATAGATTGTGAATGAACTTAGAGATGTGGGTATTACAGCAAAGAACAGAATTAACAGGCACTAATGATGCTTCCAAAGAGGAGAGGAGGCTTAACATTGAACCTGAGTGAACTCCAACATATAGCGATGCGAGGGACAGAGAACCATCAAGGGATTATGAGGGAAAGTGACATAAAATGGAGAGAAAGTAGCAGTAGGGGTCAAAAGAAGCAAGAAGTGTAAAATGCTTTGGAGAGAGAATGGTCAGTCAGGTGAGGAGTGGGCAGGGGTGGTGGATATAAGCATTTTGCTTTCTGTCATCCCCGCTTTCCTTGATTTTAATTGTCATATGTTTTTTCCTTTTGAGTCAAAGCTGTAAACATTATTCTATAAGTATGAATTCAACTCCTTGGAACCACCATTGCCATGAACCAATCAGCCAGAGAAGCCACAGGAGGACCAAGCCAACAGAGGAGCAGAACTCACCAACGTTAGGGACTTTCCTTCCGGAACCTTCACAGTCACAGCCACCTCAGGCTCTGAGATATCAAACTCAGCCTGGCCTCCACCAATCACTTGATCCCGGCAGCCAAGCACATGGGGACAAAAGGAGGCATGGAAGGAACCTGGGCAAGGAGAGAAGCGCTCCTGTCACTTGACTGCAAGGACAAAGCTGGGGACACGTCACAGGGACCTGCTCGTGGTGCTCACCTGACCAGGGCTGCCCTCCATCCACAAACACCTGGACAGGAAACGTTGGATGCTCCGCTTGATAAAAATGGATGATCAAAACGTACCGGCCCAGGTGTTGTACGAGTCCTCTCAGGGTCACTTGGCTCTATGAGGGGAAAAAAAAAAAAAAAAAGAGGGTAATAAAAACCCCAAACAAGAAACCCTTAAGGTGAATGTTATGGTTTGGAGGTGAGGTGTCCCCCAAAAGCTCACATGTGAGACAATGCAGGAAGGTTCAGAGGAGAAATGATTGGGTTGTAAGAGTCTTAACCCAATCGGTGAATTAATTCCTGATGGGATTAATTGAACTGGTAAGGCGTGGCTGGAGGAGACTGGAATTGGGGCGTGGCTATGGGGTATATATTTTGTATCTGGAAAGTGGAGTATCTCTCTCTCCCTCTCTCTCTCTCTCTTTCTTTGCTTCCTGCTTCCTGCTTCCTGCTTCCTGATGATGTAAGCTGCTTCCCTCTGTCACCCTCTCCTGCCATGATGTTCTGCTTCACCTGGAGCCCCAGGGAATGGAGCTGACCTTCTATGGACTAAGACCTCTGAAACCATGAGCCTCAAATAAACCTTTCCTCCTCTATAATTGTGCTGATCAGATCATTTAGTCGCAGCAGTGAAAAAGCTGACTAAAACACCGAAGAGCTATAAAATAATCAGAATATTCAGAAGTTATTATAAGTATGTCTTATTCCCACCAAAACTCAGATTGAGTTTTAATTCCTTCACGTGGCAGTGTTGCGGGGTGGGGCCCAAGAGGAGGAACTTAGATTGTAGGGACAAGCCCTATAAACACACAGATGCCCTCTCCCAGAAGTGAATTCTTGCCTCACAGGATGGGCTTAGATACTATAAGAATGGGTTCATGAAAAGCACTGGCCCCCTTTGTCCCCTCCTCTCTTCTATGGGTAGTCACCTGTCACTGTCACACATGTACCCACCCTGTGGTGTCTTTTGCTATGTGATGACATAGCACAAGACCTTTGCCAGATGTGGCCACCTGACCTTGAACTTCCGAGCCTCCAGAACCAAAAGCTAAAGCAGTCTCTTCTCCTTATAAATTACCTAAACTCAGGTACTCCCTTGTAGCAATAGAAAACAAACTAGAACAGTTTAAAAAACAAAAAATAACCTAGGTATCTGCCCAAGTGAAATGACAAGGTATTTTCCCAAAGAAACCTTCACATAAGTGTTTGTAGCAGCTTTATCCAAACTGGACACAAACTAAGCGTCTCTCATAGAATGGACAAACAACTGTGGTATAACCATACATTTTGTTGGAGGGGCTGTAATTTGGTAAATTACACTGAAAAACTGTTTGTCAGTATTTACCAACGTCGAAAACATACAGCAGCTGCATTCCCTGCTGGTGCCCACGAGAGGTTTGCTAAATGGCTGCAGGAGTATGTCCACAGCAGCACCTCCTCAGAATACCTAGGTGATAAGGAGTCTGACTCCATCTTTGAGGTTTGACTACAGACAGCTTTCAATTCCAGCACTTCGTTATGCCTTTTACCTCACACCTGGACAGGTTGATAAGAAAACCCAGGGGTCCCTCCCTTCTTGTGGGTGGAAAGTCTAAACCACACAAATACCAGCTCTTGGGACCTGGACTGTGTTCCCCACTCCCACCAACCACAACAAAATCCAGAACCACACTCCTCCTTCTGCTTAATCACGAGTGTGAGCTCTGCTCCCTCCAGAAAGCTGCACTCGGTGTGTAATAAATCCTTTACTCCTCAAAAAACTGCAGCAACAACAACACAACAGCAACAAAAGATTATCCTCTCTTTTCAACACAAGAGCGTAACACAGAGAGCAACTAACTCGCTGAAAGTCACTAATTTAGTGACTCTCTAATCTAATGACCAAACCAGCACCAGAACTAGGTCAATTTGATTTCAACCCATTTCTCTTAGCTATTATTTGACTATCTTTCCCACCTGAATCTTATTTAATTTTATCTCTTAGATCCTGTTAATTTCCAAATCTGCTGCTATGTGAACTGACACAGGCCATCTTGGGATTATAAGAAGATAATAATATCAGGGTGTTAAGTGTATTCCATACTCCATAACTTTTAAAGTCCTGTGGTTTTATAGTTAATGTTAAAAAATGTACCCTGAGAGTATGTTTAAATGTAGACTGCTGAGTCCCGCCCTCAGGGCTTCTGATTCTGGAGGTCTGGGGCAGGGCCAACCAATGGTGCATTTCCAACCATCTCCCAGGTTTCCTGGACGCTGCTGGTCAGGGGTCACACTTTAAGAACCGCTGGTCTAGAAACAGCACACTAGATGTGAGTCTTACCTGTGGGGCCTGCAGGGTAACTCCAGGAACAACGTTTGCAGGAGGGGAATTCTCCTGGGTTAGGAGAGAGAACCGTCTCCCATTTGGGACATCCAAAATTAAGGCTGTGGGAGGAGTTTCATGGGCCAGAGAGACACAGGTGGCACTGAAAAATACAATGTACAGAAATCTTATTTCACAGGATGGGGTTGTGGCTCAGTGGTAGAGTGCTAGCCTGGCATGTGTGAAGCACTGGGTTCGATCCTCAGCACCACAAAAAAAATAAATAAAATAAAAATCTTATTCCACAATTATCAAAAACCTGCAGAGCTGTCCATGGAGTAAAGAGGAAGACTTGAGTACAGGACTGAAGGAAATATTGAAGGGCTCCCATGTCAGGGGAATCATAGCATTCTAGACATCTTTGTTTTTTAATTTCCTTTTTTTTTTTTTTTTTTGATTCTGGTTTTTGCAGTGCTGGG